>BSBK01001637.1:607500-992001 GCA_027943335.1 Chamaecyparis obtusa | reverse complement strand
ACTAGATCCTAGATCAAGGCTAAGAAATAAAAAATATATACAGATAAACTCTAAGCAATGAATCAGAAAACCCAAAACTCAAGAAGCACAACCAAAGGAGAGATTTGAAAACTAAAAACTGCATTAAGTATAAGGATTCAAACTCTTGTATTACAAACTATTTCAGAATACAACTTTTAGACAATATGCAAATGATTTTGAAGGGTTTTCCACTGTATTGACACAACTAGCAAAACATATTACAATTTGGACTGAGGATACACACTTAGCTTCTCAGCTTCCTATGTTAAGAAATTCCAGCCAACACTTCTAAATGATCACAAAAATCCTTTTATAGGTACAAGGATACAATAATAAAAAGATCATTTTAGGTTGAAAATCCTAAACCTAACTAGAAATCCCAAGGTCTGCAAGAGAATAAAATTTGATTTGTTTGTACCTTTGCAAGACATTCCCAGGAATTATCAGCTACTTCCTCTAAAAAAAATCAAATCAGCAATAAAGCCCTTGAAATAATCAACAAATCCGATATCTTTGTGAACCCAAGAATAATCTCTGCAAGGAAAGCCAAGTTGCTAAAAATCTGATTTGCTCCCTTTGTCAGATTTGCATATTAGTCAAGTCTGAAATGAAAAATCTTCACCAAACTCTGATCCCCAAAATGACAGTCATTGCTACTTCTACCAATTTGGTCAAAACTAATTTTAACCATCGCCTTTGTATTCCTAGTCTTTTGGCATTTCCAAAAACATATAATACATATATATTTGGGTAAAAAATGAGTCCTGCAGGCATTTTTTCATGAGCATTCTCCATCATTTAAATTTTTCAATTTATTTCAATAGTTGGACTTCATAACTTGGATTTTAATTTTTGCTGTAGACTTGAAATTCGAGGTGGGCCCCATGTGCCACCTAGCACCACCTAATTGGTTCGATCGGCCACCTCATCTACCTTGCTGGATCTCTGCAATTATCTATGCCACTTGTCGCTCTGTGACTGGCTTGTTTTTTTAACTAGGTGCCCTCTTGACAACTCACCACCATGACACATGGTGCTCTGTCGCTATTTCACCAAGGTATCCATCGTGCATCTTTATCTTAGTAGAATAGCGCCAACCGTCAAATCTGCATGCATCCCAAGGCAGCTGACCATCTATTGATTCTCTGCTTCATCGTCACCTCATCACCATTGTTTTCCAGGTGTCACATTCTCACTGGTTCGTTGATCCACCTGGGCGCACACCTTGGATCCTAGTTGCCATGTCATCAGGGTGCCACATGTCATCATGTCGCTAATTTGCCAAGGTATCCATCGAGCATCTATATCTTAGTAGAATAGCGATGATCGTTGGATTTGGCATGCATGCCAATGCATCGGATCTGCATACTGTCAAAATTTCCTTACTGACATGTGGGGCCTGTTGTGCTCGTCATCATCTAGATCACCGTCACCTCAGCACCTTGGGTTTCATGCTTGTGTGAGACCGGACTTTGTATATGCGTCCACATTTGGACACCTTCTTATTGTGCGGATTGGATTATAAATATTTGTATTTCATTCCACAGCGACAATGTGGGATTAATTTCCTCATAATCAATAAACTTTTGCTCAAAACATACCTTTGTATGTGCCAACTAGTTGGGCCCATGCAAGTACCAGAGGTTCCACACAACATGACCTCCTCCTCACTTCACTTTACCTTGCATGGTGACATTCTTTCTTTTAAATATTTATTATCCATGACACCCGACAAATGTGGGACAAAACCTCAATGCTAAGTCCACCATTTAACTACTCTCATGTCTGGCGCAATTCCTTTGAGACATCTATGGCACCTTCTTATTGGTATTGTTTGTGTGTTTTGAGGGCTCACATAACATCAAGAGGCTCATGTAGCCTCGTCTGTAGAGAAAACACCAAGTGGAGAGCACAAGTGTGGGGGAAAACTCACACAGGTCACATGTAAGTCTTACGGCCTATAAGACTGGTGCATGCGTAGCAGACCTGCTCCTCCAAGGTGTGTGCAAGCTGCTAAGAATAGCGCACAAGGAACCCCTCAATGCGTTCTATGCTAGTTCATCCCCTGCATACTACAAAATGTTCCAATGGGGTTGCCAAAAGTCTTCCTCCTCCCTCATGCACCAAGATTGGGAGCTATGTCTTTTGTAATGAATTTGGTGTACACGAATGTTGTTGGCCACATCACACAATGGAATCATAAAAAAATTTCATAGGCCATTCTTCTTTCCCACGCTAGCTACCTTAATTCATGGGGATTGCAAACACTTTTAGAGGAACATGCCAGCCCCTAACCCTGCAAACATTCTCCTTGGGTGTAAACACACACCTTCTTGGTGCATCGAATCTATATTAAGACGCCTCCCCCCTTTTAAAATCTCATCTGCAAGGAGATAATACACATGCGTAGGTGTATTTGAGAAGCGTGTGTATAAGGAGTGCATACGCACTCAACTTGGAGATAGTCTGCAGTCCTAAAAGAGACACACACACCATGCCTTAATTAATATGTTGATGGTGCATGGGTCTTCACAAGGCATTTCTTAATAAGTTGATAATCTGAATTGTAATGAGGTAAAGGAGATATATTGCAATGAAGTCTCTTGTAGTTGGTTAAATTTTGAGATTTTATGAGCACTTCAAAACCCTTTGAATGTTATTTCTGCTAAGCTTTCAAGAGGTATGTCTGATGTATTGGTTTCAAACTCCATCATGGCAGCCCTATAGATCTCAATATCAAATAGTAAATTCATAAGATCTATCACCCGTGGATCTAATTTTCCCTTTTGAACCCATATTACTAATATCTTTTTTGAGATTCATCACTTCCATAATCAATTTTCAGAGGTAAAACTTGCCAGGCTGCTTCAAAATTATGAGGCAGGTCGGGCCCCAAGTGGGTTTGACCTAAAAAAAATTCAAACTCAAACAACCCGCCTTGAAAATGATTTAGAACGATTGGCGCTTGCAACCGAATCCGATCCGAATAACCGAAAATCTTTAAAAACTTCAAATTTTAATACTTCACCAATAGCCAATTCTTAATAAAACACCCTCAATCGCGCCATTAAAAGCCCAATCAAAACATATCACTGGAAGCTGAAACTTGGCAGACACAAACCTTGTAGTGCAGATAATCACTCTGTAAAATGGCTTCATCTAGAAATGAATGAGGTAGGAGATTTAAAACCTTGAAAATGCCTATTCAGAATTTCTGGCAAATCACAAATTGAAATCACTATCGACTACCTTGGAAGGAAATGAATGAAAAATATCAAACGATGAGCTGAGGGTGAGCCACTGAATCTGGAAGAAATTTCATATGCAAGGAACAAAAAAAAACAACCCTTAATTGGAGACGAGCATCTGACAAAAAGATATGAATTTATGAAAATGGTTACTTTGCACAATTATTCTATCCATAGTTTTAATCATTATTGAACACCTTTTGTCTGATTTTGCAATCCGCTCAAATAGAACCTTCTTGGTCTGAAAGTCTGGATAGATGATCTCTCATATATGTATAAAACAAGTCTTTTATTAGTTTCACTGGATGATTAACTGATTATCAATAATTAATCTTCAAAGTCGGCCACTTGGAACACTTTGAACTTAAATCAATCAAATTCATAGAAATTGCATTTGGAATTGACCCTGAAAAGTGGCCAAATGGATTGGCAGAGACTTGAAAATATTTAAGGAAGTACTCTTCCATGTCTACAGTATGGAACAACCATCAATTATATTTGACCTCAAACCAGGTGCGAATGGCAAGGCCCCAAAGTAAACCACTCAGGAAAAACTAAACTGTGCACTTCTAGAAAAACTTAACAATCTGCAAACGGAATGACCCTGGTAAACATGTCAAACAGGAACATGGAGGGCTGAAAATTGGTATGTAAATTATTTCTCATGCATACAACATGATGCAACAACCCGCATGTCATACCGATTAACCAGGTGTCAGATGTAAACCTCTGAAGTAGGCCATTTAGTTAAAACCGGGTAGGATACAAAGTGCAGATTTGTAGAAAGCCCTTCAAATGGGTATCTCCAAAACTTGTCATAATTGAATTCTGAAAGTTGCAACCAACTGTATATGTCAAATGAAATGTGAGGAACACATGTCCCAAGCGGCATCATATGAAAATCAATGGGCCCTTTTTTACATGCACTTGAACTTTGGTCCTTGAAGGGCACAAACTTTGCTTTAGGGAAAATCTCTGAATATAGGCTAAAAACTATCAAGATTTTTCAAAGTACCAACACTCGATATACTCTGATGCTCAGTAATATTGATCTGGTGCCCTATTAAACTTGTTTGCATTTAGCTCTCGGTATTGCCTTATGAATGCTTGGTATGAATTCTTGTTTGTCTAATCGACTAGCATAGTGTAGCATGTAGTTCTTCCTTTTACCGACTGATCAACATAGATAACCAACTGATCTACTTTGATACTAATGAAAACACTTAATGCTCCATAGAGATAACAATGGACTTGACATTCTTTAGACCAATGCTCGAGGATATCATGGATTTGACATCTTGTGGATCAGGGATCCACATATGAATAATTGGTGGACATCATGGACTTGATGTCAATAGGCCATTACTTTGAGTACTTGGTGAATATCATGGACCTTATATTCATTAGACCAATGCTCTTAACATAATGGGCTTGATGTTGTTTTGATGTCATGGAATTGACATTTCTTGAGTCTTTGTGAATCGTGGATTTAGTTATCCACAAATTGGATGGTATACATCATGGACTTGATGACACCATGAATATCATAAACTTGATATTCTATTGGCTAATTCAAGAGGACTCGTGATTCTAGTTATCCACAAATTGGATAGAAACATCATGAATTTGATGACAAATTGTGTTCAAAAAGTATCATGGACTTGATACTACCTTGAATATCATGGACTTGATATTCAAAATAGTCAAGGTGACTAGTGGATCTAGGAAATTCACAAATATATTGGAAATATTTGATATCATGGACTTGATATCACTTTTGGTTGATAAACATCATGGACTTGATGTTATCATGAATATCATGGACTTGATATTCTTGGGTCATGGAGACCAAAGGATCTAGGAGATCCACATTTGGATGGTAAGCATTATATGATATGATGTTTCTCATATGAATATGAGATGTATGGTTTATGAAGAATAGTTGTGTTCTCATTATATCTTGTAGATAGAGATCTACTATCATAGATGATAAATGTATGGCATAATTGGATAAGGAATCCATTTTTTTTATGTTTTATGCTTTGAGTCTCGGAGACTCGTGGCTTTAGGAATCCACATCCAGTTGGTAAACATCTTGTGATTTGATGTTACCATGATTTTCATATGGATATGAAATCTATGGTTGGAAATGATAATGAAAATGTGTGTTCTTATCAAAATTGGTAGAATGGAGATCTACCTTCATAGATGAGAGATCTATGAAATCCATTTTGGTTATGTTTTTTTGATAAAGAATCCATGAGTAGATCTTTGCCTCAAGTCCAAGAGGGAATGTTGATATTATGGCCTTTCATAAAATATATCATGCATTGGATAAATATATTTTTGATAGATAAATAATAATATAAAATATGAGAGATATTTAATATTTATTGTTTATTATTAAATAAAATTATTTGTCTAACTTAAGTCTGGGCCCAAGGTTGGCCTCCTTAAGGGAAAATATTATATCCAAATTGGCCTCTTGTGGAGGCAATCCAATTGCATATATAAGGTAGTTTGAACCTTGGGGAAAATACATAAAAAATATAACATGAGTTCTGTCCTTGTGGATTCGACAAGAAATTTTAAGACAATGATTTTTTTGGTTCTTGAAAATATTTTACACTCCATGAGACACCAATATACCTAAGACTGATTTTAAGGAGGGGTTAGTTCCAAATGTGAGAAATCTGTAGCCAACTGGACCAACTATAGGGACAAGAATTCCCTCTACACTTCTAGCTCTGCAAAACAAAGGTGGGTGTACTTGATCCAATAGATATAGCTCTATTCTTAACTTGATACTGGATCTAACAACAGATGTCAGTGAGTAAGTACTAAATAGGAACCTATTACTCATTGACTCTCCATCACTAGGTAGGATAATTATTTCTCCAAAAAGATAAAATTAAAAGACTGGTTTTGATTGTTATATTTTTGATTTTAATAATTACAATCATTCCTCACAAAATAAAGATGCACTCATATAGGCCAGTGCCTTACCCATTGGGCATATATCACCAAAATATAGAGGAAACACAAAGATCTTAGAGGAACTCAGTTCATGAACATAAATACAAATACCTCAACTCTTTCCTGCTTATAGGTAATCCTTATGCAAATCATATGAATATGTATTCCACTTAGAGAAATTTTAATCCAACCCAAGATCAAAACTCAAAATAAAAACACATACACAAGTCTTAGATAAACTTAGAAATTCATGAATTTGACACAGAGGAGATATAAAGACCTAAAATTTGTATTAAGCATAATGAACCTTGATCATTTGTATACAATATATCTTGATAAACAAGCCTATAGATAATAGTAGCAGTCTGTACTTTCTTCTATTACTTTAGTAAGAAATGATACAAAATATTACAATCCTCGACTGAGGGCTAGGGTTTCAAAATTCTATCTTCTAGAAACCTAAACTCCCAATGCCTAATATGATCATGGAAATTCCTTTTATAGACAAGGAAATGCAACAATCTAGCGATCATATTAGGGTTTATAAAACTTTTACCCTAAAATATGCAACAACCCCAGTGGGTTTACAATAAATGAATCAATCAGATTCTAGATTGACATTTTGTAGGTGAGCCACCTGTCTTCAAGTCTCTCCTCGATCTCTTCAAACAAATCTGATTACCCTTCCTCATGACCTGTCCTACAATAAATATTTCTTACATCTTACCTACTTATGGACTATGAGTCTCAACCTTTTGATTGCCTCAAGAATTAGATGGAGCATCTGGCTTTTCAACATGGGGTATGTACAAATATCTCCATTTATTGAATACCTCCTCACTTGGGAACACAAAATTGACAATTTCATCCTTCCTACCGGACAACTTCTCCCACTTGTTTTCCATCTGTTTGACCTCCTGCTGAATAAAATCAAACTTTGATTTGGTAGTCATTAATAACTTGATGGTGTGGATGAAGGAAGGAGTGTTTTCCAAAACACTTGTTATTCTTTCTGAGAAAATTTCATCCATCTCCTCTCTCCATTTGTACAATTCTTTCAATTCACCACTATCCTTGAAAACACTTGGTACTAACTCACAACTTAAATGTGTTAACTCTTTCTTTAACACATTGGATTTCCTTTTAAAATCATCCAAAACTATATTATATTCTACAAGATTTTTACAAACTGATGCACTAGCTTGATTAATGGATCAGGATCAACTTGGCCTTTAGATAGCCAATGAAATAACCTTATATGTGGGGATCTATCAACCCATTTATTCAGAATTGGTCCTAACTCATCCCTATTACTATCTAAGTATGAGAGAAAAACTTGTAATCTTTTAGCTTGATCAAACAAAATTGAAGGTTTAAGATCATGAGAAAATTGAATTATTGCCTCTGTGATTTTTTCTTCATATTTTTGATTCGCAAGGGATATGGCCTTCATATGATCATCCTTTTCTTTCTCAAGCTCTTCCCTAATTTCTTTTAGTTTATTTGTTTCCTCAAGAAATTATTTCTTTTCCCAACTGATTCTTGCATCTATATTTTTTCTGGGAAAGGTGATGGTGGAATCTCAATAATGGGACTAGAAGAAGAGGCCACTACATGTTTATCAGCAATCATTAGATGAGATGATCTGTGGTCCTATGGTCCAGACAATTATTTTATCAACTTATCCTTCTGAATCAGCTCTATCTTCAGCTCATTGTAAGATTTGAGAATAGTCTCAAACTTGATCCTCAATCCCTCCTTTTCTTGGGCATCCTCCTCTGCCACCTTCACATTGAACTTGGTTGTCTCCAAGATTATATTTGAGGCCTCAATACCTAAAGTCTCACCAAATCATTGCACTAGAAAATTTCCACCATATTCTGAAGAAAGTGCCTCCTTTCTTTCCTTATTCTCTTCCCTCTTAAGGGACCACATAACTAGGGCAGCATGATCATCAGAGAAGGCCACACCCATGGTAGCTTTTTGTGCCTACTCTGTAGTAGAGAGAATTTTAACCTTACTCTTTCTAACTGAATAAGAAACAATTGCATCAATAATATCCCATTTAGGGAGAATCAACACTCCTGCAGTATGAATCATGGACCTACCTTATTTCGAGGTTATCTTCTCAAATCTCTTCAACATTTCCCCTTTTGTTTCATTCTTAATCTCAACTATATCCCTACCAGGGAACTCTTCCTTTTTCTTTTCACAAATTTCTTTATATTGATTAATTTTCATCCTCCATAAGAATTGAAGGAATTCTATAGTCTTAACAAAATTTCCATCTGAAATTAAAGAATCACTCGCTTGTTTTAAAACTAGGTCTAGTTCCTTACCCTCAAATTCTGCTATTGTCAGGTCTATTTCTATCCTTTTGGGTGCCTCTGGCATCCCCTCTTGGATCTCATCATTTGAAACAAAAATAATTCCCTTGTTGCTCAATTTTACTAGCTGCTGAGCAACTCCATGCTCATCTAATTGCAACGGGGATTGGGAAGTAGTATAAATTTCCTGCTCAAGTTGAGATTCCTCTTGTCTTTGCCTCTTTGGAGAGGGCTCCTCTACTATTTGGTCACTCATAGGTCTCTTCCCCTTGGTGGAGGATGGGATACTCTTATCCTTTTGTTGAGCTGGGTTAAGGACATTGTATCCCTTTCTCTCATGTATTGTATATATTCCCTTAGGGGTCAATTTTGTATACCCTAGATAACTCAAAATTATTGCTACCCTGTTAGGATCAGTCTTGCTTATTGCAACCTTTTTCTCAATTTTTGCTTGCATAATTCCTTCAAAATGCTCCATAAGGGCATCTACCTTTCTTTCCCATGGCTAAAATGCCTTCAATGGGTCATAATCCTTGTCAAAATTCCTAATAAAATCTATGGTCTTTTTATAAATTATCCACTTCTCTTTCTTAATTTCTTGAGTTTAAAGATCAAACTCATTCCTGACTATATCCTCCAGGAAGTTGAATTTGTGCTCCATAACAACACACCTTGTCTTCTCTCTGAACATTCTAGAAATGAAACCCTCATTGTCAGCACATCTCACCACAATAGTAGCCATTCTATAAGGTTGTAAAACCTGATTCAAATGTACCCATCCCTTACTGACAATAACATATTGGTGGGCTATGGTAATACTTGGGAACAAGGTTACCCTTCTGTTTGTTAAAGCTACCTCCTACAAGTCACCTATCTGCCTCGAAATTTCAGCATACCCTAGCTTCAAAGGGACTTGGTAGGGGAGTAAATAAGGTTCCTTTCTACAACCATACACTCTAAAAACTATGGATACTAGATACAAGATTATATCACCAAAATTATGCACTATGGTGATGTCCTTACAATATTCCTTTGGCCTCATCAACCTCAATAACTCCATGGGAATTCTTGGATTTTCAAAAAATAACAAGGACCTAAGCCTTTGAGCAAAATTCCTATAAAAAATGATGTAATTGGCATCAGTCCTATCCCATGATAGCTCTGTAGTCCACAACTAGATTGGTAACACCTCTCCATTCTTTTCCCTAACAATATCCATTGTCCTACTAAAGAAATCCACTCCCTTGTACAAAAATATATGCATCAACATAGAATACCATCCAAAAGGCCTGCCCACCTTCATATTTTTTATTCCCATTAGTCCCTGATGGATTAAATCTCCAAGATAAGGGGAAAAATAAAAAATCAGCACCAAGTGGGGATGCAGGTATTGTACCATCATGAACATGTAAGGGATAGGCATGTGTGTAGCCTCATCTTGTCCAAAAATAAAAGTTAAGGACTTGTAAGCATATTGTGCTCTCAAACTGAAAAGGTCTAACCTGAAAGGCTCAGGTGTGCTTGGACTAACCATACACATGGCACCAATCTTTCCAAAGAAATCTCTTAGAGGGCCTGACCTTAGATAGTCTCTTTGTGCCTCATAAATTTTGTTAAATTCTTCAAAGTTAATCTTTTCAAGTCCAACAAAGGGATCATTTAATGAGAAGACCTATCTGATTTCCTCCTTTGTGATACTCACCAAATATTTTCCATTGATATATTTGACACATCTGGTCACAGGGTCATAGCATCTTGCTACATGTATGAGAAGGTTAGCATCCATGAAAACTCCGGGCATAATGAGTCTCCCTATGTCGAACTGCCATATATTACTAAGAGGAGCACATGAATTTCTTTGGGAATATGTAGCTCTAAACAAGACCAAACCATTGTAATCTTTCCCTACCTTGGCATCCCTCATCCATAACCCTCTATCATATAATCCTTCATCAACAAAATCCCTAGGGTTTTTGGGAACTAATTCCTTATCCTGGATGTTCCCATCTCTAAGTGTGGAAGTAACTATAATAAGTCCTTGAAAAACCCCCATCCTTATACTCTATATTCCTTGAGAGGTCTCTTTTGGGTGGCATTTTTAACTAGGGTTTTGGAAAAGTGTAAAAATACCAGAAATAAAACTACCCAAATATCACAAGATAGCGATAGCAGAGAATATTTTATTCACTATAAATTTTCTTCTTTTAAAATTTTGTGCACTTTCAACTTCAAATTTCCTACCGTATACCTGAGAAAAAATTTTCTATCGATGCTTGCAGAGAAAACCAAACTGCTTGCAGAGAAACTTAGAGGAGAAGTGTTAGCACTAACGATCAAATCTGACTATGTAGTCATTGCCAAACCAATACAGCTGATCCACAGGAAACTCATTAAGTTTTCCATTACTAAAACTAGCAGCGACAATGTTCACAGGATGTGAAACAGCATCAAAAAATTAAATTTGAATATGAATTGTTGATTCAAACTCCTTCTGCCGTGTCGAATGTCTGATAAAAACCATGTCATAACTTTTAATACCTTCCCAAACTTAGTTCTCAACCAATGAGAACATTTCAATTTTACCCATGTGCAAAAACCCACACTTTACTTTAACTTCACTAAGCAAGGCTAGGTGTCAACATGTTGCATTCCCGCAAGCATAAAATTCTGAGCATCTCTTAGTTAAGGCAAAATGACAACTATCAATGCTTTCAAGATCTGACAGATGTTTACCAGCTCTGAAAGCTAGTGACCCCACTTCGTAAGTAAACACATGGAGGCATTTGAAAACTTTGGACCCATTGGTTACTGACATCACAAGGGACACATGTCACTTAGTCACATCCCCGCAAGTCAGAAAACTATCTACTATGTTAGGTTAAGGGAAAGTGACAACCGTTGATGAAGCTCCATCGAACGATCATTGATTATCTATGAAATTTGGCCCCACCTTTACTTTCACCAGCCCTCTGCCCAATCAAAAACATCCACATCACAAAATATAGCAAGTAGACACACCATTTTTTCTTTTCCAATGTTAGTCCTACTGACAGTTGCCACATCATATTTTATTTTGGCCAATGACTAATGAACATCTCAACATGACCTGGTGACCAAGGACCCACCTCATAGCCTGCAACCTTAATGAAGATCAGATGGCTGTTGCTGAAGTGCAAAGATTAAAAAGTAGTCAACTTATCTTTAAGGGAATACGACCACTATTGATGTAACCCATTCTTTAATCGACAACATAGTTTTGAAACTGGGCCCGCTCTACCAGGTGTCATGTAATCACATCCCCGCAAGTCAGAAAATCTAACAACCCTAGGTCTTAAGGTATATCGATGACCACAAGATCAAAGAGAATTAGATGGTTAGGATTATAAATGGGAAATGCTAAGGTTTTCATGAAATTTTTAATAAAAAGGGACCCACTTAAAATCTAACCACAAAACACATAAAGCTGACAACTTTAAAGGTTTTAAAAATAACACATGCGTTAATTGCACCTTTAGTGAATGAAAAAGGTAACGTTTAAATATAACAAGCCTTAAGAGAATTAGGGCTCTCAGCATTTTTCTTCATGCTAGGTAAAATAAATGAGGGTGTCATCAATTCTTTGAAGTATGAGAGCCAAAAATTTTAACAGTACTAATAGTGGCTCATACTCGGGGATGTGTATCTTTTGCAGATACATTGAGGAAACTAGAATCTCTTGGAGAAGAAGACCAAAACAAAAATTTAATTAAGGGACAAAGGACTGTACAGAAAACCCTAAACTAAACCTCTTGAGAACTCAAGAAACCCTAGGAGAAATAGAGCTTTAAAAATTACCCATGAATTGGCAATTCCATAATATCTCCTATCATATTTTTCAACATATTCGAATCTGTTCCCCAATTTCCTTCAACCATGTAATGGCTTAGCCAAATAGGATCAAATTTTCCATGTTTCCCCTTATCTTCCAATCTTGCATTCCACATCAATACAAGATCACCATTCAAAAAACCTCTCTAAGTAGTCCTTTTATCATATAGAACTTTACATTGGGACTGAATCCTTTCATTCCTTTCATGTGCATCACTCCTTATTTCATTTAGTTGGATCAAATCATTAATCCTGACTATCATTTCATCTTCTAAATCATCATCATATGCCTGGATGAATTGATATATTTGTAACAAATTATTCTGGGGCAATCTTGCATTGATTACATATACCAAATCAAAAGGGGCACATCCTATTGCCTTTTTTATAGTGACCCTGTCAGCCCATAATGCTTGCAACAACTTTGAGTCCCAAGCCTTTTTATTCCTATCCAACACTCTTTTCAATATCTTAATCAAGCTTTTGTTACTGGACTCAGATTAGCCATTGCCTTGTGGATGATAAGGAGATGAATATGAAATCTTGATACCATTTTCTTGACAAAATTCAACAAAATCCTCTGATTTGAAGCACATTGCATTATCAACCACCACTATTTCTGGACAACTAAACCTAGTGAGAATATTTTGCATCATAAAATCTACCACAACTTTACTAGTTTCTTTTCTGATTGGGATTGCTTCAACTCATTTGGTGAAGTAATCCATTGCCACCAATATATAAGAATGTCCACCACTAGACTTATTAGGAATCTCTCCAATAAAATCCATACCCCACTTCTGAAAAGGGGCTTGCACTGCAACAGGTCTAAGAGGTAAATTCCCATTGAATTTTGACTTTCCAGCAAACCTTTGACAAGTGTCACACCTTCCTACAAATTGGTGGGTGTCTTTAAAAAGTGTTGGCCACCAGAATCCTGACCTGATAATCTTGTGGGTTGTAGTCTTACCATATAATGTCCCCCACAAACACCACTATGCATTTCTTTCAACAAGATCCTAGACTTATCTTGATCTAAAAATCTGAGTAATACCCCTTCTTTATTCCTCCACCATAAATCACCACCTATGATTGCATACTTCATGGAATGGAGCTTGATAGTCCTTTTTCTGTTGTCATCCATTTCAGAAGGTAGAATCATTTTTTGTAAATATTTAATGATATCCTTATACCACTCACAATAATCCATATTGTAGACAAAGGGCCTCTACTCTTCTTCCAATATATTTATCTGATTGGAAACTAAATTTCTTTGGGCCATCAGCTTTGCAAGGTCTAATCCCCTTACCAATTTTGTAATATGGATATCAATATTAAACTCCTGGATCCTGTTGATCCATCTACACCTCCTTCCTGAAACTTCCTATTGGACCAATATGTCTTTGATTGCAGCACTTGGGACATATGAAACCACCGTAGCTCCAACCAAGTAGCATCTAAAAGCTTTGATAGCCTTGACCAAGGCATAGGCTTTCTTTTCAACAATGTCATAGTTCAATTCAACTACCTGTAAAGTTTTTCTGAAAAAGTAAATAGGTTGCTCAAATCCCTCAGTATTTTTTTGCAATAGTACTACTGCAACAGTGTGGGAGGATGCAAAAGAAAAAAATTGCAGGGGTTTACTATAATCTAGTGTCCTTAAAATAGGAGCATTTTTTATAGCCTGTTTGATATTTTTGAAAGCTTCCACTACATCTAAATCCCATTCAATCTTGGCTCCCTTCTTTAGCATTCTTGATATAGGAATACTAATTTCTGCAAAATTATAATAAATCTCCTCAAAAAATTTACTTTTCCCAAAAAGGACTGTATTCCTTTTATATTCTTAGGCTGGGATAATTTTTCAATAGCTTCAACCCTCTCAGGGTCTATTCACACCCCATCCTTTGAAACAATATGTCCCAAAAGTTTTCCCTCTACAACACCAAAGGCACATTTCTTTGGGTTCAAGGAAAAACCATACTCTAAAGCTCTAATAAATTTTTTTTCCAAGTGTTGGCAATTTTGTTCCTCTTTAGCTGAGAATTTTGTAAGGTCATCCTGGTATACCACCATAAATCTATCAATAAAATATGCAAAAGCTATGTCCATAGCTCTCTGAAAAGTGGCACAAGCACTGGTTAATCTGAAGGGCATTCTTACATACACATATGTTCCCCAAAGAGTAGTAAATGCAGTCTTGAACTGCTCTGATTCTTAACCATGACCTGATTATATCCAGAAAATCCATCTGTCATGGACATCAATTCTGATCCTATCACCTTTTGCAACATGTTTTCCATATTAGGTAAACCATAGTTGTCTTTTAAGGAGTTTATATTCAAGTTCCTAAAATCAACACAAAGCCTAATATCTCCATTCATTTTTCTAACAAGAACCAAGTTTGAAACCCAAGTGGAGTGCCTAATAGGCTTGATTATTCTAGCATCTATCATTTTCTTAAGCTCTCCCTTTTTTTTGGGTGCCAAGGTCAGATTGATAGGTCTCAATTTCTATCTGAAAGTTTTAGTACCTTCTTTTAATGGGATCTCATGTTGAAAAAGGTCTTCTCTATAAGCTTTGAGATCTTCATAAGACCATGCAAAAACATGCCTAAAATTTCTAAGAAGATCAATCAAATTCTTTCAGGTTCTAGGGGACATAAACTTACCAATGTAAACCTTCTTAGGCACCATCCTTGTCCCCAAATTGATTTCTTCAAGATCATTTATTTTGTCATTGTTAGCAGAGAAAACTTTGTCTTTGTTGTCAAATTCCCTCTCAAGAGCAACTAATCCCTTAGGGACTCTATTTTATTTTAGTTGCAATACTTCCTTTCCAAAAACAATTTCTTTCCCATTTATAGTGTCAACATAGGCACTGAAATCCATCTCTTTGTCACCAAAATGAGATTCACACTGCAAAAATCTCAATATGTCTTGGTCATCAGAAAAAACTTGCCAATTTTCCACATTGTCAGGGATAGAAGGCCTAACTTGAACCTCTATGTTAGATATGTCAGCAAGTGTAATATCTTCTGGCCTCATAGCAACATTGGCTAATAAGTCAGCCATTCTATTTTAAATTCTATCTACCCAACAAATTCCAAATGCACTAAAACATTCAACTTCGTCCCATACCACATTTCTATACTATTTTAATCTTTGATTCTTTGATGCATACTTTGATCTAACTTGAGAAACTATTAGTTCAAAATCACCTACTACTTTCAAACACTTTATGGCATGTTTTGATGCTAACCTTAATCCAATCAATAAAGCCTCATATTCTGCAACATTATTTGTACATGAGAATAGTAAAGTGAATGAAAACTTGAAAGTTTTACCATTTGGAGATATAAGCAATATTCTAGCCCTAGAGCCTTCCTTTGAACTTGCTCCGTCAAAGTACATAGTCCATAGACTATCAAGGTTAGTCCACTCCTCTTGGTTGTTAGATGTAAAAGCTGATTCAACACCCTCTTCTATTTCCTTATCCTGGACTTTGAAAGTATTAATGTCAGTGTCTAAAAAGAAGTTCATGGTGTCCTCTTCCTCAATCATATGTGGGATCCTAGGCTCTCTGGAAACCTTGATACTTTTCCCTTCAAGGTTGAAAGTAGAAAATGATAAGTTACATTGGATGTTGCCTCCCATAGAAGCACTCCACTTTCTAGACAATAGCATCCCATATTGCAGAGGAATATCCACTACCAAGACACTCATGGTTAATTGTTTTCCAGGGTATGCTGCCAGCCTATAAGGTAAAGCCTTAATAGTGCCAACAATTGGTACTTCTCTTGAGTCCATAGCCTGACACCTCCCATGTGGAGTATCCACTTTTAGTCCAAGTGACTTCATAACTTTTGTAGGCATGATAGTGTTTGATGCCCTTGAATCAATCATACAATTTTTTAATAGCTTTCCATTTATCAGTAAAGTCAAAAAGAAAGGATAAATTGTTCTTGATGTAGTACTGACAACATTGGTGTCTAAGTAGATCTGAGGAATTTTGGAAATAATTTCCCCATTATGATTGTCACTTTCTTCTTCAAAAACAATTATTTTCTTATCAGTCTCATCTACCTTTTGGACATCTACAGGAATCACACCATTTATCCAATTTAAAGCCTTTTCTTTGTGTTCCTCTATCCTCATCATTTCAAGAAAAGGAACCTTAACAGTGATTTGTGAAAGCAATTTTCCCATATCAATAGGAACATACTTTGAATCAAACACATCTTGTTTCACATTTTCAATCTCTTTACTATCATTCTATGTAAATGTATTTGGGGGTTCCTTACCTTGGATTTTAACATCTTTCTGTAAAGGAGGAACAACCTCCTTTGAGGGTTTAGTCTTCACTTTATAAACAATGTTAGGTTTTACATTTTTCTTCACGTTGACCTTGCTAATAGTATCAACCTCCCTTTGCCTATTTTGGGGTATCTTGGTATTTTTTTCTATCTTTTTAATAAAAATACCAGCAGGCTTTCGAATTGGGTCACCTACTACTCTATTTCTTAAGTTGTAATTTGTTTTAGCCTGAGTAACCATATTTGTTGTTATCAGAGAAATTTCCTCATTAGATGGCCTCCTTAAAACAATTGTCTCTTCATTTTTTAAAGCATTGCACTAGACTTATCTAATTTATCATCTTCCTCATCTGAAAAAACCTACTGATGGTATGATTCATTTCTAACCTGAGAATTGAAACATCTTGATTCTCATCCTCCTCAGTAGATTCAACTTCATCCTAGAGGTGAGAGGAAGTCATACCACATCCTTGATCATCATAGGGCTCTTCCTCATTACACTCTTGTTCTTCTTGTGTAGAGACACTTTGAGATATGACACAATAGTTAGGATCATGTGGTGATTGACACACAATACACCATGGAACCTCTTCAACCATATTCATCGAATTCCTTTGCAAGGGTTCAAGAGTCTTGTCATTTGGTTTATCCTTCCTTTCTGGGAGTATGGGCTTCCCATCTTTCCATTGGGTATTATAAGGATATTTTTTCATCCTTGGCAATCTATTAGGATTATTAAAAGCATGCCTATCATTTCCTGCAACCCTATTGTTCTTATTTTCACCAGGCTTCAAATCCTTTATAGCCTTCAAAATCTGATTTAAACTATCACCACCCTCCTTTGGCTTTATATTTGTAGGCATTCTTGGTTCTTTTTTATTTAACATCTATGACTTGTTATCATCCCTTCTTCCCAATTTTCCTGAAATTCTCCAGTTACTCTCTATATTTATAGCCAATTTATAAGCCTCTGCAAGATTTCTTGGATTCTTATCTCTTAGAAGGTATCCCATTTTAGAATCAAAAGCATTCAGATAAGTGACAAGACAAACCCTATCATCTAGTCTGATAACCTGTAAAAGCTTATGCATGGCTTTCTAAAATCTGACATTAAATTCAATAACATCCTCATTGAAATTTTTCTTAATGTTATTAAATTCATTCAACGTAAAGCCCTCATTTGTCTTATCACCGTATTGTTCTTTGAAACAATGTTTGAGTTGATCCCATGAGCCTATGCTACCATGTGGTAATTCTCTAAACCAATCTCTTGAATCTTCAGTTAAGGATTGAACAAACAACTTCATTATCACATCATTTGGCTCAATATTGTAGTCATCTATCACATCAATGAACTTCTTTAAGTGTTCTTCACAAGTGACAACATTACTACCAGTGAAATTTGGGAGTTTCTTCCTAATTTCATCAGGGATGGGGTTTGGGTGCTCAAGGATACCATGAAAGACCAATTGTTTACATCTTTCATGGATAGGCCCTACTTGAGATGGACCAGCACCATGGGATGTTGATGTATTAGTATTTGTCACAAAAAAAATTTTGAGTCCACCTGGTGGAGGAATACATGTCACTTGGTTTGTAGTATTAGTAGCATTTCCTCCTTGTACTAAAGAAGAGGTGGCAATATTTGTAGGTCCTATAGATTTCTTGAGAAAATCTATTTTCTTTCTCATTTCTAGGGTTGTAGCTTCCAATTCTACCTTTTCCAACTCTCTGGCCAGCAACTCCCTTTCCCTTTTAGCCTTCTCAAGGTCAGCCTCCAACCTTAAAGCCTAGTCTATGGGATCATTAGGGCCCAATGGCTCATTGATTGAAACTCCTATATCCTTTTGCTTACCTCTATCCTTGGGGTTTCTTATCTCAAAAACCTCTTGGATGATGGGTTGTTCCCTTCTTTTTTCAGGCATAGGAACATGATTTATAGCTTCCAAATCTAACAACTATCTTTTCAACTGCTCAACGCTTATCATAGCATGCCTAATTTTTTCATCCATTTCCTTTTCTCTCTTTTTCCTAATAGTTTCTTTCTCATGGACCTTCCTTTCTAGTTTATATACTTCTTCAAAATTTCCTCAAAGTTAGGCAAAGTTGTTTCAGATTCAGCTTGTTGCACTTGAATTTCATCCTGTTGATCCTGGGATTCATGGAGGCCTTGGGGTAATGAGGAACCAAGGGTAAAAGGAGGGACAAAATCTTGTCTATTTCTACTTTTGCTTCTAGACCTCCTCTCTACTCCATGTTGTTTACTAGGAACTATCCTCCTATCATATTATGATTTTTCACCATCTCTCTCTGAGGGAGAATAATAGTCTTCATATTGATTCAAACCTAAGTCAACAACCTCTTCATACTTTGAGGCATTTCCTTCTTGACTAGGCCAGGAAAGACTCTCTTGTCTTGAGTTCCCTTTTTGCTTCCATGTGAAGGACATATCATTAGTACTCTTTTCTCTTTTGGTTTGACCATGTCTAGATGTGGTTGGAAGTTCACCTTCCAAAATTTCCTTTGGATGTTCTTTTCTCCAAGACCTTATATTCTTGAAACTCATTGTAACAAAAAAATTCTTTAATTAGCACTAGTACAGAGATCTCTTTGAGTTTCCACCCAAATAAGCTAGGATTCTTTATAAAATATTACCCTTGTGATCAAGACAAATTTTAGGAAGGAATAGGAAATTTGTAGAGAGAAGGAGATAACTCTGTGTGTTCAATGGTAACTAATTGGCCTAAAATAAGTAGGCCAGGAGTCCAGCTCAACTTGTACCTACATTATTTGAGACAAATTTCATACTTTCCCCAAAAGAGTCACCATTTTGTTGGTTCTTGAAAATATTTTACACTCCATGAGACACCAATATACCTAAGACTAACTTTAAGGAGGGGTTAGTTCCAAATGTGAGAAATCTGTAGGCAACTGGACCAACTATAGGGACAAGACTACCCTCTACACTTTTGGCTTTGCAAAACCAAGGTGGGTGTACCTGATCGAATATATATAACTCTGTTCTTAACTTTACTAGATCTAACAATAGATGCCAGTGAGAAAGTACTAAATAACAACCTATTACTCATTGACTCTCCATCACTAGGTAGGATAATTATTTCTCTAAATAGATAAAATTAAAAGACTAGTTTTGATTATTGTATTTCTGATTGTAATGATCTCAATCATTCCTCACAAAATAAAGATGCACTCATACAGGCCAGTGCCTTACCCATTGGGCATATATCACCAAAATATAGAGGAAACACAAAGATCTTAGAGGAACTCAGTTCATGAACATAAATATAAATACCTCAACTCTTTCTTGCTTATAGGTAATCCTTATGAAAATCATATGAATATGTATTCCACTTAGAGAAATTTTAATCCAAACCAAGATAAGAACTCAAAATTAAAAAACATACACCAGTCTCAGATAAACTCAAAAATTCATGAATTTGACACAGAGGAGAGATAAAGACCTCAAATTTGTATTAAGCATAATGAACCTTGATCATTTGTATACAATATATCTTGATAAACAAGCTGGAAGATAATAGTAGTAGCCTATACTTTCTTCTATTACTTCAGTAAGAAATGATAAAAAATATTACAATCCTCAACTGAGGGCTAGGGTTTCAAAATTATATCTTCTAGACACCTAAACTTCCA
The DNA here is from genome assembly GCA_027943335.1 of Chamaecyparis obtusa. Lineage (NCBI taxonomy): Eukaryota > Viridiplantae > Streptophyta > Pinopsida > Cupressales > Cupressaceae > Chamaecyparis > Chamaecyparis obtusa. Next base: position 971,575 of record BSBK01001637.1, on the reverse strand, counting down.
ATGCCTAATATGATCATGAAAATTCCTTTTATAGACAAGGAAATGCAACAAGCTACTGATCATATTAGGGTTTACAAATCTTTTACCCTAAAATCTACAACAACCCCACTGGGTTTACAATAAATGAATCAATCAGATTCTAGACCAACATTTTGTAGGCGAGCCACCTATCTTCAAGTCTCTCCTCGATCTCTTCAAAAAAATTTGATTGCCCTTCCTCACGACCCGTCTTGCAATAAATATTTCTACCATCTTACCTACTTATGGACTATGAGTCACAACCTTTTGATCACCTCAAGAAGTACATGGAGAATTTGGCTTTTCAACATGGGGTATGTAATGATATCTCCATTTATTGAATACCTCCTCACTTGGGAACACAAAATTGACAATTTTAGCCTTCTTGCTAGACAACTGCTCCCACTTGCTTTCCATCTGTTTGACCTCTTGCTGAATAAAATCAAACTTTGATTTGGCAGTCATTAATAACTTGATGGTGTGCATGAAGGAAGGAGTGTTTTCCAAAACACTTGTCATTCTTTCTGAGAAAATTTTATCCATCTCCTCTCTCCATTTGTACAATTCCTTCAATTCACCACTATCCTTGAAAACACTTGGTACTAACTCACAACTTAAATGTGTTAACTCTTTCTTTAACAAATTGGATTTTCTTTTAAAATCATCCAAAACTATATTATATTCTACAAGCTTTTTTACAAACTGATGCACTGGCTTGATTAATGGATCAGGATCAACTTGGCCTTTAGATAGCCAATGAAATAACCTTATATTTGGGGATCTATCAACTGATTTATTCAAAATCAGTCCTAACTCATCCCTATTACTATCTAAGGATGAGAGAAAAACTTGTAATATTTTAGCATGATCAAACAAAATTGAAGGTTTAAGATCATGAGAAAATTGAATTATTACCTCTGTGATTTTTTCTTCATATTTTTTATTCGCAAGGGATCTGGCCTTCATATTCTCATCCTTTTCTTTCTTAATATCTTCCTTAATTTCTCTCAGTTTATTTGTTTCCTCAAGCAATTGTTGCTTTTCCCAATTGATTCTTGTATCTATATTTGTTTTTGGGAAAGGTGATGGTGGAAACTCAATAATGGGACTAGAAGAAGAGGCCACTATAGGTTTATCAGCAATCATTAGCTGAGGTGATCTATGGTCCTGCAATCCAAACAATTGTGTTATCAACTTATCCTTATGAATTATCTCTATCTTAAGCCCATTGTAAGATTTGAGAATAGTCTCAAACTTGATCCTTAATTCATCCTTTTCTTGGGCATCCTTCTTGCCACCTTCACATTGAACTTGGTTGTCTCCAAGATTATATTTGAGGTGTCAACACCTAAAGTATCACCAACTCTTTACACTAGAAAATTTCCACCATATTTTGAAGAAAGTGCCTCCTTTATTTCCTTATTCTCTTCCCTCTTAAGGGACCACATAACTAGGGTAGCATGATCATCAGAGAATGCCACACCACTAGAAGCCTTTTGTGCCTACTCTATAGTAGACAGAATTGTAACCTTACTCTTTCTAATTGAATAAAAAAAAATTGCATCAGCAATATCCCATTCAGTGAGAAACAAGACTCCTGCAGTATGAATCATGGCCCTGCCTTCTTCCGGGGTTATCTTCTCAAATCTCTTCATCATTTCCCCTTTTGTTTCATTCTCAATCTCAGCTATATCTCTATCAGGGAACTCTTCCTTTTTATTTTCAAAAATTTCTTTATATTGATTAGTTTTCATCCTCCACAAGAATTGAAGGAATGCCCTAGTCTTAACAAAATTATCATCTGAAATAAAAGAATCACTAGCTTGTTTTAGAATAGGGTCTAGTTCCTTACCCTCAAATTCTACTACTGTAAGGTCCATTTCTATCCTTTTGGGTGCCTTTGGCATCCCCTCTTACATCTCATAATTTGAAACAAAAATACTTCCGTCATTTCTCAAGTTTACTAGTTGTTGAGAAACTCCATGCTCATCTAATTGCAACAGGGATACAGAAGGAGATTAAATTTCCTGCTTAGGTTGATATTCCTCTTGTCTTTGCCTCTTTGGAGAGGGCTCCTCTACTATTGGGTCCCTCATAGGTCACTTCCCCTTGGAGGAGGATGGGAGACTCTTATCCTTTTCTTGAGATGGTCTAAGGACATTGTATCCCTTTCTCTCATGTATTGTATATATTCCCTTAGGGGTCAATTTTGTATACCCTGGCTGACTCAAAATTCTTACTGCCTTGTCAGGATCAGTCTTTCTTACTCCAACCTTTTTCTCATTTTATGCTTTCATAATTCCTTCAAAATGCTCCATAAGGGCATCTACCTTTCTTTCCCATAGCTGAAATGCCTTCAATGGGTCATACTCCTTGTCAAAATTCCTAATAGAATCTATAGTCTTTTTATAAATTACCCACTTCTCTTTCTTAATTTCTTGAGTTTGAAGATCAAACTCATTCCTGACTATATCCTCTGGGAAGTTGAATTGGTGCTCCATAACAACACACCTTGTCTTCTCTCTGAACATTCCAGAGATGAAACCCTCATTGATAGCACATCTCACCAGAGCAATAGCCATTCTATAAGGTTGTAAAACCTGATTCAAATGTACCCATCCCTTACTAACAATAACATACTGGTGGGTCATGGTAATACTTGGTAACAAGGTTCCCCTTCCTCTGTTTGTTAAAGCTGCCTCCTGCAAGTCACCTATCTAGCTCAAAATTTCAGCATATTAGGTTTAAAGGGACTTGGTAGGGGAGTACATAAGGTGCCTTTCTGCAACCATACACTCTAAAAATTATGGATATTGGATTAAATATTATATCACCAAAATTATGCACTATGGTGATGTCCTTACAATATTCCTTTGGCCTAATCAACCTTAATAGCTCCATGGGAATTCTTGGATTTTCAAAAAATAACAAGGACCTAAGCCTTGAAGCAAAATTCCTGTAAAAAATGATGTAACTGGCATCAGTCCTATCCCATGATAGCTTTGTAGTCCACAACTAGACTGGTAACACCTCTCCATTCTTTTCCCTAACAATATCCATTGTCCTACTAAAGAAATCCACTCCCTTGTACAAAAATATATGCATCAACATAGAATACCATCCAAAAGGCCTAGCCACCTTCATATTTTTTATTCTCATTACTCCCTCATGGATTAAATCTGTAAGATAAGGGGTAAAATAAAAAATCAGCACCAAGTGGGGATGCAGGGACTATACCATCATGAATATGTAAGGGATAGGCATGTGTGTAGCCTCATCTTGTCCAAAAATAAAAGTTAAGGACTTGTAAACATATTGTGCTCTCAACCTGAAAAGTTCTAACCTGAAAGGCTCGGGTGTGCTTGGACTTACCATACACATTGCACCAATCTTGCCAAAGAAATCTCTTAGAGGGCATGAGCTTAGATAGTCTCTTTGTGCCTCATAAATTTTTTTAAATTCTTCAAAGTCAATCTTTTCAAGTCCAATAGAGGGATCATTTAATGAGAAGACCTATCTAATTTCCTCCTTTGTGATACTCACAAAATATTTTCCATTGGTATCTTTGACACATCTAGTCATGAGGTCATAACATCTAGCTATCTGTATGAGAAGGTCAGCATCCATGAAAAATTTAGGCACAATGAGTCTCCCTATGTCGAACTGCCATATATTACTAAGAGGAGCACATGAATTTCTTTGGGAATATGCAGCTTTGAACAAGACCAAACCATTGTAATCTTTCCCTACCTTGGCATCCCTCATCCATAACCCTCTGTCATACTATCCTTCATCAACAAAATCCCTAGGGTTTTTGGAAACTAATTCCTTCATCCTAGATGTTCTGATATCTTAGTGTGGAAGTAACTATAATAAGTCCTCAAAAACCCCCCTATCCTTATACTCTATCTTCCCTGAGAGCTATCTTTTGGGGGGTATTTTCAACTAGGGTTTTGGAAAATTTTAAATATACCAGAAATAAAACTACCCAAATATCACAAGATAGCAATAGTGGAGAAGATTTTATTCACTCAAACTTTTCTTCTTTTAAAATTATGTGGACTTTCAACTTCAAATTGCCTACCATATGCCTGAGAAAAAAATTGTCATCGACGCTTGCAAAGAAAACCAAATTTCTTGCAGAGAAACTTGGAGGAGAAGTGTTAGCACTAACAATCAAATTTGACTATGTAATCATTGCCAACCCATCACAACCAATCCACACAAAACTCATTAAGTTCACCATTACTAAAACTGGCGGCTACAACATTTACAAGACGTGAAACAACATCAAAAAATTAAATTTGAATATGAACTGTTGATTCAAACTCCTTCTGGCACATCAAATGGCTAATAAAAACCACATCATAACTTTTAATACCTTCCCAAACTTAGTTCTCAACCAATGAGAACATTTCAATTTTACCCATGTGCAGAAACCCACACTTTTCTTTAACTTCACTCGGCAAGGATAGGTGTCAACATGTCGCATTCCCGCAAGCATAAAATTTTGAGCATCTCTTGGTTAAGGAAAAATGATAACCATTGATGCTTTCAAGATCTGACAGATGTTTATTAGCTCTAAAAGCTAGTGACCTTACTTTGCAAGTGAACATGTGGAGGTGTTTGAAAACTTTGGACCCACTGGTGACTGACATCACAAGGGACACATGTCACTTAGTCTCATCCCCGCAAGTCATAAAACTATCTGGTATGTTAGATTAAGGGAAAGAGACAACTGTTGATGAAGCTCCATCGAATGATTGTTAGTTATTTATGAAATTTGGCCCCACCTTTACTTTCACCAGCCCTCTGCCCAATCAAAAATGTCCACGTCACAAAATCTGGCAAGCGGACACACCATTTTTCTTTTCCAACGTCAGTCCTATTGACAGTTGCCACATCATATTTTATTTTGGCCAATGACTAATGAACATCTCAACATGACCTGGTGACCAAGGACCCACCTCATAGCCTGTAACCTTAATGAAGATCAGACAGTTGTCACTGAAGTGTAAAGATTAAAAAGAAGTCAACTTATCTTTAAGGGAATACGACCACCGTTGATGTAACCCGTTCTTTAATCGACAACATAGTTTTGAAACTAGGCCCACTCTACCAGGTGTCGTGCAGTTTCATCCCCACAAGTCAGAAAATCTGACAACCCTGGGTCTTAAGGGATAGAGATGACCACAAGATCAAAAATAATCAGACAGTTAGGAACATAAATGGGAAAGGCTAAGGTTTTCATGAAATTTTTAATAAAAAGGGACTTGCTTAAAATCTAGCCACAAAACACATAAAGCCAACAACTTTAAAGGTTTTAAAAAGAACACATGCATTAATTGCACCTTTAGTGAATGAAAAAGGTAACATTTAAATATAACAAGCCTTAAGAGAATTAGGGCACTCAACATTTTTCTTCATACTAGGTCAAATAAATGAGGGTTTCATCCATTCTTTGAAGTATGAGAGCCAAAAAATTTAACAGTACTAACAGAATTGGAGCAGCAGCATGAGCAGTAGCAAATTCATGAAGAGTGCGAATTATAACTAGGGAAGAGATATTACAGTCATAGAGGAGTGAACTAGGGCATAGATCTTACAACCCTGAAGGAGTGAACTAAGGTAGAGATATAATGCATCCCTAGAGGAGTGAACTAGGGTAGTATTGTGCAGACCTAGAAGAACCATATGAGGGACATTATTGTGGCCCTAGATTTGAGAAATATGGATATAATAGAAGGCCAAAATCAGGGTAGATTAGCGACATATTGAAGGGAAAGATTGAAGATCTCAAGGTTCATATTTGAAGTCTAATTCAAAGATATAATCTGGGTATTATCTCTCCTTATTCTTTGTGATTTCTTATTATATCCTATGCTTAGTTTTGTTATACCTCTATAAACTGATATATTCCTTGTTAGAATCTAAAATATACTAACAATATATGATCTTGGAAAATACATGAGGTAAGAAGTGATATTTTCTCAATATATCAAACAAGTAATATATTGTAAAGTCTTGTATTTATATATTTTTATGTCTTGAATCCCTTGTAGGTGGTTATCATCTAAAGAAATCCATAAAAAAGATATAAAATATTGGAATAAAAGAATTCATCGACTAATGTGTGAAATGAAAAAGTGTTTACCTTCAACTTTTTTCAATGCACAAGAACACTACCGCATCACCAAGTTGATGAGATTGAATTGTGTGGACCTATATAGGCTAGGTCAATGTGGATGGATGAGAGGCAATTGAAATTTTTTAAGGGTTTGGTTTGACAAAGGGAACATCCCAAGGGTTCTATGGTTGAGGGATATGTTTGTTCCTGAAATGAATTTTACACTCAAAGAGACACCAATATACCTAAGAATAATTTTGAGGGGTTAGTTCCAAATATGGGGAAAATCTGTAGGTAACTAGATCAACTATAGGGACAAGATTTCCCTCTGCACTTCTAGTGTTGCAAAACCAACGTAGGTGCACCTAATCTAGTAAATAAAACACTCTTTATAATACTAAGACTGGATTCAACAAAGTAGATAATAGCAAGAAAGTACTAAATGATAACCAGTCATTCATTGACTCTCCATTGCTATGAAATAAATGATACCCATAACCATAAAAGTGAAAGGATTTGAAAGGATTTTGATTTTAAAACTTGCATAATGTAAACAACCATGCCAAACTTGCATCAATACAGGAGATACTAATTTATGATCAGTTCCTTGTCCATTGGGAAATATATCTAATGTAGATACAGAACACAGGAACAACTACTTAATTCATCAGAGATTCTAAGCCATAAATACAGTCAACCAAACTCATACACTACTTATAAAATATCCCTCAGTTGAACCAAATGAATCTATGTTTATCAAGAGACTTTTAACCTGATCCTAGATCAAGGCTGAGAAATACAAACACATACACAGGTAAACCCTGTGAAGTGAATTAGAAAACTCAAAACTCAAGAAGAACAACAAAAGGAGAGATCTGAAACTGGAAAAATGAATTAATTGTGTGTTAGAATAACTGAGAGGGGGATGAATTAGTTAGATCAGTTATCCTACAATCCCAAATACAAAGATGTACCTTACAAAATAATTCCAACAAATTGTGTAGCTCGGTAACATAAATTATCAATATGTCTGTCCAGTTTATCAATTACCAGTAATTATCTAGCTATGATTACTGACTAAATCAACTATGCAATATGTAAAGTATGATAGCAAAACAATCATAACAAATAACACATAACACAATGATTTAACATGGAAACCCTGCTAAGGGAAAAACCACATGGGACCGGTAGCCCAAAATAATTCACTCTTATGAAGTGAGCTCAGTGAAGAGCCAACCTTGTTAAAGGTTACAATGCACACTATTAGGTGTGACCTAGTTAGAGGATTTATCACTAACAGTTAACTTTTAACCATCATTCACTATGGGGTCAACAAGATAACACTTTACATTCATTGAATGTCATAGGGTAATATAATAAGACTATGAAGTCCACTCGGTTAAGATATTTTATGAATCAATGGTTGAACTAATACAGTACTGATCTAATTCAAACACAACTCAATTGAAAATATTCAAATCTATGCTAAGCCCATAAAATCCTATGATCATTAATCAATTTCACTTCCTTAGTATTTCTCAGATTACATTCACTTGGTAAATAGTTCTCTAATGCACAGTAATGTCTGCAGCTCAGTTCTTTCAATAACCAATTTCATCAGGCATGCATGAATACAGTCTTCATGCAAAATCTTGCAGTCTTCTTCTTTCTGGCATGTTTCAATAATGAAACTCATATCTCTTATATAGACAAGTAAATCATTTTCATATCATCCATTAGATTTTGCCTCTTAATCTCCTTCATCCATTTTGCCGCTTAAACCTTCCTCGGCAAATGTGTCATTAACATCTTTCAATCTCATCCTTTAGATCTTCTTTGAATTTTGTCAGTTGTGGATCTCATAACTAACTTTATCCTTAACCTCAAAATCATAACAATTTCTAGCTCATCAAATTCAGTCAGTTATTCTTAGAATTTAATGTTTTCATCCATACTCAATTAATATAGAAATATGTCAGTGATAACTAGCTAACGGGGTCTCTGAGCAGGAGCAGAGCGTCGAGAGGTAGGGTTTCTGGTTCTCTAGAGGAGGAGTTTGATTCTGATGATGATGACGGTGACCCACTTCAGGTCTTGTGGGGTCTTTCGGTAGGGGGTTGTTGCTTCAGCATTGGGAGCTCTCTCCCTTCTCTTTTGGTTCTTGTCATGCATAGGTCTGCTAACTTTTTGGTAAGGTGCTAGTTAGGTCTTGATGGTGATGGGTCCGCGGGAGAAGCCTCCTTGTTCTCAGTAGCCTGCGAAGCCATATCTTTCTCAGACCTCTTCCCTCATCCTTGGGCTCTTGTTTGGTGTGAGGTTGCTTGGTGGGGGTTTTTAAGAGTCAGGGTGTGCTTCGTCGGTGTGGGCTTCAGGAGGGTTCTGCTTCCCACTACTTTGGAGAGGAGATGCTCCTTTTTAATTCTGAAACCTAGAGATGGTGGTCGGCTGTGTTGGATCCTCTTCTGGGACCCTTTCATGTTGGCCTCTTTCTAGGTTTTACAACTCTCTTCTTTTGTGTGGGAGAGTGGTGATGGCTCTTTTGATGTTGTTCAGATTGATGTGAGCAATGCCTCTTCTTGTGATGGGATATGGACCTATTTTTGCTGCTATATTGCTCCTCCCATGCTTGGTTTTTGTAGTTTCTTATGTTTCTTCCCTCTCCATTTTATGGTGCAGATCCCTATTGAGGTTGGGTTTCACTCAAGAGCTCAATGGGAGCTGAAGGTTACTTTCCTTCTTTATTCCTCTTTCTCACTTTCTATTGAGGTGGAAGCTCCTTTTGAAGTGAAAATTTCTTTCCTTCTTTATTCTTCTTTCTCACTTCCTATTGAGGTGGAAGTTCTTTTTGAGGTGGAGGCTCAGCCTACTGAAGTGGCTCATTGCTAAATGAAAGAGGTGGGAAGGAGTATTGTTGGTGAGCTCAGTCTTTGTTGGAGGGAGTTCATTTTGCCAGAGATCTTTGCTTGTATTTTATTTCTCCTAGAAGGTTGTGGTTTGGTGGTTTGGGGAGTCTTCCTTAATCACATCTCTCTATTGAAGTTTTGGGGAGCCTTTCAAAACCCTGATGTAATGGCGGAGCTCAAGTTTTATTTGTTCATAAGTTTAAGTTTTTGGTTTTTCTCTGGTTTGGTTTTGACAGGGTGGCTTAGTCCATCTGTCAGATCAGCTGGTTATTGTAATAGGAATCCTCTCTATTCCCATGTTGGTTTTGGGTCCCAAGTTAAAACCCAGTCTAGTTATGGGAGCCATCAAAACCCATATTACTGGTTTGGGGAGCCTGAAAACCCTAGTTATTTTCTGTTGATGTAAAGCTTTGGCATTACTCTATTGGTTTTGAGCAGCTAGAGCCTTAGTGTTTATCCTTCTTTTGGTTGTTGTTGTTTTGCTGGATTGGGGCTGCTGGTAGTTCTGCTGGCAATCTGTGTTGCAGACTCTATAAAGTTTATCTTCTTCCCCTAGTTGTCTCACTTAGGTCTCAACTTATTCTTCCTATATTTCTATGCTCTTCCATAAGGTTATGGTTACCTTCAAAAACTGATTGTATATGGTTTCAGGGCCCATTAAAAATCTATTTTTACCTTAATAAAAAACTAGCTAACTAGCTCAGTTAATATTGTCACTCGGTATACACTGCACTAGCTTGGTGTATATAGAAATCTTCAATTACTGCCCACATTGACTTGTTCAATTTCAAATCTCTTCTTCATAATAGATTAATGTAACATGCTCAATTCAACAATATAAAGCCATAGACTCATCAATAAGTTACTCAATGTTTACCTTATCCTTATCTATCATATCCATCTTTTCCTCATATAGATATCTCAGTTCTTCATCTTTTCTTCCTTCAAAAGATGTTCAGATGTTTATAACTAACATGATAAGTATTGTCAAAACTAGTTAACATTAATGACAACATATTAATTGATTTAATCATCTTACATATCATTTTAGTAGCTCAGTGACCTCTAATCATTGTTTCTTCAATTCATCAAATATTCAATCAGTTGTAGTTCATCAATCTCTCCCTTTGGCATTAATGGTAACACAAGAAATATGAAAATATGCCATACACATACCAAACATGTATTCTACAACTATGTAAGTAAATCTTGTAGCTCGTTAAGCTCTCCCTAGCTTGTTATTTAATATGTTTAATCACTAAAAAACATAATCAGCATTACCTGCAGACTCTCCCTGCGGATTTGATCTTTTTAGTTCTCAGATTCCCTTATTCTCAGCAACAGATATTCAAGTCTCTCCCTTTCTCTATGTTCTCACTAACTAATTTTTCATATGTATTTCCTCTCCCTTTGACAAAAATGCCAAAGAAAATATACAAACATCTCTTCAACAACCAATTAATTTCTTTGTTGTTTGGTTCATATCTTGTACCTTTAGTGTACATATAAACAAATTTCTGTTCCAATCTCTATAATCTTTCACAACCTTAGAAAAAAATTCCGAAGTGTGAGCTATGTGCATCAAAATGAATGATATTTTGATAAATATAGGTTGATGCAACCTCCAGATCACCTCAGTGACCGGTAGATAGGGGACGATCCCCAAGTCTAGTCCTCAAATATTCAAATGTGTCCTTTGGTAAGGGTTTGGTAAAAATGTCAGCAAGTTGTTCTTTAGATGTTACAAATTCTAGTTTCACCTACTTTTCTTGAACTTTTTCCCTTAAGTAGTGATACTTAATAGATATGTTCTTTGTCTTTGAATGCATCACCTGATTCTTGGAAATATCTATAGCACTAGTGTTGTCACAATATATAATCATTGGGTTATTGCTTACCTCATTCATTCCTTCCAACACTTGTCTAATCCAAGCAATATTTGAACAATTTGCAATAGTAGCAACATACTCTACTTTAGTAGTAGACTAAGAAATGCATGCTTTTTTCTTGCTAATCCAAGTCACAAGCCTTTCCCCTAAAAAGAATGCTCCACTGGTTGTGATCTTCTGATCATCTATGTTTCCAGCCCAATCTACATCAGTGTAAACTCTAAGTTCAAATTTTCCTTCCAATGTGTACCCTAAACCATAATATTTTGTCTTCTCCAAGTATCTCAAAATTATTTTAACTACAACCATATGTGAATCTCTAGGATTGGCAAAAAATCCAACCACAATCCTAATAGCATGTGCAATATCAGGCCTACTCTGTACAACATACATCGATTTTCCAATCATAGATTGGTACAGAGTGTGATTTAATTCTATAGATACATCATCCTTTGTCAATTTACATCTAGTTACCATCAGTGTTCCTACTACTTTTCCATCTTTCATGCCAAAATTTTTCAACACTTCTTTAATGTATTTTGATTGAGTGATGAAAATCCCATCTTTCTGTTGTATAACCTGCAAACCTAGAAAGAATTTAATATCTCCAAACATAGACATCTCAAATTCGTTTCTCATTTCATCAGCAAAATATTTTCAAATTAGATCTTGTCCTCCAAAGATTATATCATCAACAAATATCTCATTAATCAAAATATTATCACCAAATTCTTCTTTCATATATAAATTACTATTTTCACTAGTTCTTACAAAGCCAATACCGATAAGATAAGCATGTAGTCTTTCATACCATTCCCTTGGTGCTTGCTTCAGTCCATACAAATCTTTGTGTAGTCCACATACGATGTTCTTCTGATTTTGATCAACAAAACCTTTTGGTTGTTCTATGTAGACCTCCTCCTCCTTAAGAATTCCATTCAGAAAAGCTAATTTCACATCCATTTGATATAATGAATCTCTTATGTACAACATATGAAAGTAATATATGAACTCCTTCCAATATAGCATTAGGTGCAAAGGTCTCTCCATAATCAATACCTTCTTCTTGTGCATATCCCTTGCAAACAAGTCTTGCCTTATTCCTAGTGACCTCACCATTTTCATTCAACTTATTCCTAAAAATCCAATTAGTACCAATAACATTTTTATATTTTGGTCTAGGTGCTAATGTCCATGTCTTATTATTTTCAATATGTTCAATTTCCTCATTCATAGCATTGATCCATTCCTCATTTTCAAGTGCATCCCTAACATTCTTAGGTTCAAACTCACAAACTAAGAATGTGTTTTGTCTTAACTTACTTAGGGTCATCATGCCAACATTCTTATCTCCAATGATTTGATTCTCTAGATGGTGTCTTCTAACAAATCTTGCTAGCACTTGATCTCTTCTCTTCTCATCATTTAGTTCAGGTTCATTTTCCTACTCGATAGCTTCTTCCTGATTCTCAGTTTGTATTTGTTGATTCTCGGTAGCATTTTCCTAATGCTCAGTAGAATCAGCCTATGGCTTCAATGGATATGTTGGATCTTCAACATAAGTAAACCTACCATAGTCTTCCAGTTCCTTCATGCTTTCTTCATCATTCTTTTCATCAAACTCATCAACTTTGACATTAGCACTTTCTATCATTTTATTAGTAACCTTGTTCAAACATTTATAAGCTTTTCTCTTAGTATAATATCCCAAGAATATTCCTTCATCACCTTTAGAGTCAAATTTACCATTCCTATCATCTTTTAGAATATAACACTTACTACCAAAGATTCTAAAATAACTTACACTCGGTGTGTATCCAAACCATAACTCATAAGGTTTCTTGTTTGTGTCTTTCTTTAGTTGAACTCGGTTTAGGGTGTATACTATTGTGCTAAGTACTTCTCTCCAATAGATCTATGCAACATTTTTCTCAATCATCAATGTTCTAGCACAATCAACAATAGATTGGTTCCTCCTTTCAAAAATTCCATTCTGCTACAGTGTTCTAGGTGTAAAAACCTACCTTTTGATTCCATGCTCATTATAGAAATTAGTGAATTCATCAAAAACAAACTCACCTCCTTACTTAGACCTTAAGCATTTTAATTCTTTTCCAGATTCTTTTTCAACTTTAGCCTTATACCATTTAAACAGTTTGAATGACTCAAATTTTTCTTTCAAGAACATAACTATCATCAGTCTAGTATAGTCATCAAAAAATAAAATATCTATCAACATAGTAGCTTTGAGTTCTCATGGAACCACATAAGTCAGTGTGAACCAACTCCAAAATTTCTTTAGATGAATAGTCCTTACTTTTAAAACTAGATTTGGTCATCTTTCCTTTCTGACATTGATGGCACATAACATGATTAGGTTTGGTTAGACTAGGAAATCCTCTAACTTTTCTCTTTCTACTAATCTTAATCATGTTATCAAAGTTTACATGACATAACCTCTTATTCCTTGACCAAGCATCTTCATTCTTCACCAGTAAACAAGAAGTTTCAGCATTGTCAAGATAAAATAAATTACCTTTTGATTGTCCTCCTAATTCTGGAAAGTTTTCCATTTTCATCATAGATTTTCACCTTCTATCTTTCAAATGCAACTTGGTGACCTAATTTATTCAGCTGTGCTACACTCAAAAAATTGTAGTTAAGTCCTTTTACTCAGTATGCATTATCACATCTAATTTTATCAATCAATAGAATAGACCCTTTTCCTTTTACCATACAAGGTGTATCATTTCCCATTTTCACTGATCCTCCATTATAATGCTCAAGATGATCAAACTTATCTTCATCACCAGTCATGTGATGTGTACAACCACTATCAATGATCCAAGTATCATTCTTAGTAACTTTAGAAATAATTTCTATCTCTACATACCTTTCCTCATCTTCTGAATCATCTTTCATTGCAACAAATACTACCTCAATTCCATCATCGGTGTCGGTGTCGGTGTCATCTTCTCCAAAAAGGTAACATGCCTTTTTTCCCTTATCTTTGTGATCTTGGTTGTCTCTATTATAGTGTCAGTTTCCTTTGTTATTCCTTCTTGCAAACTTTCCATCACCAAATTGGTCATTATCTTCCTCTTTCCTATTAGGACATCTAGTAGCAATATGGCCAACCTCTTTACAATTAAAACAAGATAAAGATAACTTTCCCTTATATCTTCCTTTACCTTTCTACAGTCTCAGGGCCATAAGTGCTTCAAGCTCATTAAGCTCATCTTCAATGTTACTATCACTTTCATTATTTATATTGTGCTTGCTACTAGATTTACCAATCTTAAGAGATGACATAAAAGAAGACTCAATAGATGGTACAACACTATTATCAAAATTATTTAGCTCAAAAGTTGTTAACTTTCCAATCATACTATCAAGAGTAAGAGTGCTATTAGGTGTAGACCTCATTTCATGAATAGCATATATTCTGATTGCATAGACATGCAACAAAGTTATCAATATCTTACTTATCACAGTATCTTCATCAATACTACCTCCCGCTCCTCGGATAGAATTGACTACCTCTTTCATTCAGTTCAAATATTGCGTAATGTTCTCTCCTTCCTTCATCTTCATGTCATCAAACCTACCTCTCAAGCTTTCATCTCTGGCCCTCATCACATTCACATCACCACCATAAACTAGAGCAAGTTTCTCCCACATTTTCTTTGTTTTAGTGCAATCCTTGACATCTTCAAATTCAACATTAGATAGAGCAACAACAATCTCTATCATAGTAATATTGTGTTCATGTCGGTCTCTCAACTCATCAAGAGTCAAAGGTCCAACAGTCGGTTGGAAGTCTCATTTGGCTTTGCCATGTGGTAAAGTTGTCTTTGCTTAGCTTCGACACTTCCCTCTTATACATCTTGTAATCTTTTTGTTCAAGTCCTTAAAACTTTCTTCCAAGAAACCAATATGCTCTGATACCAATTGTTAGAATAACTAAGAGGGGGGGTGAATCAGTTAGATCAGTTATCCTAAAATCCCAAATACAAAGATGTACCTTACAAAATAATTCCAACAAATTATGTAGCTCGGTAACATAAAATATCAATTTGTCTATCTAGTTTACTGATTACTAGTAATTATCCAACTGTGATTACCGACTAAATCAACTATGTAGTATGTAAAGTATGATAGAAAAACAATTATAACAAATAACACATAATATAATAATTTAATGTAGAAACCATGCTAAGGGAAAAAACACCTGGGACCGGTAACCCAAAATAATTCACTCTTCTGAAGTGAGCTCGGTGAAGAGCCAACCTTGTTAAAGGTTACAATGCACACTGTTAGGTGTGACCTGGTTAGAGAATTCATCACTAATAGTTAAATTTTGACCAGCATTCACTATGGGGTCAACAAGATAACACTTTACATTCATTGAATGTCATAGGGTAATACAATAAGACTGTTAAGTCCACTCAGTTAAGAGATTTTTTGAATCAATGGTTAAACTGATACAATACTGATTTGATTCAAACACAACTCAATTGCAAATATTTAGATCTATGCTAAGCAAATAAAATCCTCTGATCATTACTCAATTTCATTTCCTCAATATTTCTCAACTTACTTTTACTCGGTAAATAGATCTATGACGCTCAGTAATGTCTACAGCTTGGTTCTTTCAATAACCAGTTTGATCAGGCATGCATGAATACAATCTTCACAAGAAATCTCTACAGTTGTCTTCTTTCCAGCATGTTTCACTAATAAAACTCATATCTCTTATATAGACAAGTAAATTGTTTTCATATCAACCATTAGATTTTTCCTCTTAATCTCCTTTGGCCATTTTGTTGCTTAAACCTTCCTCGGTAGATGTGTCATTAACATGTTTCAAGCTCATCCTTTAGATCTTCTCTAAATTTTGTTAGCCATGGATCTCATAAATAACTTTATCCTCAACCTCAAAATCATAACAATTTCTAGCTCATCAAATTCAGTCAGCTGTTCTTAGCAATTAATGTTTTCATCCATACTCAGTTAATATAGAAATTCTTCGGTGATAACTAGCTAACTAGCTTGATTAATACTGTCACTCGGTATACACTGCACTGGCTCAGTGTATACATAAATCTTCAATTACTGACCACATTGACTTGTTCAATTTCAAATCTCTTCTTCATAATAGATTAATGTAACATGCTCAAGTCAATAATATAAATCCATAGACTCATCAATAAGTTACCCAATGTTTACCTTATCCTTATCTGTCATATCCATCTATTCCTCAAGTAGATATCTCAGTTCTTCATCTTTTCTTCCTTCAATAGATGTTCAGATGTTTGTAACTAACATGATAAGTACTATCAAAACTAGTTGACATCAATGACAACATATTGACTGATTTAATCATCTTACATATCATTTTAGTAGATCGGTAACCTCTAATCATTGTTTCTTCAATTCATCAGATATTCAATTAGTTGTAGTTCATCAGTGTGAGGGTTCTAATTCCTATATAACAATCTATTTCAGAATATACCACTTAGACAATATGCAAAAGACTTTGAAGGTTTTTCCTCTGTATTGACACAACTAGCAGAGCATGCTACACTCTAGATTGAGGATACACACACTTAGCTTTTCAGCCTCCTATGTCTCAAGATTTTTCTATCCATCCCTCTAAAAATGATCATGAAAATCCTTATATAGAGATAAGGATGCAACAAGAAATAGATCATTTAGGTCAAAAACCCTAAACTAAACCAACAACCTCCAAGGCCTATAGCAAAATAAATCTGATCTAATAGTACCATCTACAAAATATTCTAAACAACAGAGTCACTTCCCCTTTCTAAGAAAAATCAAATCAGTAGTTAATACACTTGGAAAGAATCAACCATCTAATCTCCCTATGAACCCAAGAAAAATATTTGCAAGGAAAAACCAAGTTGCAAGAAATTTGATCCTTCCCCCTTTGTCTAGAAATGCAAATCTGATCTTGTCTTAATGAAAATCTTTACCAAACTCTGATCTCAAATTACAAGAGCCATTACTGCTCTCACCAACCTGGTCAAATCTAAATTTAATGTGGGCCCCATATGCCACATGGCATCACCTGATTGTCTTGTCACTCCACCTCATCACCCTTTTTGACTACCTACACATCTCCTATGCCACATGTCACTCTCTGACTTGTTCATTTCTGACTAGGTGTCCATCTTCAACCTCACTTGCCAGCTCATCGCAGGACACATGTCATCCTATCACGATCCTGTGATGATAACCACTAAGAACTTTTCCCTTTGCAGAATAATGCCAACTGTCAGATCTTAGGCATGCATCTTGAGGCACCTAACTGATTGTCCATCTACTACCTTGTCATTGCCCTATCATCATTTTCTACCACGTGTCACATTTTGGTTTGCTGCATTGTCCATTTAACAATCAAAATGCACCATCTTCACCACGTCATTGCTTGACACATGTTGAAATGTCATGATCTTGTAATGGCTAACATTTGGGTATTTTCATCACTATGGAATCATGCTCACCATTGATCTTGGGCGCACATCTTGAGGCATCAGACCTGCACATTTATACTTCGTCAAAATTTCCTTACCTCTGGCTGGGACCTGTCGCCAAGTCATCATCCTAGTCATCACCAAATGAGCACCTTGATCCATGTGCACATGTGGGAAAGCTTCCATCTGGGCATCCACACTTGGACACCATATTATCATGCACTTTGGTATTTGAAAACCACTTTGTTACTTAACACTGGCAATGTGGGATTAAATTCCCCTTTGAATAATAACTTTTACCTTTAAATACTTATCTTAGTGCGTGCCCAACTAGCATGCACTAGCCTGGCCCACACATCTAGAGTGCCCCTTGACAAATCCCTCTTCCCTCTTCGCTTTACCATCTACTTGGGTGTTGTTTTTTTTAAATGCCTAATGCGTACGTATTAGGGCAAATGTGCGATAAAGCCCATATTGCACAACCCTTTGTTTGGTCAGCCCCAATACCTGTGTGTGCCTCATGTTTTTGTTTGGGCCTGAGTACTGTGCGCACCCTTGGCTGACTCTTTTATGCCTACTCACGTAGCTCCACACTTGGTGCGTGCGACAATCCACTAAATGAAGTGCACCCCATCTCTTCACATGGTGTGTTTAACACTTTGAAGAAAGGTGCACCCAAACTTCAAAACAACTGGCATGCCCACTTATACTGGTGCACCCATATCCTTTTCATTTTGTGCATCCATCAAATGGACAATGCGCTACCATAAAGCATATGCACTCCTCCTTAAGAGGCATATGAACCCCTTACCAAAATCTTGCATCCTTTACTTAATAGTTCCCACCTCCCTTTAATGCGTACACACACCACTTACAATGTGTCAACCATTAAAACAACTGGTGCACAACATCTCAGTTTGCCTTGCGTGCACAGTCCATTACTAGTGTGTGCATTCTCTTACAAAGAAAAACATATATAAAATAGTGTGCTCGACACCATATGCAATGCATACAGCTCATTGCCAAAACTTGTAGCCACCACATGACTAAAATAGCATCACAATAATAAAGTTGGGGTGTTCTCATGATAGTCACCATAGGCATGAGGGCATTTTTTCAAATAATTTTGGTGCATTTTTTATCATGTTGCATGCATTACCTTCACCACATTCCATTTCACTTCTTCACATAACATATCTTCACATCATTCCATCAAATGATTTAGGTTCATTTTTTATGATTCCATAATTTTGTTGATAGCTCCCACATTTTACCATCGAATCTTGTATTGTTGCAGGGCCCGTTCCTTTGAGAAAAATTTGTTGAACAGCTGGCATGCCTCTATGAATGCTAAGTCAAGGAAGATTGTGATAAATATTTATTGAAATTGATTTCACAATGTAAACTTAATATATGGCATTTACCATTTATCTTAGCATTCATTTTTCACCACCCACACATTCACATTTTGAAACTCATAACTGGGCTACTAGTTGTAAGTTTGTATTGCATAATGTACTCCTGAAAGTAAATTTTTAGGTTGGGCCCCAAGAGGGTCTGGCCTAAATTTTTTTTGATTTCAAACACCCAAACCATTAAAAAATGAATAGAATGGCCAACCACTACAACTGGAAGTTATTTGGACAACACCAGATACTTAAAAACTTTGATTTTAAATTGCCTTCGCCAAGTCATCAAAATGAATAAACTGCCTCCAGTCACATCATTAAAAGATTGATCAAAACTTAACCTCTGACTTCGACACTTGGTGAGAACAAAATTTGTAGCATAGACAACCACTCCACTAGATGGTTATTGACAAAATTACATATGGTGAAATATTTTAAAAGTTAAAATCACCTGTTCAGATTTATTCTGCAAACGCAAAATACAGTCACTGGGAACTGTCTCTGAAGAAGATGCAATAAAATATCAAACGAAGAGTTGAGGCTGAACCACTTGTTCTGGTAGAAATTCACATACAAGGGATTCAAGGGAACAACCACTATCTAGAAATAATCATATGATGTTAAGATATCAATTTTTGAAAATGGTCACTCTGCAAAGTTATCCTATCATCATTAATCACCTTTTAAAACACCTTCTGTTCTGACTTTGCAAACCAATCAAACGGGACCCTCATGGTTTGAAACTTTGGATGAAGAATCTCTTTCATATGTATAAAAATATTTATAATTAGTTTCACCAAATGATCAACTGATGATCAAGGATTAATCCTTAAAGTCATGCCTCCAGAACTTCCTGAACTGAAAGACAATAAAACTGTATAAATTGGGTTTGGAATTGATTGAGCGAAATGATCAAATGGATTTTTCATGATCCAGAACTCACTAGGAGAGTTCATTTCCATGTCTAAAGTATAGGACAATATTCAATTTATTCTGATTATAAGCAGGGTGCAATTTGCATGATCTAAAATCTGCATTCCCACATTCAGTAAAATTGAATAAAATGCAAACAAAAGAGCCCTAGTAAACTAATCATACTAACTCATCAGAATCTGAAAATGGGCATGGAGACACACTATCATGCATAAAATATATTACAACATTCCTTACATCATGACTATCAACCCGGTGTTAGATGAAAACTACCAAAGTAGTTCATTCAGGTAAAAACCAAACACAATGTAAAGTGCAGACTTGGGCAATGACCTCCAAATGGGTATCTTTGAAATAGATCAGAACTAGGATCTGAGAGTTGTAACCAACTACATATGCCAAATGATAGGCAAGGAACACATGTCCCAAGCACCATCTCATGAAAATCAATAGGTTCTCTTTTATGTGCACTTTAACTAGGGTCCTTTCAAATCATCTTTTGAAGCATTGAATTGAACTTTAGGGAAATTTTCATAACATAGACTCTAAAATCTATTTGAAATTTTAGAGTACCAATAGTGGCTCTAACTAGGGACTCGTGCCCCTTGTGGGCATGCAAAGAATTCAGAATCTTTGGTACAACAGACCACTCAAAAATAAAAAAAGACTTATATCTTCTCAAAAATAGGGAACCTTACTGAAAGAAACACACCACATGATGGAAAGAAAAAAAATGTACAATATAAACATTATTTGCCAAGGCTCAAAGCCTCAAAACTAAAATCATTGTTTACCTCTATCAAACATATGATTTTCATCCCCATATGAGACCAACCATCTGAGAATATCATGATAATTTTGCTGCCTATATATGTGAACATTCTTGGGATGAAAAATAATTTCTTATTTGATACTACCCATATTTTTCCAGTCACAACCACCATCATGTTCATACTCCAAAAGGTATGGAACATCTGTTACCTCTTCTTGAGGACTGGAAATATAACATTCATCTAATAATGCATAAGAATTTAAAATATAATAGTCATCATGCATTACTAGAAACTCACCTAACTGAGAAGGAACTAGATCCTTAGATTTATCTCCATGAGATGATTCAACCAATGAGTAACTTGGTTCCTCAAGGATGTATTCACAATCTGGATCATGAACCAAGTGAAAAAAAAAACCATAAACATTGCGACACAAGGACAACTGATCCATATTATCATTTTTATCAAAGATTCCATTGTTCCTATTATCGAAGACATTTTCCTCAACACTGTCACAATCACTATCATATTAATCAAAAGAAGGAAAATAAACTGAACAAGAAACTTGTTCATTATTGGAATCTTCATGACAAGACAACACACTATCATGGTCTTCATTCACTTCTTCTGCAAACTTATTATATTATGGGGACTCATGCAAACATGAATCATTATCTTCATTACTTTGAACACCTGCCTCATTATCAACGTCTAAGCATATATCAATGGGTTAATGTGAAGTAGAGTCCACATTAGGAGCATACCTCAGAAAATCAATAGCCAAGAGTGCTAAGATTTTATCACTCCTTAGCAGACATTGAACTTCATTTTCATTTTTATTGGCTTCTTGCTTGATGTTGCAAACTTCTTCCTTGTTTGAAATTGGCACTAAAATTTCTTGCCTCAAATCATTTTGAGCACAAAAATCATTGCAACAACTTTCATCTACATCATATTTATCATTTTATTGTTTACACAAAACTTTCTTGTACTGGGACAAGAATGTTTCTCTCTTATGATGATAAAAGGGAAGATATACAAACTTAATAAAAATATTATTGACTGTAGACTCTTCTTCAACATCTTAACATTCACTGATCTCACTATTAACATCATAATCAACATCATCAACACAAAAAGAAACAACATCATAATTTTTATTTGCATAAGGATGCTCATAAGGATACCTTTCTGTCATATCCTCGTAATCTAATTTTGTATCTGTAACCAATCCATGATCATCACAAGAACCCATACCCTAATCATTCTCACCAAAGGATCCATAGTTATATAAATCCTTTGCAACATTTTCATTATCAAAACAAAAATCAACAGGGTCTAATATTTGCTGATGACATAGATGTGTACCTTTACTATATTTAGCCATTAATAAATCAGAGATCTTGTCACTACTAAGAAAAGGACAAATTAACTCAACCATATGCATCGCATCTTCATGATTAGAAATTCTTGCACAATTTATATCAAAATCCTCATTATTTTCATTACCAGAAGAACACACCTTATTTGGCACAAAATCATAATCAACGTAAATTTTGGAATCATGAGAAATGCATTCTTGAATCTTTTCATGAATTGGTTCACACAAATGCAGAAGCAACTCATCCTCAATATCTTCATCAAAATCTTTACTCAAATAATTTTCATTTCAAAATTCAGACATCTCTAAATCAGTTGAAGATATTGTATACAATGATTCTAATTTATGATCACTACTATAATTTGAATGTTCTTCTGACATGACTTCATAATTCTGAGAAACATTATCAGCATTAAACATGGGTTGTTCTAGGATATTATTTGTATTCTTCTCTTGCTGATGAAAACTACACAGTTGAATCCTAATAGCAATATCACAATTTGACTTGCTGTGGAAAATATCTCCTACTTATCAATTGATGAGCTTAAGGAGCTTTCTAATGAATGGTTCATAAGGCACAACACTTGGTGAAGGTTTTTCAAATGAGGATGCAACTAGAGTGGGTTTAACCATGGAGGAAACTCTGTAGTTAAGTGCGCTCATGCTGGAGTAGTATTGGGATGGGTGACCTCCTGGGAAGTCCTGGTGCTTCACTTCTATGAGCATTGCCTAGATCTAATGAGTGCTAAGTGTTCCATTCATTCTCATGAGAGATGGGTTCATTTGAACCATTACTCATGAATCATGGGTCAATGAGTTTGACTCAAAAAACTACACAGTTAAATCCTAATAGCAATATCACAATTTGACTTACTGTGGAAAATATCTCCTACTTATCAATTAATGAGCTTAAGGGGATTTCTAATGAATGGTTCATAAGGCACAACACTTGGTGAAGGTTTTGCAAATGAGGATGCAAGCAGAGTGGGTTTAACCATGGAGGAAACTTCGTAGTTAAGCGCACTCGAGCTAGAGTAGTACTGGGATGGGTGACCTCCCAAGAAGTCTCGATGCTTCACCTCTGTGAGCATCACCTAGATCCAATGAGTGCTAAGTGTTCCATTCATTCTCATGAGAGATGGGTTCATGTGAACCATTACTCATGAATCATGGGTCAATGAGTTTGACTCAAAAAACTACACAGCTGAATCCTGATGCAATATCACAATTTGACTTGCTGTGGAAAATATCTCCTACTTATCAATTGATGAGCTTAAGGGGATTTCTAATGAATGGTTCATAAGGCACAACACTTGGTGAAGTTTTTGCAAATGAGGATGCAAGCAGAGTGGGTTTAACCATGGAGGAAACTTCGTAGTTAAGCGCGCTCAAGCTGGAGTAGTACTGGGATGGGTGACCTCCTGGGAAGTCTCAGTGCTTCACCTCTATGAGCATCACCTAGATCCAATGAGTGCTAAGTGTTCCATTCATTCTCATGAGAGATGGATTCATGTGAACCATTACTCATGAATCATGGGTTAATGAGTTTGACTCAAAAAACTACACAGTTGAATCTTGATAGCAATATCATAATTTGACTTGCTGTGGAAATATCTCCTACTTATCGATCCTTTAGTAGCTTACTCCAGTCATCATCATCAAAAAATTCTTTTAAGAAAAACCATTTGAAATCAATCAATGAAGACACACATTTTGGAGGTAAACATAAATACCAATCTGTTGCAACCCCTTTGAAGGATCTCCCAAAATACATCATTCTAACATCTTCCTCATAAATCTGATATTTTAAAACAAATCTAAAGAATGCTAGAACATGCTCTAATGTAGATTCAGACTGATCATCAAAGACTGGGATTAAATCAATGAGCTCAATAGGAAAATAATTGGGGGATCCTGGAACATGAACACAATTTAAAACTCTATCCAACTTAATAAAACACAGCCTTCTAGGCTGGTTCTTTTCTTGGTTATTCATTTGGTTTGAAACAAGATGAGAACCATTCATCTTGTTCTATCTTTACAAGAGGTACAAAAACATTTTAACCTTTATGACAACACTTCAATGTTTCTTGACATCAACAAGATATTCAACAAGGAAACAAGAAACTACCCACAATCACTCTTCCCTTACCACTAGTGCTGAAACACTTAATAATGAACAAAATAATTCACAGCTGATCTTATGGAAAAATAAATAAAGATAAAAAATACCTGGAAGTTTTGTAGTTGAAACTCAACTTTGTTGACTAGAAAGTCTGATAAATCTGAAGCTTTCTTTTCTAAAATCTTTGTAGATTTTCCACCTCCTTGAAGAGGAAAAATACTTGAACCGCTAAAAACTCTTTCTATATCTTTTTACATCAACACAAAAAAACTTAAACAGAGTATATGAATTGTTTATTAGTGCTGCAAACATATCATATTTTTTATTTCAATCATGCACTGATTGAACAGAAGACTTCAGAGTCACCGCTCACAACTGGGTGAGATGATTTGAAACTTTTAAAACTGACTCTATACACTTCAATGGTAACCATTGGATAAATAAATAAGCAAGCCAAGATTCTAGCTCTACTTGTGCCTATGTTATTTAAGCTTCACTTAACATATCCCCAATAGAGTCACCATTTTGTTGGTGACTCGGATGGGCCAAATCAATCTTGGTAGTATAATATTAATTTTATGTTATGTAACTAGAGATTTTAAACTGATTTATTTCTTTGTTATGTTCTTCTCCAGTAGAGTCACCATTTGGTTGGTTCCTGAAATGGATTTTACACTCAAAGAGACACCAATATACCTAAGACTAATTTTGAGGAGGGGTTAGTTCCAAATATGGATAAAATTTGTAGGTAACTAGACCAACTATAGGGACAAGACTGCCCTTTGCACTTTTGGCTCTGCAAAACCAAGGTGGGTGCACCTAATCCAATAAATAAAACACTCTTTACAATACTAAGACTGGATTCAACAAAGAAGATAATAGCAAGAAAGTACTAAATGATAACCAGACATTCATTGACTCTCCATTTCTATGAAATAACTCATACCCATAACCATAAAATTGAAAGGATTTGAAAGGATTCTGATTTTAAAACTTCCAAAATGTAAACAACCATGCCAAACTTGCATCAGTACAGAAGATACTAATTTATGATCAGTGCCTTATCCATTGGGCAATATATCTAATGTAGATACAGAACACAGGAACAACTACTTAATTCATCAGAGATTCCAAGCCATAAATACAGTCAACCAAACTCGTACACTGCTTATAAAACATCCCTCAGTTGAACCAAATGAATCTTTGTTTATCCACAGACTTTCAACCTGATCCTAGATCAAGGATGAGAAATAAAAATATATACACAGGTAAACCCTGTGCAGTGAATCAGAAAACTCAAAACTCAAGAAGAACAACAAAAGGAGAGATCTGAAACTAGAAAACTGAATTAAGTGTGAGGATTCTAATTCCTAAATAACAATCTATTTTAGAATACACCAAATAGACAATATGCAAAATACTTTGAAGGTTTTTCCTCTATATTGACAAAACTAGTAAAGCATACTACACTCTAGACTAAGGATACACACACTTAGCTTTTCAGCCTCCTATGTCTCAATATTTTTCCATCCTGTCCTCTAAAAATGATCATGAAAATCCTTATATAGAGATAAGGATGCAACAAGCAATAGATCATTTAGGTCAAAAACCATAAACTAAACCAACAACCTCCAAGGCCTGCAAAAAAATAAATCTGATCTGATTGTACCATCTGCAAAATATTCCTGACAACAGAGTCACTTTCCCTTTCTGAGAAAAATCAAACAAGCAGTTAATACACAAAAAGAATCAACAATTTGATCTCCCTATGAACCCAAGAAAAATCTTTGCAAGGAAAGACCAAGTTGCGAGAAATCTGATCCTTCCCCCTTTGTCCAGAAATGCAAATATGATCTTGTCTGAATGAACATCTTTACCAAACTCTGATCTCAAATTACAAGAGTCATTACTGCTCTCACCAACCTAGTCAAATCTTATTTTATTCACCACCAATGCGTTCCTCATCTTTTGTTGTTTCCAACGAAATATAATACTCATATATTCTGATAAAAAATGAGTCTCCAAGCCATATTTCCGTGAGCAACCAGTCTTTTAAAATTTTCAATTTAGTTCAATAGTGCAGACTTTATCATTCATTTTTGAATTCTTTGCACAAATATTTGAATTTAATGTGGGCCCCATATGTCATGTGGCATCACTTGATTGGCTCGTCACTCCACCTTATCGCCTTGTTGGACTGACTGCACATCTCTGCCACATGTCTCTCTCTAACTTGTTCATTTCTGACAGGGTGTCCATCTTCAACCTCACCTGCTAGCTCATCATGGGACACATGTCTGCCTCTCATGATCCCATGATGATAACCACCAAGAAATTTTCCCTTTGTGGAATAATGCCAACCATCGAATCTCAGGCACGTATCTTGAGGAACTTGATTGATTCTCCATCTACTACCTTGTCACCACCCTGTCATCATTGTTTGTCATGTGTCATGTTCTGGTTTTCTACACCATCCATTCAGCATCAAACTACATCATCTTCGCTATGTCATCCCTTGACACATGTCGGCACGTCGTGATCCCGCAATGGCTAACATCTAGGCATATTCATCACTACGAGATCACATCCACCGTTGATCTCATGTGCACATCCCGAGGCATCAAACCTACACATTTACACTTCGTCAAAATTTCCTTACCTTCATGTGGGACCCACCACCAATTCATCATCCTAGTCATCACCAACTGAGCACCTCAATCCACATGCACATGTGGGAAAGCTTTCATCTGTGCATCCACACTTAGACACCATATTATCATGCACTTTGGTATTTGAAAACCACTTTGTTACTTAACACTGGCAATGTGGGATTAAATTCCCCTTTGAATAATAACTTTTACCTTCAAAAACTTATCTTATCATTTACCATTTACAAAGCCCTCTTCCCTCTTCACTTTATCATTTACTTGAGTGTTTTTGTTTCTAAATGCCTGATATGTATGTACTAGGGAAAATGTGGGATAAAGAACATATTGCACAGCCCTTTGTTTGGTCAGCCCCAATACCTGCACATGCCCCATGTTTTTGTTTGTGCCTAGGTACTGTACGCACCCTTGGCTTCCTCTTTTATGCCTGCTCACGTAGCTCCACACTTGGTGCATGCAACAATCCCTTGAATTGAGCGCACCCCATATCTTCACATGGTGCGTTCAACACTTTGAACAAAGGTGCACCCAGAATTTGAAACAGCTAGCATGCCCACTTATATTGGTGCACCCAAATCCTTTTCATTTGGTGCATCTAGAAAATGGATAGTGCGCTACCATAAAGCATACGCACTCCTCCTTAAGAGGCATACACACCCCTTGCCAAAAGCCTGCATCATTTACTTAATAGTTCCAACCTCTCTTTAATGCGTCAGACATTAAAACAACTGGTGCGCAACATCTCAGTTCACCTTGTGTGCACATTCCATTACTAGTGTGTACATTATCTTACAAATAAAAACATATATAAAATGGTGTGGTCAACACCATATGCAATGTGTACAGCTCATTGCAAAAATTTGCAGCCACCACATGACTAAAATGGCATCACAATAATAAAGTTGGGGTGTTCTCATGATAGTCACCATAGGCATGAGGGCATTTTGTCAAACAATTTTGGTGCATTTTTTATCATGTTGCATGTGTTACCTTCATTGCGTTCCATTTCACTTATTCACATAACATATCTTCATGCCATTCCATCAAATGATTCAGATTCATTGTCTATGATTCCACAATTTGGTTGACAGCTCCCACATTTTACCATCATATCTTGTATTGTTGTAGGGCTCATTCCTTCAAGGAAAATTTGTCGAACAGCTGGCATGCCTCTATGAATGCTAAGGAAGGGAAGATTGTGGTAAATATTTATTGAAATTGATTTCACAATGTAAATTTAATATATGGCATTTACCATTTATCTTAGCATTCATTTTTCACCACCCACACATTCACATTTTGAAACTTGTAACTGGGCTACTAGTTGTAAGTTTGTATTGCATAATGTACTCCTGAAAGTAAGTTTTTAGGTTGGGCCCCAAGAGGGTCCAGACTAAAAAAATTTCAATTTCAAATACCTAAACCATTAAAAAATGAACAGAATGGCTGACCAATGAACTAGAAGTGATTTGGACAACACTAGATCCTTAAAAACTTTGATTTTAAACTGCCTTCGCCAAGTCGTCAAAATGAATAAACTGCCTCTAGTCACATCATTTAAAGATTGATCAAAACTTAACCTCTAGCATCAACAGTTGGTGAGCACAAAATTTGTAGCATAGAAAACCACTCCACCAGACGATTATCCACAAAATTACATAGGGTGAAGGATTTTAAAAGTTGAATTCACCTGTTTAGATTTGTTCTACAAACACAAAATACAGTCACTAGGAACCGCTTCTTAAGAAGATGCAACAAAATATCAAACCAAGAGTTGAGGATGAACCACTTATTCTAGTAGAAAATTCACATACATAGAATGCAAGGGAACAACCACCATCTGGAAACAAGCATCTGACGTTAAGATATCAATTTTCAAAAATAGTCACTCTGCAAAGTTATCCTATCAGTAGTAATCACCTTTTAAAAAACCTTTTGTTCTGACTTTGCAAACCTATAAAATGGGAACCTCATGGTCTGAAACCATGGATGAAGAATCTCTTTCATATGTATAAAACAAGGTTGTAATTAGTTTCACCAAATGATCGACTGGCGATCAAGGATTAATCCTCAAAGTCATGCCTCCAAAACTTCCTGAATTGAAAGATAGTGAAATTGTATAAATTAGGTTTGGAATTGATTGAGTGAAGTGATCAAATGGATTGATCATGATCCATAACTCACCAAGAGAGATCATTTCCATGTCTACAGTATAGAACAATATTCAATTTATCCTGATTATGAACAGGGTGTAATTTGCATGATCTCAAAGTAGGCTACTCAATCTGCATTTCCACATTCAGTAAAACTGAATAAAATGCAAACAGAAGAGCCCTAGTAAACTAATCATATGAACTCACCAGAATCTGAAAATGGGCACAAAGACATAGTCTCATGCCTATACTATACTACAACATTCCTTACATCATGAATATCAACCCAGTGTTAGATGCAAACAACCAAAGTGGGCCATTCAGTTAAAAACCAAACAGAATGCAAAGTGCAGACTTGGGCAATGACCTCCAAATGGGTATCTCTGAGACACATCAAAACTGAGATTTGAGAGTTGTAACCAATTACATATGCCAAATGATAGGCAAGGAACACATGTCCCAAGCCACTTGAATATGACTTTAATTCCATCAAACTAGTTCTCTTCATCGTGAAATGGTACAGACTACAACTCAATCAAAATGATCCTAATAGAACATTTATTGAACATGACAATGGATTTCCAATGATTAATACAAGGTTGTTTGAGCCAGTTGGGGAAGAGCCCTATGTTTGTCCAAGCCAATGTGAGGAGGTATTTTACTTAGAGGTTCCACGTAAACCAAGTTGGTCATTTTTTGTTAGACATGATCCAAGAGGAAGGTTGATAAAGTATAATGGGATGGAAGAAGAAGATACCAAGGAAGAGGAAGAAATGGAAGATGATGTAGATGATGATCATGATCAAGAGTTAGTCGAAGAAGAAGATGAAGAAGAAGATGATGATTTTTCTACTGATCACGATGATGATGATGATGATGAGGAGGATGATGATGATGATGATGATGATGATGATGATGATGATATTGGTGATGATGATGTCTTCGACAATGATGATCTTGATGATGATATGGATGGAGAAGAATATCAATGACATGAATGAAATGTACAATTATGTGTTCAATGCCTATGTTATTCAATATTGAGTTCTTTATAGATCAATGATTAATCATATGTGACACTAATGTTCGATGTGATAAGTACGTATTCATTATTGATGTTGATTTCATGATTATTTTTTGTCTGATGTTGCCACCCTTGGTGGAAATAGGTATTTGACTGCAAACATCGTCAACCCAACTTCTTAGTTGACAACATAAAGTAAAGGTAAGGAATACAAAAAATATATAATGACACTAATGTTCGATGTGATAAGTACGTATTCATTATTGATGTTGATTTCATGATTATTTTTTGTCTGATGTTGCCACCCTTGGTGGAAATAGGTATTTGACTGCAAACATCGTCAACCCAACTTCTTAGTTGACAACATAAAGTAAAGGTAAGGAATACAAAAAATATATAATGATTACGATGACTGCATATTGTTCATATTGTCTACTATGTAATTTTGAGTAAATGTATCATGGATATTTTAGCTAACATAGTACAATTGATTTGCATATGCAGAAACCCAAACCCATTTCACGAGCATCCCACACAGTCTCATGGATTGTTGGGTATAAGTCAATACACCCCATAGAGATTAATATCTTTTACCATTTATAAAATATCTCTCTCATTGCCACCTATCTCTCTCATTTCATGGAGTGCAAGTACCAGTGAATAGGTATTTATCAGATTTGTCTTCCTCAAACAAGGAAAATGTAGGAATGGAAGAAGAAAGTGAGACATTTAGTATGTCTAAATCAAGGAGATCAACTTGAGGTCAAAAGATCATAAATAAATTCAATAAACACATGGAATTTTTCCTTGCTCAAGGGGGGTTGTTTTCTTATGATGATGAGAGAAAAGGCGACTCTAAGGTATCCTTTAAGTACAAACATCTTCAAAAACAATGGGTCCCCGATGAACTTCCTCCAATAAATATTGGTTTTTGTGTTAGAGAGAGGATATATCACATAACACCATCCTCATTACATGGTTTGGGCCTATTTTCCATGGATGACATAAAGTTCTCTTACAAAAAAGTTGCAAATTGATAGAGTATGTCAGACCTTGTTATGATTATAATAGTTGGATGCAGATTGTTAGATATAAAAAAATTATGTGTAGGTATGCACTCGTGGTAAATTATATACAACAAAAGTTAGTGAACAAAGTAAAACAATAGATATATACATTGATGGAAGGCCAAAAGCATCAGGGAATATTGTAGGTTTTATAAACAGTACATGACCTGTGTCAACTAAGAAGCAACCCAATTGCATATTTGAGGCGCGCAAGGGAAATCACGTATTTGTATGTGTGATCACATCAATACATGGAGGTGAAGAGCTTCTTATCGATTACAATTTGAATCGCATAGATATAAAAAACCAACTATCATGGAAGATGTGGTATGCCCTATGCACCATTTAAATCAACTCCAATTAAATAGTAAAATGAACTTGTACAAGATTTAAAATTGTTTAAAATTTTTAAAACTATCTCTTCTTTTAATTGAAGCATTTTGATAATTGTATATTATTCAACGTAACTTAGAATAAGAACACGTGTTTTAACATGTCTCAATGATTTTTTTTTGAAATACATGGCTATAGTATGGATTAACAATGACACGATACACACGGTGATGATGGTTCTCATGGAACTTCTTCTTCCCGACAGGTAAAGCTCATTGTTGTTGTACAAATGTACATACAATAAAAATGTTAATGCGTATTTTTTGTTATGTTTTATTCTTCACTACTATTTTGGATTGTTTTTAATAAAGTTCTAATAATATTGTTCTCACAAATGAGTGCTGATCAGAAAAAGGGAAAGGAACAAGTAGTCCATGAGGAGCTACAGGATGAGCAGGATCCATTCATTGTTGATTTTGCATCAACCGTTGATCCTGTGGCTGCATTGCAAAAGGTCCCATGTGCACTATCAAGAGAGTTAACCTAATTGGCATCAATCCAACCTTGAACTCCTCAAATATAGATGAGAGAGGATGAGTTTATGCACCTAGTTCAGACTTATATAGTAAGTATTAATGTAGTTTTTAATTATAA
The DNA here is from genome assembly GCA_027943335.1 of Chamaecyparis obtusa. NCBI lineage: Eukaryota > Viridiplantae > Streptophyta > Pinopsida > Cupressales > Cupressaceae > Chamaecyparis > Chamaecyparis obtusa. The sequence continues at coordinate 939,620 of BSBK01001637.1, read as the reverse complement.
CAAAAGTTCAATAATGGTTTTTATAGTATACTCTTTTATTTATGTCATTAACTAAAATACATAAGTGTTATTTTTATAGAGGATGCAAAATAAATTAAAGGTCCATGCCTCAGATGTGGATACTTTAGGTGGTTCAATTACATAGCATATTCTATCCTCCACTTCTATTTTGATCAAACAATATATTTTTTAATAGCTCTAATAATCTTGTCCATGGTTGTCCATATTTTTTTATTCTCTAACAATCTTATTTTTTAGCACCTACCATTGATCATATGTTGAGTACACTACCTGCTACGAGGAATAGAACCATAGAGCTACTAGTGCCTGCAATGTCGGCAACATGTAGCATGGCCATAGATGCGATGACAACGCCTATTGGTAAGTAGATTCCTCTTTTTCTCTCTCATTTATCATGTATTTATTTTGCTTGAACTATTCTTTCTTAGGGGGAATTTTGTAATATTGGATTCCTTTTATGCAGGAGGCGATGAGGAAATTCTTGGATGTACTCATGTTAGACGTACGGGAACAATAGATAATTGTGATAAATTTCTCGTGAGCATTGAAGATGGACTTCCCACGAGAGTAGCCTAGCTTCCAGGTACTTTTAAGATTGATCATTTATTTTACTATGCAATCTTATACTCATAATGTAATGCACTAACTCCATGTGCAGTCCCTGACAATAACTAATAATCCCATTATTATTTTGTAGGGAATAAGTTATTTTATGAAAAACTTAATGATGAATGTTTGTGCATTTTCGGGCTGACCATACACACATGGTATCATATTTTGATTTCATTGCTAGATCAGATTTCCTTTGATCCCTTTCCTCAAGTATATTAAAAGGTAGCTTCACTTCATTTATGAATCTAACATTTTTTTTCTTAAAAGGTGGCAATTACAAGATAAAGAGTTAAAGGATAAACTCATTGACTCTATGACAAAACTTTTTGGACCCAACATCTTTCAAAGACTTATTGTCCTTGAGAAAGTGGGCCAAGCTTTGAAGTATATTAGAGACAACTAAAAGTCCCAAATAGAATGCAACCCTTATTACGAGTGGTCCCCCTATGTTCCTATTAATGAGTGGGAGAATCTTAAAAGGGATGCACTTGAGAGAAGCGAAAGACATGGTGGAGAAATACTACCACCTGAGGAAAGAAGGTACATGATAATCTTAATAATAAATTATGTACTATTTACTCTTTGTAATTATGTGATCTAACATATTTCAAATATCACATAGGATTCCTGACACATCAAAGATAGCAGAAGCAAGAAAATAAAAGCACAAGAAACACAAGGTCGGCTCGGGTGGATATTCAAAATTTGTTGCATGAATTGTAAGTATTAGTAAATGAAAAAGCGTATGCAAATATTTATAAATTGCAATCAATTTAGTTTTGATGAAATTCACTACAACAAAAATTCACGATACCAAGCAAAAATATAGGCCTTGGAGTTCAAAAAAAAGATTTTAGAAGAGGACAAGAAAATAGGCTACAAACAAGGTTATACAGTCGTGGTTGAATGATTCCAAGCAATGAGTGTGCAAGGTTCTTCTGGTGGATCTATTGATCAGGTAAATAAGCCAATTGATTTTTATTTCAAATTGAATACTTTACCAATTACTGTATTTCATGTTAAATTCTAACATAAAGTGAATATATTTATTTTAAGTAAGGAAACAATACTTATATATTTGTTTAAAACTTTAAAGTGAATATATTTATATGTATCAAACTGAATGATTAATGTTTCTCAGTATTTGTCTTGTATTTATATGTATATATTGTCGATAAATGCACTAATTATTTATGTTGGAATGTAACTTGTCAATCCTGATACACCATTCGAGCATGATAGAGGTGTCGATTTGAATGTGCATTCTAGTACTCAAGGTATACATTTTCTATTCACATTTTTATTATTGAATTATTAATACAAGTAAACATTTTCAATTGAAAAGGTTGACATAGGAAGTAACTTGGTTGGTAGTAATATGGAATCTGGGGCCTTGGTTATTGCTCAGGCTGAAGGTATTAGTCACATCTCATATGCTGATGCTAATTTAGAAAAAAAAATTTGAGGAAAACAATTCTCACCTTTGCTGAATGCTAATTTTGTGTTGGAAGAGGTGATTCTAGGAGAAGGTCCCCCTTTGACCCATCTTGATGAAGGTAACTTGTTGAATACTATTATTGTGGTGGATGAGGTGTCCCAAGGAGGGGAACCTATCCTATTATCCCAGCTTGAGTTAGATAGCAGTGGGGAGAACACTAAGGTCTCTCAAACTAATAAGGAGAATATTGATATCTTCATTGACCTCAGCCTGGTGGTGATGTAGATTCCTCCAATAGGTAAGGCTTCTAACCATCAAGAAAGTGGTGATAATAGGACTTGTTCCCTTGAATGCCTTAAAGCCAAAGATCAAAATAAGACCACGGAGGTTGGGAAGAGTTCCAAAAAGAAATCTAAAGGAGCCATTTCTCCTTTGTCTGTGGAAAGAATCAAGACTAGAAGTAAAAAGACTGATGTAGGGAAAGAAAAGTCTGGGCTAGGAAGAAAACAAGCTAAAGTCGGTAGAGAGCAAGACAGTTGGCAAGACATTGTAGATGGAAAATAGAGGACTATTCCAGAGGCTTTTTCTCCAAATAAATTATGAAGATCATCTCATGGAATATAAGGGGGCTGAATGCACCCCATAAACAAGACATTCTTAGAAATGTGGTTAGGGATTATAAACCTGATATCCTTCTTGTTCAGGAAACTAAAATGAGTAAGGAGAAAGTTGACAAAATTAGGTTTTTTCAGAAGAGTGGTGTTAGCAGTTATAGCTCAGTTGGGGCCTCTGGGGGTACGGCCATTTTCTGGGATCAGAAAACTATCAAGGGTGTGATTGTTGCTAAAGATCCCAATATGATATCTATTAGATTGGAGAACATAAGAGATAATTTTAGCTCGGTTATCACTAACATTTATGCTCCTAATGCTAAAGTTAATAGGGCCAAATTTTGGAAGAAAATATCAAAAAAAAGGAATGACTTCAAGAATGGAAGTTGGTTTCTCATGGGGGATTTCAATACCCCTCTTATGGACAATGAAAAGTATGGAGGCATCTTGTCTTAGGATGATAGAAGAGCAGACCTTTTCAATTTTATCAATGATGAAGGTTTGATTGACCTAGACCTCCAAGGTTTGAATTTTACTTGGTCCAATCAGCATGCCGGCCCTCATAATATTCAAAGAAAGTTGGACATAGCTCTCATTTCCCATGATTGGCTCTCTAAGTACTGCTGCACCTTGTCTTCCTTCCCTAAAATAGGGTCTGATCATCACCCTCTGATGCTAGAAGTCAATCTGATTAATGCTCCCAGGCATTTTCCCTTTCAGTTTGAGAAGATGTGGTTAAATCACCCTAACCTAGAGATAAATTTATCTAAATGGTGGAATATTAAAGTTGAGGGCACTGCCATGTTCAAGGTTACTATAAAGCTCAGAAACATTAAGGAAAAAGAAGTTTTGGAGACATTTTCAAACAGAAGAATAAGGCTAAAACTGACCTCTCTTCTATCCAGAAGGCTATTCAAAATTATGGGCTTTTGGATTCTCTTAAAGTTGAGAAGTAGAAGGCCCTTGTTAGCTATGATAATCTAATATCTAAAGAGGAAAATTACTGGTGTTAGAGATCAAGGGTGGTTTGGCTTTGGGAAGGGAACAAAAATACTAAGTTCTTCCACTTGACTACTCTCAAACATAGGGCTGCTAATTGTATAGCTAAAATTTCTATGAGCAGGGCTGAAATTCACAAAGAAGAAGAAATCAAGACAATTGTTGTAAATTACTTTTCTTCTTTACTCTCTACTGATGGTAATCTGGATAGGGATAATCAAGATCAATTACTGGAAGCCATTCCTAGCATTGTTAATCCAAATCAAAACAAGGTTCTATAGGCTATTCCTTCCAACAAGGAGATCAAGGATGTTGTCTTTTCTTTTGAAGGAGATAAGGCTCCTGGTCCTGATGGGTTTCCTATGTTCTTTTTTCAAAAATTCTGGTTTATTGTGGAGAAGGATGTTTCCAATGCGGTGAAGGAGTTCTTTGGATGTAGACATCTTCTTAAATAAATCAATGGTACTTTCTTAGCCTTGGTTCCTAAGATTGTTGGAGCTCATTCTTTTGATCAATTTAGACCTATAAGCCTTTGCAATTCCTTCTATAAGACCTCTAAAATTTTAACTACTAGGCTTTTGAAAATTCTTCCTCTTTTGATAGCTCCTCAATAGAATGGTTTTATTCTGGGAAGAAAAATTTTGGATTATGTTGTGCTGGTTCATGAAAATATTCACTCGGCCATCAAAGGAAACAAATAGGGTTTTATCCTTAAACTTGATTTGGCAAAAGCCTATGACCGGGTTGATTGGAATTTTTTGTGTCTAATTCTTAAGCAGTTTGGTTTTAATGAGAGGGTCATTCAAATTATCTATCAACTAATTTCTACTACTTCCTTTGCAGTTATAATTAATGGATCTCCTTCCAAATTCTTCAAAAATACTAGAGGGCTCAAACAGGGAGATTCTATCTCACCTATTTTGTTTACCCTATTGGCATAAAGCATGGGAAGATACTTTCAACTTTTGGTCTCCAAGGGTGTTATTCAAGGTCTTAGGCCTTCTTCCAATCCCTTAAATTTATCCCATTCTCATTTTTTGGATGATACCATCACGATGGGTTCATCTACAATCAAGGAAGCCAAAGCCTTCAAATTGGCTTTGAATCTTTATACCAAAGCCACTGGACAACTCATTAATTGGTCAAAAAGTTCTTTGTTTTTTATGAACACCCCAGAGGACAAGTAGTGTAAATTGCTGGCATCTTAGAATTTAGTATCAACTCTTTCCCATCATCCTATTTTGGGCTGCCTCTGGGCCTTAACATCAATGACTCTTTTTGGAATCAGATGGTGGAAATTTTTTTTACTAAGTTGACTAGTTGGAAGGGTGTGGTTTTATCTCAAGCTAGGAAGATCACCCTGATTAAATCTTCTCTTCAAAGTCTTTTGGTGTATGCTATGAGTTTGTTTAAGATGCCTTCCAAATGTGCAGATAAAATTGATATTATTCTTAAACATTTTCTCTGGTCTGCGATTGAGGAAAGAAATTGCATCCCTCTGATAGCCTAGGAAAGGGTGTGCAAACCTAAATCTTTGGGGGGAATGGGTCTTAGACCAATCAAGATTATGAATAAAGCTCTGTTGGCTAATAAATTATGATGTATTTATGGAGAACCCAAGGATTGGAATACCATATGTAAACATAAATACCTTTATGATACTCCTTCTATTGATCAATTTATGTCTAGCTTTGAGAAATTTGAGGGCTCTATTTTCTGGAGGAATATTAATGATGCTAGAAACATTGCTAGCAAAGGCAAGTGTTGGAAAATGGGAAATGGCTTCATTATTAATTTTTGGAAAGATCTGTGGTTGTTTGAAAAACTTCTGAATTATATTTTTAACATCCCTGAGGACATTATTAGATGCTCTACTATTTTTGGCCCTAAAGTGAAAGATTACTGGATTAATAACTGCTGTGTGAATTTGGCTGCGATCAACCCTACCTTTCAAGATATTGATAAAGCCCTTTTGGCTCATTGTTGCTATGCCAATAAGGAGGACTCTCTGATTTGGGGACCCTCTTCTAATGGAAACTTTACTGTGGCTTCTGCTAGCTTTCTTCAATATGAGGTGCCTGAGGAAACCCCCTTCTGGATGAAGATCTGGAATAAAAATCTTACACCCAAAGTTGAGATTTTCTACTGGATCTTCATCCAGAACAAAGCTCTCATGATAGAAAACCTTAAAAAGAAAGTATTCATCATGCCTAATAGATGTTGTCTTTTCCATGAGGCTGAGGAAGACACTAACCACCTTTTTTTGCATTGTCCTTTTTCTCAGTAGGTTTGGTCTTTCTTTTTGTAGGAATGGGCCTTATGTTGGATTTTCCCCTACTCTGTCCAGGATTTTTTCCAACAGTGGTATTGTCCTTGTGCTAATGAAAGGGATAAAAAAATATGGACTTTGGTTTCTCCTCATATTGCTTGGAGTATATGGAAAGAAAGAAATAACCGTATCTTTCGGGACAAAAGCAACAATCCTGCTCTGATGTTTGAGAAAGTGAATAGAGGGATGTTGGAAAATATTTTGAAAGGTTTCACCCAGCACATTTGGAACTATAGGGATGCTCAAGTGAAGAATAATGACTATGAGAACAGTGTCTAGACAGTGCCCCCTGATGGATGGATTAAAATAAACTTTGATGGAGCTGCTAAGGGAAATCCCAGCCCGATGGGTTGTGGTAGTGTTATCAGGGACTGTAATGGTAATCTTATTGCTTCTACTACTGCCCCTTTGGGAACTCAAAAAAACCATATGGCAGAAGCTTTGGGAGCTTACTATGGCCTACAACTTGCTTGCAGACTCAACTTTAAAAATATTTGGTTGGATGGTGATTCAATGAATATTATTAATTATTTGAAAGGCATTAATCCTCCATCATGGACTATTGAAAATATCATTTCCAAAGAGAAAGACATCATTTCCAAGTGTACCAAAATCCACATAACTCATGTGTACTGTGAAATTAATATCGTGGTGGACAACCTTACAAATATTGGAGTTAAGTCTGATGAGCTCATCACTTGGGATAGTGAGGTGAATCTCAAAGAGGAAACTAAATCATGCATCTATTATGATAAAATCAATCATAAGGTAGGGAAGATTTGAAATGATTAATAAGACTCACCTAAGCTCTATGCAGTCTGATAGTAGTTATGGGAAAGTATGGAATGAAGTTTTAAGCATCATTATTATCGACAGTTCGCATGCTTTATGGGTTGTGCCTTCCGTTAATTTCTTTATTAACAGGGACTGCAACTTTGAAAATTACTATCCTAATTTTAACAAGAGGTATGTGCTACTCAAATTATTAAACATGGGTGGTGACTTAAAGTAGGAGGAACATGATAATTGTAAGAAGCTCAAGGAAGCTGACATGGCTATGGTATGGTGGAAGCTGAGGAAAGGCAAAGTGACCCCTTTTCTGGAAAGATTACATGGTTTTGATAAGGAAGTTACTCAAAAATTTGTTGAGGGTTTGAAAAATGATACTATCTCTATAGAAGGGAGATCTGTGGAGACAACGGTGGAGCTTATTGCTCATGTTATAGGAATCCCCAATGTTGGCCAGAGGTTTTATAGGAATCACAAGATTTCAGACATGGCTTCTAAAAAATTCCCGAAGTCTGAGAAGGAAAAGTTAGATTTTATGGATGCTAAGATAAATGACTATATTGATCCTGTCAAAATCAAGGAAATCTGGCACAACATCTTGCAGTTGGTGATGGAGTATTTTACCCTAGACGGTTGCTTTACTCATGCTCACTCCCACCACTTTATTTTACTTAATCATTTCAAGTACAAAGATACTATTAACATACCCTATTACCTCCATACTTCTCTGGTTAAAAGTATCAATGAGCATAAGAGCTCTCCTAAGAAAGCTATCAAGCATGATGGTTTATTCTTTTGATTTATGAGCATATTATGAGAACTATCCCTAACCCTAGCTCCACCCCTTCATCTGAAAAGAACAAACAGAGTCCTATGACTCCTAAGTCTGGCTCTGTTAAGCGGAAGGCAGAGGATTTTATGGGTAGTAGCTTGAAGAAAATTTACTCTAAAGAGATTGAAGCTGAGGACTACTTTGAGGGTTCTGAGACTGAGGATTCTGATGAGGATGATACTAGAGAGATTAAAGATATGCAAATTCTTGGTAAGGAGAGGGAGGAAACTAATGATTTTGATGCCATGTCTACCCCAAATATAATAAGGAGGATAACAGTAAGGACTTGGAGGAGGATAACAAGGATATGACTAAGATGAAGGATTTGGTGGATGAGGAGGCACACATGAAGGGTATTGATGACTCTCAAGTGTGGGGAGCTGAGACTGATCCTATGTGTACTGAGGAGAAGGATGTTCCTGAAATAGAGGACCCTAAGAAAAATATTCAGGAAAGTGTGGCTAAGAAGAAAGATAAAGTTGTGGAAGAAGTCAATTCGGAAGTACTATGGTGCACAAATCTCACAGTCTTGAAGACCTTGTCGACACTTGGATTCAGTATGCTGAGAAGAAAAATACTGATAGGGATTTTAATAAAGAGGAGGCTCCCATATTGGATGATTTTGTTGTTAGTGTGAGGCATGATGTGCATGTCTCCCATGACTCTGAGGAAAATATTCAGGAGGGCAGTGAGGATTCCAGTGAATAAAATGCTAGAGAGTCCTCCATTAAGTTGATCTTTGAAAACTTTAATGACAGGGAAGAAGTTACTACTGGTGTGTTGCAGACTACCAAAGCTAAGGCTCTCTACTCCTTCAGGTTCCGCAAGTGGTGCTTCCATGAGATAAAAAGGCTCCACCTGAAATGTAGGAAGCTTGAAGCTAATAATGCCATCCTCAATGAGAAAGTTGAGTCCTTTCTCAAAGAGGGCACTTCTAAGTCCCCTACTGTAGATATTAATGAAAGAATGGATAAAGTTGATAAAACTCTTATTAATATCCTCTAGCATAGCATGGATAGTATGAAGGCTTCCAGCACCAACCTCAAAGCTCTGGTCAATCTACAGGATAATGCTTTTGAGGAAGATAACAAGATCAGGAATGTTCTGCTGGTGGAGAGTGGTGGCCCTATCTCTAGGACCCATGGGAGCAACAAGAAAAAGTCCCCTCTGAAGAAGAAGAACTTCAACAAGCTAAAAAGTGTCATTGGCCGGATGGACAACAATCAAGCCAAGATGCTAGATGAGAAAAAAAGGGTTCTGTATGTGGATGTCTAATCTAGTTTCTTTGCTAGTTTTTTGTGCTCTTTGTTGTCTTTATGTCTGGTTTTCTGTCCCTTTTATCGCTATCTATGTAGTCCCTATTTTGGGTAGCTTGATGTTGTATGCCTCTTTTTTGGTGTAATGATCTCTACTTCTAATCTTTTGAAACTTGAATTGTAATAGGGTTTTAGGTCCCTTCAAAACCTATTTTTTCCAGTAATCAGAACATTTTCAATTGAATTTGGTGTAGTAATAACAATTTAATTATAATGTGTTGGGATTAATAAAACATTTTGCATTACAGTTGTAGGGGATGTAGAGGTTGTTCCTAATGAGCATGTTGAGGTTCAAGCCACCAGACAAGATGATGTGGTTGGACAAGTTAAAGAGCGTCACATTTATGTTCTTTAAAGTACTAAAATGCTTGTAACAATTATGATAATATGTTTTTAAATTAACCCCAATTATGATAATATGTTTTTAATTTAATCCTTTTATTTTTTATTGCAAAGGACCCACCTTTGCAAAGGATAGTGAGATCACGTGCATGGGTGAGAAGAAAGGATGACAATGAGATGGATATGCCACTGCAATAATTTAGGGAAGCAAAAAAAAAGAAAAAGTCAAAAAAGAAAGGATTCTCATTTATGCAACTTATTTGATAATGACCGTGTTTATGTCTTGATGTTTTAATTATGTGCTATTGAATGTTCATGAACTATATAATTTGTTAATAAATATTGATGAATGTTGCATGTTAATGAATGCTAATGAATGTTATGTGCTAATGAATGCTAATGAATGTTATGTGTTAATGAATGTTATGATAATTCATGAATATTACATTTTATTAATAGATGAATGAATGAATGAATTTTAGATGTTAATGGGGAATTTAGAGTGATGTTAGGGGGGGGGGGAATGAGCTTCCACCTTCATGTGGTTGGCCCTGATTAGTAGAGAATATTAAACTATTCTCAAAATCAAGTGAAGCTCAACATTAACCTATAATTGTATGACAAATTTATAACTCCACCTAGGAATCTAACTATTTTAGGCCATACATCTAGGAGACTCCTCTTGTCTAAAACACCTAACCCTGCAACCAAATACTTATTTTTTCACACCTTGACACCTTAATTTTGGGCATCAAAACTTTCTAACTCCACCTATATTTACATGCATGTGCATCTCCAATATATGTGTGTGTGTGTGTGTGTAAGCCTGTGCATATACTTGTGTGTGTGTTTTCAACAAATCAATTTTGTACATATCCCACACTCATGGATTGCCACAAGACCACATTTCTTTGAGGCATTCTATAAAATAGTTCACATGTCTTGCCTGTATGATTTCAATAGGCATGTAGTAGTAAATAAATTGACAACATTACATTTTTAATGGTAAATATTTGGAGTAGGGTAAATTTAAGGTTTGATTTTTAATTTTATTTCAATAGGAATGTAGTAGTAAATATGGTGGTAGTCTTAGATGTTAACTATGATGGTCTCTTGGTTTCAGGCAATGCAGAAGGAGGCACCTAGTTCAATATGCATTCTCAATTCATATGCATAGGACATTAGGTGGAGCTGAAAAATGCAATAGGTTTGCATTTTTGATAGAGGTCTTTAATTAGGTATTTTAAGTTATAGACCATCACAAACATTATAATTTTGACTCTTATAGGCGAGAGTAATGTCCTCATCATGCAAGAAAATCAAGACTTTTTATCTGCTGGCTTGTTGAGGACATTCTCTCACCCATAGCTGCCAGAGTTCTAACATTCATGATGGTCTATAAATTAAAAAAATTATAGACCTATTAAAAAAATGTAAATGTGTTGCATTTTTTCAGCTCCACGCATTGTCCATGCATATTCTATGTAGTTGCACGTGTATTCTTGATTCAGAGTGGTAGAATCTTATTTTGGATGTGAGGGAGAGAAGCCAAAGACATAAATGACATGCAGCAGAAGATGGAAAATAATGTCACTTTGCAGGTTTGGAACCTTTTTTAATAAGAAGTGTTTTTCCTTTATTAATTTCATATGGCTTCATAAAACATGAACAACATCATAAAAAAATAGAAATGGTCTTGAATGTGTGCAAGTATCTTAGCCAGTCAACCATATTTAGATGTATGCTTCATGAGGACAATAAGCTCCTAGTAGTATCATGCTTAATGGATCATATCTATGAGTATGGATGACCGAATAGGGTGATTGTATAATTTTTTCATGGTGAAGTATTCTTTCCATATCTTCGCATTCCTAAACTTACTTTCATCTAGAATTAGATAGCCACATTATTTTATTACATGAATGATTTTCTAGATGAGTGCTTTGACTATGCCTCATTTGAATTTGTGAATATCTAACTGTGTTCCAATTAAATAGGTTGAAGATATAAAACACTCTGCACCAACCAGACTGGTTCTTTACTTTACTAGAGCCACAAATATTATTTATATTGTTGGAGGTCATGTGGTTACAATGTAAGTTCTTCAACACTTATCAACCTTCCTCTATTTTCATTTTGTGGCTTAATCATATTCATTGTAAGATGCTTGTTATAAATGAAGACCATAAAGTGTGTATGAGTATTACTAAGATTTCAAATCATTTTTATTAATTGCATGTATATTTCTTTGTAACCAATTTTCAGTATTAACATACAAGTATTTACTATTATAATTATATTTCACGCCTTAGGTTTACTATGATAATGAATTGTTACTTAAAACTATATATTCTTAGGGATTGTTATTATTAGTCCTTTGCTTTAGGATGTTTGAACAAACATTAATTGAATTAAGATTTTGTCTATAACATCAAGACAACGGTATAGGGGATTTCAAGATGCATAAAGGAATTTCCTAACATCAAGACTTCTTGGAACATGACCTCCCCTTCACATGTTAGTACCCTTTGCATTGACAATTGTCCTCAAGGAAGACAAGTGTTTCATTTTGGAGACCCCTTACATTTCTTTCATTTCCTATTTAATGCCCTCATTTTCCATCACAAATCATGCAATTCTATATTAAGAAAATTCATAATGTCATTTTATCTTTAAATTTGTCATCCTCTTTCATGCATAGTAAACTTATAGTGTCGAATTGACTCCACACTCATACCATCATCAAATCCAAAATTTAGTCTTTGCATCCATTATCTTGCACATCATCATCATTCTAGCTATTATCTCTCCCATGTTAGATTCATCATTCTTGCATCTCATATTTAGATCATCATCATAATCATTTTGCATACTCACAGAGCTACATTGAGCATTCTTTAAGGTGAAATAGTGATCACACATATCAAACTACCAAATCAAAAAATAAATTATCAACAAAGACATTTTCTCTCAAGAGAACCAATCAATTTTGCAAGACAGGGATGATTTTGGTCGTCGAATGTGCCTATCACTAGCAATAGAGGTAATTATATTTGTTTGTTCATATATATTCTATGAGAAGCACATTGAGGAAACTCAAAGGTACGAAAAGCCATGGTGTCCAATGTGCTACAAGGAACTTATGAAGACTATCTTTTCTACTCACTGAAGGCCTCAAAATTCAAAGCTTCCTACACATCATCATAGTAATTAAAATATGGAAGCCACATACTTTTCATATGCTCTACATTTGTCAAGGCCTGACAAACTACAATAGATGAATGTAACAAGTGTCGAGCAAAACCATGACAAAGAGAATTATTACAAAGAAATAAAAGTATCAAGTATCTTGAAGCATTGATAATGAAAATAAAATGTTTGAAAAAATGCCAACTAACAAGGATTCATATATGAGCAATAAGGAGGCCAAATCTGTAAGATACATCTACTTTGGATAAATTCTACATAAAGCTACTCGACTCTCATACTTTACCAAGTATATGTCACCTATCAAGACAAGGGTATGCATCCTTTTGAAATAGATTTTGATCTTTATATTTATGGAGGTGACACATATTAAAATGAAAAACCCAACGAGACCATCTAACATTTGAAGCATAGTAGCAGATTTTCAATTCATTGTCCTCGATACATTAAATAGATAATGAGGATTGCAAGAAAATCATAAGCGATTCAAAGAAGAATTGTTCATCAAGCTTAAAAAGATGAGCATGATGCTTCTTCTAAGAATAATTTGGAGTCAAACAATGTTGGCCATGAAATGTAATTGGTTCCCTCAGTAAACAAAACTGCAATTTGGAGAATGATACACCATGGTTCTCTTTTAATTAGAACCAACATCCATGCAATTCCTCCATAGTTCTCACTCAATGCATGATATATATATATATATAGCATATTGTCACAATTACGAGAGCCATCCAATAATGACCAATAGCAAAGCACTGGGCATGATGAAGGTTTTCGATGACATGCGATAGCTATCTATCATAAATAGTTGACATATAGCCATCACTTGTACAAGAATTCCATCGCAAGGCCATCGTAATTGTGACATCACAATAAGTCCCAACGGCATCTTAGCCACCTCTTTGACCAGTCTGCAGACCCTTTTACCCTACAACTTTTGATAGTGTGTTCTATCACAATTACGACGGTCACCCTAGATGTCAGTACTATTGACACCAAAATTAAAATGGTGGGTAGTGTTTCTTGGCTGACAGTTTGGTGTCAGAATGGTGATGGCTATCTGTCAAAAAAAGGACTCAAATGTACTAGTGATTCATGGACACATATCACTAGAATGCAAGAAAAAGATGAAGCAATTCTGGAAATTGAAAGGACAAAACAAGACATATCAGCCAAGAAGACAAGGTAATGCATATACTTGGGATTATAACACTTGGGTTAATTGTACAACATGTGGTATATATGGACATATAGCAGCTAATTGCATGAGAAAGCACTAGAGAGGAAGATCTCAAAATTGGACAAATTTTGGAATAACATGTTTGCACTATCATAATGTCGATCACTTAAGTAAATACTGTAGAGACCAAGTACTAGAACCGAGTACTAATGCAAATAGAAACACAATTGAAAAAATCATGAGGATAAGGAACCAAATATGGAGAAAAGTATCAAATGACAATGTTAGACCAAGCACAATAGTCAGTGACACCTCATCCATTGGATTAGGTGATTTTACCACCTCCACCTAAGAAAAATCAAGTATGGAACTGAATTTCAATCGGTTATATCTTACAATAGTTCCTTATATCTATTTTGTGAATACCAAATCAGCATGAATTAAGATGCACTAGGGTATTATATGTTGTTAACTTGAAATAAGTTTAGTTGGTTAAGCTGGACTGAGTAAGAAATTTCAATCGGTGAAAGTGTTAGAGACAATTGAGTTGTACAGTCAATTGATCATTGATTGTATTCATTGAGCTGAGGATCTATCATGTTAACCGAGCGATTTGATTGTTAACCAAGTGGTAGATGACAAAGTATTTATTGTGCCAAACAATTTTTTTATTATAAATACATGGGCAATGAACTAAATATTTGTTAACACAACGATCAAGAGCGAAGCAGAGTGATTTAAGAAAAAATTGACCAGAGCGAATCCAAGCATTTCATAGAGATCTAAGCACATTACGAACAGTTGGAGACTGAATCAAGTAAATTTGGAACTAACCGAGTTCTCTACGCATAGTTTGTTGAAAGCCCTAAATTTAGCAATCATGATGGCTTCATCCTCTTGAACTATTCAAACCAAGTAAGAAAAGAGTAAGAAGGTTACTCTAATAAAGAATACAACTTGCACTGAGCCCCATTACAAACTTTATCCTGAAGATGCAACTCAACCCAATGACAAGGGTGCATTCTCCTTGACACCACCTAGGGTTCTACTCATGAGAGATGTTAGATCTTACATCCACTAAAAAATTAATGAAATCAATGACTTTGATCTCCAATTCACATATTAAGAGATTTTCATTAATGGAAAGCTAAAGGATTATCACAAGTGCTTAGAGGTAAAAGGGTTAACTAATGCCTTATATTTCTAGAAAGAATTCAAAACTAAATGGATATGTATCGTGCAAAGCCGAGTACTTGAAGGAATGCTATGGCTAGATGAACCAATGAAAATAACAAAGGATTTAATATATGTAGTGACAAGGTATCCCACAAATGACAAAGAAAAATCCCTAAGGCACCTGGCAAGAACCAATATTAAGAAGTTAACCAGAGAAAAATGGGATAGTAGAGGCTTGAGAATAACTAATATCAGTGACCCTGAAATGAGATTTGGTGCATATGTGGAGTGGTCAACATTGCCTATAAAATTGTGAAAAAGGGTTTGCAACTTGACCTAGCTAACCTGATGTTGAGATAGCTAGAAGATTTAATAACTACTACTGACAATGTAATGGAAGGAATCTTAGAGATGTTGACTACTCTAAGGGATGAACAAATATTGATTGAATATATTATAGGAGGCAACCTCGATGATGAGGCCAAAGAAGATGAAATGATAATTAGTGTTACTAAGAACCTTGGTGAAGAAGAAGCAACTGAGGTATCCCGAGAAATGGTACCAGGTAATCTGCCTATACTAGTACAAGCTATTGAGATAGCTACTAAAATACAAACCAAGGAAGCTCCTCCCGAGAAAGGAATAGATACAAATAAATATAAGGGTGAGGAAATTGGTAAAGAGACCAAGTACAATGGAGGAAATACACAAGGTCCTACTGTGATGCAGGAGCATCTCAGGTCCTTCACAATCCTGTGTCACCAAAAAGATTTTGAAGTTTGTTTGTGTTTCTTGATTCCTACTTTGACTGAGTTGGTCAGTAGTTGGTTGGTTTCCTTTGGTTACTGAGTATGGTTAGTTATCTCCTGGGTAGTTGGTTGCTTCACTGGCGCTCAACAATGCTTGTCTGTTGCTCGGTCATCCTTACTTATCGAGTAGTTTATTTTGAGTTTCTATTGAGGCTGACTTGTGCATTGATTATGGGTTGTGGATTTAATGTTGTATCCATCATTGGGAAGCGTGTGGTCCCAAATTTGATTGTTCCTTCCATTTATTATGGATCTGAAAGATGACTTAGTTTATTTGTCTCTTGTATAAGTATGGTTGTTTGGTTAGAGTTTAGGGAGTCATTTTTTGATAGAAGAGGGAAGATAGTAGAATAAATATTGTTGGCAGATCCTCGCATGTTTGAGGACTTTTGTAGTTCATTGTAATATCTAGCCATAATTGGGAAGGCCTTATAGCTTGGCATGTATGTATCAATTTGAATGAAATTAATGTATCAATGATCCTACTTTCTCTCTCTCATTGTGTTATTGTTACTTCCGTGAGTTGTTGAGCAGGCTAGATCTGTAGGGTGTTCCATCATTTGGCCCCTCTGATCTCTACCCTTGTGTCAGGTGGTATCAGAGCGAGGTGAGATTTGTATCTAGGTCTACAAATCTAGGTTTTTAGGTTCCTTCTTGAGAAGCCCTAGTTGAATTTTTGTGGGGTGAAAGATTACAATCTGACCTGCAATTGCAAAGGGTTCCAAGAAGAGGAAAGATTCCTGAAAGCTTTGACAAGTTTGAAGTCAACACCACATTTCAATCCTCTTGAATATAGTGGGAAATTAGATTCTGATGAATTGATAGACTAGATCACCGAGATGGAAAAATATTTTGAGAATGAAAATGTATCTAAAGAGAAGAAGGTGAAAATTGCATGCACAAAGTTGAAAGGTCATGCATCCTTGTGGTGGGAGCATCTATAATTAGATCGGAAGAAGAAAGGTAAAGACAAAATCAAGGTATGGAATAAAATGGTGAATAAATTGAAAGGAAAGTTCTTACCTTGTGATTATCAGATTAACCTACTTAGGAAAATGCAAAGTCTAAAGTAGAAAGATAGCTTGGTAAAATAGTATACTGAGGAAGTCAACAGATTAGATATCAGATCTGGACATGATGAAGATGATGTGGAAAGAATTTCTAGATACCTGAATATTTTGAGAGTTTTCATCGAAGAGGAAATCAGTTTGGTCAAATTGGAGAACATTGAAGAGGCTTATCAATTTGCATTGAAGGCCGAGGAGAAATTGAACAAGAGACATGAACAGAGGCAAAGAGGTCGAGGTGGTAGATTCCTTATCAAAAGAGGTAGATCTTATGGTGAAAATAGTAGATCTAAATCTGAAAAGATAAATCTGGACAAAGGCAAGACCGAGTGGAAAGGTGAAAGTTCATCTAGAGGTAGAGGTAGTAACTACTGAGGTGGTTATAGAAGAGGTAATTTTTGAGGAACTTGTTACAATTATGGAGAAGGACATAGATCTTTTGAATGTACAAGTGCTAGTAAGAAGGCTGGTAGCAATAGAAATGCTTTGGTGCAAGAAGAGTCATCGAATGAACCTGAGAAGGAAAATAACTTGATGGTAAGAAGAGCACTGTGGAATGAAAGTAAAAAGGAAGATCTGGTAAGGAAAATTTTGTTCAAGACCAGATGTAGAGTTTCTAACAAATTTTGGAAGGTAATCATTGATAGTGGTAGCTCAGAGAATCTGGCATCTGAAGAGATGGTCACAAAGTTGTAGTTGGAAAGGTTGGAACATCTAAAGCCTTGTCAGATTTTATGGATAAAGGATGAGCATACACTCTTGGTAAGTGAACAATGTTATGTGAATTTGAAGATTGGAAAATACTATGATAAAGTGTCGTGTGATATCATACCTATGGATTGTTGTCATATTTTGTTGGGTAGACCTTGGCAATATGATAGACATGCTATATCTAATGGAAGATTGCATAAGTATACTATCATGGCTGATGGAAGAAAACAAATCTTGTTACCTTTGATGGAAGAACCTGTTAGTAATGTTTTCACATCTGTGAAAGTTTGCTTGATGGAAGGAACAAAGTTTGGTAAGGATTTGAAGAAGAATGATGTATTTTTTGTTGTGATTCCTAACAAACCGAGTAAGAAAATAGAGGATAATGTCCCTGAGGAGATTGATAAGTTACTCACTGAGTAAAATGATATCATTTCTGATAATATACCTCATGGTTTTCCACTGAAGAGAAGTATTGATCATTGCATGGATCTAATCCTTGGAGCTAGTTTATCGAATAAGGCACCTCATCAGTTGACACCTACCGAGAATTAGGAATTGAACCGACAAATCCAAGAGTTGCTGGAGAAAGGTTTGATTAGAGAAATTTTGAGTCCTTGTGCAATACCTACGGTATTGGCACCTAAGAAGAATGGAGAATGGTGAATGTGTATTGATTCTAGAGCAATCAACAAGATAACAGTGAAGTATAGGTTTCCTATACTGAGAATGGATGACATAATGGACAGTTTGACTGGAACAAAGTATTTCACAAAGATTTATTTGAAAAGTGGGTATCATCAAATCAAAATCAAAGAAGGTGATGAATGGAAGACTGCTTTCAATACAAAGGAAGGTTTTTATGAGTGGTTGGTTATGCCTTTTGGTTTAACTAATGCACCAAGTACTTTTATGAGGTTGATGAATGAAGTTCTAAAGAAATTCTTGGTTAAGTATGTGATTGTATATCTTGATGATATTCTAATATTCAGTAAGACCAGAGAAGAACATTTTTTGCATGTTAGACAAGTTTTCTAGATATTGAAAGAAGAAAAGTTGCTGATAAATTTGAAAAAGTGTTCATTCATAAAAGAGGAGATTGTGTATTTGGGATTTGTAATTTTAGCTGATGGTTTGAAGATCGATCCTGAAAAGGTTGAAGATATTTTGAATTGGCCTACACCTATGAATGCTAGTGAGGTAAGATCATTTCATGGTTTGGAAATTTTTTACCAAAAATTCATAAGGAGTTTCAGTTCAATTTGTAATGCTATGACTGAGACTATGAGAGGAGATAAAAGAGAATTCAAGTGGACACATGGAGCTGATAAAAGTTTTGAGACTCTAAAGTAGAAGGTTGTTGAATTGCCTATTTTGGCATTGCCTAATTTCAATAAGGTATTTCAAGTGGAATGTGATGCAAGTGGTAGTGCAATTGGAGCTGTGTTGAGTCAAGAAGGTAAACCTATTGCTTTCTTTAGTAAAAATTTGAATGATGCTAGAAGGAAATATTCTATGTATGATTGAGAATTCTATGCTATTGTTCAAGCACTGAAAAGAATTTGTGTTGTATACTAATCATAAGGCTTTACAATACTTGGGTAGTCAGAATAAGTTGAATCAAAGACATATGAAATGGGTTGAGTACTTACAGAGTTATACATTTATGATAAAGCATAAAAGTGGAGTCACTAACTAAGTTGTTGATGCATTGAGTAGAAGAATATCTTTGATGACCGAGATGAAAATTGAAGTTCTTGGTTTTGATGAGATGAGAGAATTGTATGAAACTGATCCTAATTTTTTTGAACCATGGAGAAAGTGCAAAGCACCTATTCAAGATCAACCAAGTACAAAATGGGAAGAATTTTTCATTCAAGAAGGTATGTTGTTTAAAGGTATTCAGTTGTGTATACCGAGAGGACAAATGAGAACTAATTTGATGAAGGAGAAACATAGTAGTGGTTTGGCTAGACATTTTGGTATTGATAAAACTTTGAATTTTCTTAAGGATAAATAATTTTGGCCACAGTTGTATAAAGATGTTCAGAAATTTGTGAAAAGTTGTGGAATTTGTCAAGTTGCAAAAGGAGTAAGTCAGAATATTGGATTGTATACACCCATTGTTGTACCCGAGGAACCTTGGATTGACATTAGTATGTATTTTGTTCTTGGCTTACCAAAGATAGTAAGAGGTAATGATTCTATATTTGTTGTGGTAGATAGATTTTCAAAGATGGCACATTTTATACCTTGCAAAAAGACATCAAATGTAGTACATGTATCAGATCTTTTATTTAAGGAAATTTTCAGATTGCATGGGTTATTGAGGAGTATTATCTCTGACAGAGATAGTAAATTTGTTGGATACTTTTGGAAGAATCTTTGGAGTAAATTTGGCACTGAGTTGAAGTATAGTTCTACATTTCACCCACAAACCAATGGACAGACAGAGGTTGTAAACATAAGTTTTGGAAATCTTTTGAGATGTTTAGTTGGAGACACACCTAGTAATTGGGATTTTGTTTTAGCATAAGCAGAGTTCACATACAATAATTAAGTGAATAGGAGTATTGGGAAAACACCTTTTGAGATTGTGAATGGCACATAGTCGAGAGGTATATCTGATTTGAGAGACATTGCTGATGAAAGTAAGAGAAGTGCTAAAGGAGTAAATTTTTTTGAGTACATGAAGACATTGCATGAAGATGTGAAAATCAAGCTGGAAGAGAGTAATCAGAAATACAAAGACAGAGTTGATAGATCAAGGAGACATAAAAATTTTGATGTTGGTGATGAAGTGATGGTTCATTTGAAGAAAGGTCAATTTCCTATTGGAACATATGGGAAGTTGAAGATGAAGAAGTTTGGACCTTGCAAGATTTTGAAGAAATTTGATAGTGGAAATGCATATGAGATTGAGTTACCTGATGACATGGACATATCACCGATTTTCAACATTTCTAATTTGTATGAGTATCATGAACTTGATGAAGACATGACAGTACCGATGGAATATCCTAAGAAGCAAAATGAAGAAGTTGAATGGATTTTGGAACAAAGAATTGGCAAGAGTACAAGAGGTAAA
Source organism: Chamaecyparis obtusa (assembly GCA_027943335.1). NCBI lineage: Eukaryota > Viridiplantae > Streptophyta > Pinopsida > Cupressales > Cupressaceae > Chamaecyparis > Chamaecyparis obtusa. Next base: position 919,090 of record BSBK01001637.1, on the reverse strand, counting down.
CAATATATGGAATATCTGGTAAAGTGGAAGAATAGACTGATTGAAGATAGTTCATGGATTTGATAGTATAATTTGGATGCAGCTTGGACTAGACATGCTAAATTATTTGGAAAATTATTTCTAAATAACCCCAGGTGTCTGATGCAGGAGCATCTCGGGTCCTTGGCAATCCTGTGTCACCAAAAAGATTTTGAAGTTTGTCTGTGTTTCTCGGTTCCTGCTTTGACCGAGTTGGTCGGTAGTTGGTCAATTTCCTTTGGTTACTGAGTATGGTTGGTTATCTCCTAGGTAGTCGGTTGTTTCACTAGTGCTTGATGATGCTTGCTTGTTTCTCGGTCATCCTTGCTTACTGAGTAGTTTATTTTGAGTTTCTATTGAGGCTGACTTGTGCATTGATTATGGGTCACAGATTTAATGATGGTATCCATCATTAGGAAGCATGTGGTCCTAGATCTGACCATTCCTTCTGTTGATTATGGATCTAAAGGCCAACTCAATTTGGTTATCTCTTGTATAAGTATGGTTGTTTGGTTAGAGTTTAGGGAGTCAGTTTTTGGATAGAAGAGAGAAGATAGTAGAATAAATATTGTTGGTAGATCCTTGCATGTTTGAGGACTTCTTTATTTCATTGTAATATCTGGTCATAATTAGGAAGGCCTTATAGCCCAGCATGTATGAATCAATTTGAATGAAATTAATGTATTAATGATCCTGCTTTCTCTATCTCACTGTGTTATTATTGCTTCCACGAATTGTTGAGCAGGCTAGATCTGTAGGATGTGCCATCATTTGGCCCCTCTGATCTCCACCCTTGCGTCATACTGAGACCATTGATGTGGAATAAAATATACAAGGAACACAATCAAAGACAATGGTAAACACTTCTACCACCGACAACATGTCACAAGCCTCTGCACCATAGATTGTTGAATTAGTTACCGAGCAACATAAGGAAGAAGAACACTTCACCGAGCCACCAAAGGCAAATCCTGAGCACAAGGCTCAACTTTCTATTGCACAATCATTGTCATCTAGTGTGCAAGATAAAAATAAGAAGACGAAGTGAGGAAGGGTCTGGTCACACTCGATGAAATCATAGAAATACCAGCATGTGACCCGAGGACACTTGACCTGAAGCTCTTAGGAAGTATGGAGATATATGCACCCAAAAAGAAACTCAAGTAAAGTTGAGACAAGAACATAAGAATACAAAGGTGCTAGAGGATGTCAAGGAGATCCTAATGCAACTTTCTCTAGATGTCAATGTTGAAGAATCCACCACCATCATTGACCAACTTGCATTGCTCATAGAGACCATCAATGGACCCACTACTGATGCCAAGTAGATGATTGAAGAAAGAGTCAAACAAAAGATTAAGTATAAGTTAACTGAAAAGATCAGCCAAGCAGTGGCAGTGAATAAGGTAAATCTTTTAGAAGTAGTACCAAATTTGGAAAGCATTATTGATAAAGTTATTATAATTTTGAAACAGTTATGCACTATAGATCACTTCACTACTGAGGTCAGTGAAAAGAGTAAAATTAGATGAAGATCTAAAAGATAGTGCTACTCATCTAACAACTGAGCAGCATGCATTTCAAGTGCATTATTCAAAAGTTAAACACATACAACGGTTAAGACTAGAGTTAAGAAAGGAAGAGGACCGAATAAGAGAATAGGTAACCAAGCTTCAGGCCAAGTTACTACCACATTTGGAAGTGATGCAAAAACATGTGACAAAGGAAAATAAATTGATTTCTAGCCTTGAGATCTCATCCACAGAAAATATTTTTGATATGCATGCACAAGTGAGCTTAGAGAAGCCAGCTCTAGAAAATCTTAAGGAGGAATGGGAGAAACCTATGGATAATCTCAAGAAAACCCATCCTAATATTTTTGACAAGTTGTAATTATATTCTTTTTTCATTATTTTCAAGAAAGGAGGAAAACATATGTGTATATATACCGAGAGCATGTTCAAAGGGGGAGTCATTGAGTGAGTCAATGAATTTACATTTTTTTGGATTTGTAAATGTTTTCAAGTTCAAACTTTTATAGTTGGCACACATATAAGTTTTTGATACTAATGCAAAAGGGGGAGAATGTTACTCCTAAATGGATTGAGTTTTGTCATTAGTATTCATTTGTATAGTCGGTAAACAAAGAAAGATAGTTCAGTCAGTTATAACTACACAATAGTCACTGACTACATAGGATTACCAAGAACTAGTATATACTGAGATCGAGAGACAACATTTATCGAGTAATCTAGAGTTCACGTAGAATTTTGGAATGGCACATAATTCAAGGTGAACAAATTTTTACCAAGAAAGAAAATGGTTTACCAAGATCAAGGTGAATATTTATTATGGATGTAATCATTTAATGAATGATGATCCATATGTAATGATGATCTAGGTTAATCTTATGAACCATTGATCTTAGGTTTTATAAGATAATGTAAAACCCTAATTAGGTCAAATCAGTTTGATATAAGCATTGTTAAGATGTCATTTTGACAATGTATCATCAAGAAGTAACCGCACTCAAGGACATCTGAAGATCAGACAGGGTTTTGACTAAAGGATTTTGACAGAGCATATAGTTTATCAAAATAGATATAAGGCTACCAAGTAGTACAAAAGGACATATTCATCACATTAAGGTGATATTTTTATTGTACTTAATGGATCTAATATCAGAAATTTGAGTTGTATTTCACACAGATCATATATCACTATTACTCTCTAACAATTGTAGCAGATTCAAAATCTCCTAACAGAGTGGACTTAATAATTCTTTATAAAATCTCCTAACTGAGTGTACACTTTCATAGTGTTTCTAAAATACTCTAACCAAGTAGACCTAGCTAATATTTTTGTTACTCCTAATAGGGTAAGATCACCAGAAGTGATCAATATTTGTAAGCCTTAACCGACAACTTTATTTCTGCAAAAGTGAAGCTTTGTGGGTGTCATCCCCACCATAATTTTTACCTTCTAACAGGGGTTTATGCGATACCAAAATGAATGTTTCATGTGTAATGAAGTTTTGTGTATTCTTTATTGATTTGTTTACATGCATTTACATTTCAGTTATGTTATTAAGTGTAAGGTATATGAAATTGACACAACCGGTTATTGAAGTACATGTTTACAAGGATTTAGTTTGAAACATTTTTAAGGGTACCGACTCACACGTCGCCTCTCAATACACACCTTTCTATAATTCCAACATCACAATACCGAGATAAGCATGCAATTACAAAAGTGATTCTATGCAAAGACCCGAGATCTTTTGTTTTGAAATGAAAACATAGACTTTACCAATTTTATGCAAAAGAATAAGGACACAAACAAAGACCTACAATTACAAGTATCGAGATTCAAATATGCATTAAGGAATGTAGCTTTAATTAAGGATAAACACAACATAAAAACAAATAACCCACAATATTGCACCAGAATCAATGAGAAGGATCCGTTGTATCTGTATAACCAGTGCTAAAAAAAATCTCTACTACAAAGTGCTCCCACAATCAACCCAAAAATTTGTAATGTAAAAAAAATATGAGCCAAAAGAAGAGTCCCCTTAAAAATGAGGTGAAAATACAATAAATAGAGCTCAAAACCCTAAATCAGATGCAAAAAATAATGCATAAAAACCTATGTCAAAACTACTCCAAACTGTGAAGAAACCCATAAAAAATGCCCTCAAGTCCATATCCAACTAATATAGCTCACCGAAAACTGCCTCTATCTGCTAAAAAATAGCATATATCTTCTCACTAAAAACATGAAAAAAACTCCCCCTATACTGAAAATGAACTCCCACAATCTCCAATTACTAAAAAATGAACTCCTAAGTTTGCATGAAAGTCACCTTGAGTCTCCAAACTACAAAACTGCCCCTTGCCTATTCTTGCATATAAATAACCAATTTATTCTAAGTGTCTTATAACTTTAACACCTTAGAATACTGATTTACAATATAATGTGCATGCAATAATTTATTATTTTACTTATCACGATATTTAATATTTATTAAATAATGGTATTTAATAAATATTAAATAAAAGAATAAATGTAATAATAAAATAATGATGAATTTTAATAATGATTATTTATATATATTAAATGATAATCATTTAATATATATAAATAATTATTATTATCTTATAAAATAAAAGGGAAAACATTCTTGTACATAGCAATCGAACCTGAAATCATCATACATTGGATTTTATGGAGATAAGGGCATCTGATTGTAAAAAGGGAATAAACCCTTGTCATGCCCATATTTCAACGAGCAAAACACACCAAATTTTTTTTTTAAAGGGGTTAATTAATAGTTAATTAAATGTTAATGGTTTAAAATTTAGAGATATATATTAATAGTTACAGTATGAAGTATTAAAAGGGTGAAAGGTGGTTATCTCGGTAAACCCAAGAGCGGTATTCCCTACTTTCATTTGAGGGGAATCATAGCGAGGTTTATCAAACCTACCAACATCCCTCACACGATTACAAATGTCTCAAGCCTAGGGAAATCTAGCTAAGTCTACCCTAGTCCGATTATTAAAAATACAATAATCCAATAAATAAAATTTCTATTAAGAAAAAGAACCTTAATAAATTAATAACTCTTTGATTGCGGTCTAGATCGGCTATGAAATAAATTTTAAACGAATTTCATTATTATAGCTAAGGACATGATGTAAAAATATTAAAATAATAATGAATTTTATCTACAAATTAATAACCAATGCAAGTACTCCAAGGGATACCTTGATTAAATGAATCAAATTTTACTACCAAAACCTCAATACTAAAATAAGGGTAATCATCAATTTTACTACCATTAAATTTTGTTTTGGCTTAAATGTTCAACTTATGTTATATGTTTCCAAAATTTAAAAGTTGACTAGATTAATTACATCTAGGGTCATATTTTCATATTCTCCCACTTAACAAACTCAATTATCTAAAACACTACATAAAATGTTTATACGATTATTAAAGCCCTTCTTAGTATTCAAGCAATTAATTTTTAATTTAATAATTACCATAGAATTTTCTCCACTAATACTCTATGATTAACCAATAATTAGTTCAAATCTCTTATTAAAATTTATCCTTCTTAATTAGAAATCACAAAATAATACTTTTATTGGTATAGTTTGAAATAATTTCTCATTGGATTAAATGGTTGTACATTTTAATTCTAATTTCATGAACCTATCTAATTAAGTAATTTAATTTAAAAAGGTAGATAATTTTTTCGCACTTATATGTTAAGTGGGTATGTGGAATCATACTTTACAAATAATATTCCCACTCAAAAATAATTGACACCCCACCAAAAGAATTTATTCAAAATTAAATAAAATACTAAACTACCAAATTCCTACTAAGAGAAAGAGAGGGAAATGAATTTTTTTTTTTTAAAGCCAAGTGGGTTGACTTTTTCCCTAACCCTAATTAAAAATTAGGGTTAGGGTGAAAATATCAACACCCAAAACTTTTCCCTCCTTTCATTTTTCCTTCCTCTCTTCTTCTCATCTTCTCCTCTAAACCCTAGGGGGGATTTCTTCTTCCTTTTCTTCACGATGGATTGATCTTGCAGGTTAATGGAGCATTCAAAGATGAAGGTCAAGAAATGTATATCTATAGATATATATACTCATCTATACATTTATGTATATATGTATATATATATATGCATAAATATATATGCATAAACAAGCAAGAAATCTTCCTCAACAAGCATTCGGGTCTGAACATTCCAGATTTAATTTCATTTAGTGTTTGTAATTTTTTGTATATTTTCTTTTTTTAAAACATGTTGCATTTAGAAAATGCCTCGGGCCTGCCATGGGAGCTTGGTTGTGGTGGCTATGACCACACAGAGTGGTGGTTACACGGTCGTGGTGGCCGAAGCCACTCACAGAAGTGAGCTCCACTGTCATGGTGGCTGAAGCCACTGACGGTAGTGAGTTCCACTATCGTGGTGGTCAAAGCCACTCACGACAGTGAGCTCCATTGTCATGGTGGCCAAAGCCACTCATGACAATGAGCTCCATTGTCATGGTGGCCAAAGCCACTCACGACAGTGAGTTTCACTGTCATGGGCCTCCTGCCACCCCTGCTGTTAGGTTAGGTTTAGGACAGTAAGGGCCCCCCTCCATTTTTTTTTTAAATAATTAATTATTTATTTATTATTATTTGTTTTTCTAAAGTTATATATATATATACATATATATATATACATATATATATATATACATATATATATATATACATATACATATATATATATACATATACATATATATATATATATATATATATATATATATATATATATATATATATATATACATATATATATATATATATGTATATATATATATGTATATGTATATATATATATATATCTATATATATATATATATATATGTATATACATATATATAGATATATATAGATATATATAGATATATATAGATATATATAGATATATATATGTATAACATATATATATATGTATATACATATATATATATATATATATATATGTGTGTGTGTGTGTGTGTGTGTATATATATATATATGTATATGTATATGTATATGTATATGTATATATATATATATATGTATATATATATATATCTATATATATATACATATATATATATATATATAGATAGATAGATATAGATATAGATATAGATATATATATATATATATATATATATATATATGTGTGTGTGTGTGTGTGTGTGTGTGTGTGTATCTATATATATATGTATGTATCTATATATATATATATGTATCTATATGTATATATGTATATATGTATCTATATGTATATATGTATCTATATGTATATATGTATATATGTATCTATATATATATATATATATATATATATATATATATATATATATATATATATATATATATATATATATATATATATATATATATATATATATATATATATATATATATATATATATATATATATATATATATATATATTCTTCAAAAAAATAATCTCTCTTTTCTTTTAGGGTCACAATATAAGTATACATTTGCATGATGTATATTGTATAAATGAATATGTATGTGTTTATACATTTGTTGGTATGTAAATTTGCAAAACATTATAGATGTATAAAAATTTGTATGTACAATATAGGAATCATAAGGAATTAAGAAGATGAAAAATATACACAATTAGTGGTATTTGTCGATAAATATATAAACACATCTATATATATATACTCAAAAGGAATCATACTTTTATGCATAAACATAATAGAATAATGGGTCAAAAAATTTACAAATAAATACATTAGACTGATAATGTAAAAAATATCAAATTATTATTCCACATTGTTTTTTCCTAAAACTTTGATAGGAGAAAGAGATTTTTCAATGATTTACAAGTAGGAGGGTAGCATTACCATTTTAGTCCTTTTTGAAATGATAAGCAATGTGAATTCTTTAAAACTTCAATCTAATTTTTGAAGATACTTTTTCAAGTATGTTTATTAAATTCTTTTTTTTTAAAGTTAAACTATAAGCATCAAATAAAGATGTTACTTATTCTAAAGGAAGAAATCTATCTTGCAATAGAGGCACAAAAATAGAATCAACAACTCTCCTTTTTTTTGCATTTATATTCAAATCTCAATCAAACTATGGCAGTGAACTTTAAAGTAATACAATATTTTTTTTTAATATTTCATAGTGCAAAATCTAAATAAAATTTACTCCATTTTACAAATGGACTCTACAAATGATAAAGGCAATATACATGAATCTTTCATTCTTTCAAGTGATCCAAATCCCTCTCATGAGCCATAAGACTTCAAACTTGGAAATACCTTCAACTCTACATCCATGCAAACCTGTAATTAAAGACATATAAAGCTTGACCATGGGAGGCTCACCTCCCATCCAAGGCCTCTAAGAGGCCACCCCCGAGCTAGGGGAACCAAAACATAGATGGGCAATCAACCAAAATATCCAAAATAATGACACAGAACATGCAATCCACATGAAAACTCCCAACCAAGGATATGCACAAAGGGTCTCACAATGACCCTATTTTTGGGGTGAAGGTGGACCAAGTACCAATGGGGAGAAAGCCCATTTCAAAAATAAAAGAGACAAGCCTTAACATGACTTTTTCAAATCCTCTTCTCAATTACATTCCTAAATGCACAAAAAAACCCTTATGACCCCCATGGCATCAAGCCAAACAACTCCCTTATGGCCCCCAAAATAGCAAGAAAAGAAATGGCTACATGGAGCCCATACTTCCATGATTTTTTTCTCTCCTTCCCAATGAGAGACTCTACACCCATGGTTTTCCAAAAGAAATCCCTTCACCCCCAAGGCTACTCTTCCCCCCATGGGTGAGTGTGGCCTTGAGACTCCCAACAAACAACATAAAACCAAAGGAAATGAATCACAATGCTTCACAACAACAACAAAAAAAACACGAGTTGCACCTAATCAAAGCACAAGATTTACTTAAGGTAACTACTAGCATGCAAGAAAAAAAAAGTTTCACAAAACAACAAGAACATGAGGAACTTTACTGCAAATAACACAATAATTCTCTCATACAATTTGAATCAACAAAAGTTTTCAAGATGGAGCCACCAACCTAAGTCCAAGCAAAAAAATGGTAGTGATGAAGGTGAGATCATTTTTGTCCAATCTTTTCTCCTTTTCCCCAATCACTCCTACAAATCTATTCTAGTCTCTAAGTTAGAGAGTGGGTGTTCAAACTCTCCCAAAAGAAGAGTCCCCTCTAAAAAGGCCTCCACACATCTTCCCACAAACCCCTATGGATAAGGTCTCCTTCTCATTGGTTGGTCTTCCCTAAACCCCTTACAAACTGTCTAAAAATGACCTCTTACAAAGGTTGGCCAAAAAGGTGGGCATAGGACTATCATTCTAATGGATGGTGTTCTTATCAAAATTTGGTTTCAAAAGTTGATTTTCGGCCATCTAGGAAATCCAACTTTTGAATAGGTCTTTTGGTCAACTATGGGTTGTCCTATGGTTAAAAAAGACCCTTACCCATAGGTATACCAAGTGGGCTATCTAAAAATGGCATAAACACACTCCTAGGAACCTTTTCAACCTCCCAAAAACTCATGACAAGTTCAAATTCGAAAATTTGTGATAAGACCCTACTTCAAGCTCCCTAACCAAGGGATTCACATGGGGATCCTAAAGGGTACTATCCTAGGTTGATGGGCATACAATCCTCAAGTAGACATGTCATGGCCACAAGTACACATACAAGTGTCAAGTGACACAACACATCACAAGCCATGTGGCATATCCACTTGAGCACTCAAATAACAATATTTAAAAATAATAAAAACATATTAATTCAAGACACACATGCTCATTATGTTTACAAAGTAAAATATGATACAATGAGGTTTTGTCTCTCATTAGATGTAATCTTGGCTTGAGCTAAATTTACATGAGTCTATGCTTTGGTTCCCCGATATCGACCATGGTCTAATTCTCTACACACTAAAGTCCAACATCAGTAGTCCAGGGAATATAATCCATAGCATTCATGATCAAAATAATTCATTTGCAACATCCATAAACAAGTTACAATTCTCATATTTTAATAATTCATTTGTGGAAACATATATAATTCATCATGTAATAAACAATTTTAACACTTAATAAAGCTTGTAATCATCATAATTGCATCAATAATTCATTTGCATAATAGCATCTCATCATGGCATCTTGACATTCATAAAACTAAATTAACCACACATGTAGAACCATAATGATATCAGAGTAATCATCAAAATAAACATAACATAATGTGCTTCTAGCCTCTATGATATACTTTTGTTTGGACATTTTCATTTCTGAGGGCCGCCATGCTAGAAAATAAGGGTTTTTAGTGGGACTTTCTTTGGGATTCAGTTGGAATGAATTTGGTCTAGTTACTAGTCTTTGTTTATCTTCGATATGAAACAAGTACCTCAATATTTTACTATGTTGATATTGCTTTTTCTCTATTTAATCTGATCATTAGATTTTCCTGTAAATGAAATCTCATGGTGATCTCAGAATATATGATAACAGTCTGTAGAAAAAATATCATTTTTTAATGTTTTCCTTCTATCGCCACTGAGTCGTGGGCTTGGAAAAATAAATTTTTCAAATTTTCAAAAAAAATTGGCACCATTATAGAAGAATGTATCTGTTTATATATTGCTTGTGGCTCTATATAATAAAAAATTTCATTTCTACTGACTACGATCCTTAATTGGAAATAAAGGTTTCATATGTATTAGCCTTTCTCCATTTTTTAACTCTAAAGACCTTTGCTCATGACCTAGAATGAGGATTTTTCTCAAACTAAAACTAAAAAGATCATGACTCAAAGAAAACCCCTATCATTCTCTAAATACTTGTAATATATTCATGCATCTAAAAACACTATTATTTCTCTATTTTAGCCATAATAACAACATTATTGTTTGTTGTATACTCACATTGTCATACCCAAAATAAACCAAACAAAAATGTAACAAATTTATTTTTTTAGCTGGATGGTTGACGATAATGTTCAACGGTTCAAGGTTAAGTCGACTATAGTTAGGCCAACCATAACCTAGGATTTAGTTTATCTACAGTGTTAAGCCCTAGATGGGTGCTTAGAGGTGTCAACATGACAATGTTTCTCTAATGGATTAAATTCCTAACCATCGTCGTTTGACTTCATATAAGCTGAATGTTGATTTACTATGCCTTCTTACTCTAAGGTTCGTGCATTAAATTTAATTATACAAAGTTACCATTAAGTTATCCTTTGGTAAAATTTAATAGATTTATTTGATAATTATTTGCATTACTAGGTCTTAATAACCTTAACAAGGTTATTAATTATAATGTCTATATAAACAAATTTTAACTATCGGCTAGAAGTTTATATAATTTAATTTACAAACAAAATCCAATTAAAAGATCTAAGTTTGTAGATCTCCTTAGTTGGATTGATATTAGACAAACGGGTCTATAATCATTAGAAAAATAAACTTCAACTATTAAAGAAGCATAATTGCCAATTTATAAATATATACCAAGATTACAATTTTACGAATAAAATTTATCTAGCTTAATAGATAATTACATTTTAAATTATCAATATCCTCATATGATATTCCACTAAAATATAAAATAATACATTATTATAAAATAATTCATTTAAATTTAATATCCAATATAATAGTACTAAAAAAAAGATAAATCAATCTTTTAATAGTGATTAAGTACTTCATGAAATATAATTAATAACTAAACTAGTATATAATAAAATAACATATTTAATAAAACTTTAAATAAATTTATTAACTTACTAATGAAATTTTAAATAAATTTGTTAAACTTAATAATTAAATTTTTAAATAAATTAAAAAAAATAAAACAATTTTTAAAAAAATGTTAAGAAAAAAAACATTAACAATTTATTTTTTTAAGTCCCGTCGGGGACTGGCGGGACCCATGCACTGTCACAGCAATGCGGTACCTGTCGTGGTAGGCCACACTGTCATGGCAGTGCATACCCTACCTCGGCAGGGCCACCACCTGTCGCAACACGAAGTGGGTGGTGTGGGGTCCACCGCCCCACCCCCCACTTAAAACATATTTTATTATTTTTTTAAATTAATTTTTTTTAAAGGAAACAATCCTATAAAAGCCAGTGTACGCCCTTTTTTTAAAAGGCAAGTAATTTTTTTTAATTTAATATATTTTTTGAATCTTTTAGGGTGGTGACCCAAATGGGTCCCACCACCTGATGAAGTCTAGGGGGTTTGATATGTTTTTAGTTTTTTTTTATATTATATTATTATTAATCTAGAACCAAGTGGGGAAATAAAATAATTGTTTAGTGACTGTGGTAAGGGGAAAATGTATGGGAATTTTTCCCGTACATTTTCCAGAGACCTGTAGGTCTCTATTTGAGAATTTTCTTTGATTTTCTATTGTCTTTTTACATGGTTTTTTTTTTTGCTATCTCTACTCCTTTAGTAACACTTGTTTTTTGAAACTAAAAGGCAATAGAGATGGGTTTATTCATTTGATAAATTTACCACTAAGAATTGATAGAACAATATAGATTGATTTGAATGCTTCTTTCAAATAAAGACTACCATGAATATTCAAAACAACTAAACTTTTAGACTTCCTTATCCTTCATATTTCCAACATAAGTATCCAATTTACATGATATTGAATCAAGGGCTGAGAAGAGATTACTACAACCTATCTTTAAGAACACTACTTTACAATATTCAAGCAAGATTTCAACACTATATTCATTTTCTATCATTGATTTCAACTTACATTATTCAATAATGAAATGACTAACTTGAAGCATTCCACAAAATAGGATACAAGAGACATGGAAACAAGGATCTTTCCTTTTACATCATGGTAACCTCTCAATATTATAAATACACATTTTCACAATGGAAAGACACTTACATTCCAAGATTGCAACAATACAACACCAAAAAGGTTTCCACAATGACAACAAAATGAAACTCTTCCAAATCTTTTTCCACAATAACTTAGCTCCCAAAACCTGCAAATAAAAAGGGGAAAACCATGGAGATCTCACCTCCCATCCAAGGTCTCAAGAAGACCAGCCCTGAGCTTGGAGAATCAAGACTAAACGGTTACATGCACAACATAATGCTCACAACAAGTATATGAACAAAACAACATTTAACTCCCAACCAAACCTTCACAAATGGATTTCTATAATCTATTGAGATAGGGTGAAGGTGGGCTTTTCCAAGGAGGAGAATGCCACACCAATACAAGTTCTCAACAAGAGTCTTTCCATGCCTTTCCAAGGCTATATTGAGATTCCTTCCATATACGAATTTTGTCATTTCCATACTCAAATACAAAATTTACATATTGCTTCATGGAGCCTATACCCCATGAAATTTTCCCTCTTCTCCAAGAGAAGAGACTCTCACTACAATGGAGAGCCCAACTAACCCCTTCACCCAAGGCCACTACTTCCTTTCCCAAAGGGTGATTGATGCCTTCAACGCCCATAAACAACACTCCCAAAACCAAAAGAACAAAGAATGGTACAAAACCCAAATGCATCCCAACCCAAGACAACAATAAAAGGATTTACATACAAGAACACCATACAAGATTACATGTTCATCCAAATCAACAATACACAAAACTAAAATGCAAGAGTATTCCTCCATGGAAATAATTCACCAACCTTGGTCCAAGCAAATGGCAAGAAGATAGTTGAGAAGAGCTCTATATCCTTTGTGTTTTTTCCTTTCTCCAACCTTAAGTGTCTCTAAAACTAGAGAGTGGGTGAACGCCCACTAAGTCTCTCCAAGCCCCCTAAAAAGATGTCTAAAAATGTACTCAAGAACTAGCAATTAATGAGACATGCCCTCTAGTCCTTTGGTCTTCCCTCTTGTCCCCCCTCTTAATTATGGGTTTAGTAAGGAGTGTGGGACAAGTTAGATGCATGTGACCATCTCCATTTTCGCCACTTTTGAAACGTAGCCTTTTTGGAGGGCCATAATGGTGATCTAGACTTTCCCATAGGTGAAAACTAGCCCCCAACCCAAGGTACCCCCCTAGGGTTAGCTTATTTTGGCCAAAAATGCACTCTAGGGTCACTTTTGACCCCTCTAAAGTACTCCTAAAGTTAAAATCCGAGTTCCAAATTGATGTGATCCCTACAAGACATCTACATACAAGTGGGATTAATATAATGCCCAAAAAGGTTAGGTGATTCTTGCCCAAGCCCAAATTGACATGTCACCATCCACATGGACAATACAAGTGTCAAGTGACACAAAAAAATACACATCACATTCACAATGACATGTCCAATTAACAACATGAATTTAAACCATTAACACACATTCAAATCACGTTTACAACAAAGATCACATTACAATGAGGTTTCAATCCCTTATTAGATTAAACCTTGGCTTGCTCAATTCACATGTGTTTAGCCCCGATTCTTTGAATAATTCCATGGTTTTCTTTCATGCACACTAAACTTGAGCATCAGTAGTCCAAGGTAATAAAATCACATTCAAATATATATACAATTCATAATTAGCAACATTAATGAATATGCATAATTCAATTTTCATTCAGTAATGTTTAAACATAGTATCTTCATAAATCATCATGAAATTTTATCCATGCTACTTCCTAACATAGAGCATAACCATGAAATAATCAAATTTAATCATGATTAAATCTTCTCATCAACTCACATATCAAAGCATGTATAACCAAAATCAACCATATGTTCTAGGTTCTAATCCACATCAAAATATAGTCTGCATAATGTAATCATCATCATAAACATAATATCATGAGTCTCTATTAGAATGATCAAAAGTATAACAAGGTATCAAATCATAAATTATCAAAATGAGAATGGATCAATAATGCTATGATGGGTCGGGGTGAGGCCTCACACACATGAAGACCGGTCATTTTGACATACTGCAGTGTTATCATGTACAATATCTCTCATTTGAAATGTTGAGTTCAAAAACCATAAAAGATACCCTAATATGTTTCTATAAAGTATTATTGATGATCCATTGAATTCTTTTCTTTTAAAAAAATTTATTAATGTATCTGAATTTTCATGCATATTAGATATGATCATTTCATACATTGATATGTTCAGTTATTGTAATGTTGAAACAGTGATTTTGGTTCTTTAAATAATGCAACATGATGTACAATTGGTCTGATTTTTTATATGTGATTGTTTCTTTCCAGTACCTATATCAATTAAATCCTTCATCTAACCACTCCTTGGTAAATGCTCTATTTCCCCTTTATCAGTAATAAACATTTTGTCCTATTATGTATCCATTGTTATGATATTCTTTGTAAATTTATAGCATTTTACACTTAATTGCTCGGCTAAGAAGCTAAACCTTTTGCATGTTACATATTGATTATTCTTGTAGGCGATGTTGATATCTACTAAATATACATTTGAACTCATTCTAACTTATTTAAATAACTACCCTAAAATGTTCAATTGATTCTAAATCTGTTATGTAGATTCCTTTGCAACATAAATGCAACATGAAGCATTCAGATATCCCGAAGATCCTCCTATAGAAACATGTCTAAATTCCATGACTGGTCCATGAAGTCCCATGTGTTTATAACCTTTTATAGCACTATGCTCATGATTATGTTACATATAACCTCCTATAGAATTTGCATATTTATGATGCATTCTTTGAATAAATAGATAATTCCTCCTATAGAAATTTACCCTCCTATAACAATCTTAAATGATGCAAAATTGTACTTGGTTCCTGTAGCAATGTATGATTGATTTATTGGGCTGAAAGGTTTCATGACAAAATGTCATGTCTCTTCAATAGCCAGTCTTCAAAAACTCCATGATTTGATTGAAAGGTTTCATACCTGTAATCAATGTATTGGAGCTCAAAAATCCGAATATGTTTTGAGTCCATATTTCTGAAATTTTTCTCTAAGTACGAGATTAGTGCTTTGAAAACTTATTGTTAGAACTTAGTTTGAAGTGCACAGATAAAAGGGCCTATTGATTTTCATGATGAGTCACTTGGATAAGGTGTTCATCACCTATCATTTGACATATGTAATAGGTTTGAGGTCCTATTTTTCAGATCTGACATGTTTTAGAAGTGGTCATTTAAAGGTGTTCCCAAAAATCTGCATAAAGTATGTTTCCTAAATTTCACTAAGTAGCCCACTTTTGAGGTTAGCATCTTTTTCCCAATTAATGTTCATAACATGCGGGTTGTTACATCATTCTATAAGCATGAGAGAGAATCTTCATGACCATTTTCAGCTCCCTATGTGCCCGTTTGACCTATTTGCCAATGTCATTCCGTTTGCAGATTGTTAGGTTTCTGTAAGAATGCCTAGTCCAGTTTTCTAAATGGCCTACTTTGAGATCTCCTAGTTTGCACCCAGTTTGATGTCAAGCATAATTGAATGATGTTCCATACTATAGACCTAGAAGCGTACTTGCCTGAAGATTTTTAGACCTCTACCAATCCATTTGATCACTTTCCTAAGCTATTTCCAAATCAGATTTCTATGAATTTCACTATTTTAATCCTGAATATGTCTAGCAGGCTGACTTTGGTGTTTATTTGTTTTTCACCACTTGATCTTCTAAGCGAGAAAATGATGGATTCATTTTTGTTATGTGGGGGTAAATCAATGTCAAATTTTCTGGGTCTTGAAGGTTTCAGTTGATAAGTTTCAAGTGCCATTTCTAAAGGTGATTTATGTTAATTTGGTAGTGTGAACAGTTTTAGTTTTCAAGTGGCCATGTTTGTTTAGTCACATCTTTGGGCTCAAATATTTTTGAGCAATTCTCCTTTGACCAGTGTACTGTAATGATGGAAATGAACTTAATCTCCTGTTGGCACATTCCTGTGGAGCCATTTGATCAGTTTTCGAAGCCGCTTCCAAAGGTCAGCTAATGTTATTTGGAAACTTTGCAGAGGTGTAAAATAATGAACTGTGTGATTGCAATTTGACACAGTTTTGTTCTAACTTCATTTGAGTGACTACATTTTGGTAAGTAAAAGATAAAGTGAAGTGCGGGATGTTGATCTTAGGATCAATCTTCCAGATTGTTGCTTTTTTTGTGCACGAAGAATTTTAAGCCTACCTTATAAAAATATTGTGCTGGCATGATTTTTATTTTGATCTATTGCACACACACCAATTAAATAATGTTGTGGGGCATACCAAGTTTGGAGTGGACTGCATACTTGTTTGGATGTGTGCACTTGTTAAGCATTGTACACTTGGCACTATTTTTGGTTTGTGCAAGATATTACTTGGTGAGTGCAAGGCATGTTTTCACTTGCAAGTAAAGTGTGAACATTGGTTTGAATGGTGGGCACACCAAATAAGAATGGCAGCACACCATAGTTGAAGAATGGAGTGTGCATCCAGTAAATAAAAGAGTGCATGAATGCTAAAACAAGGAGGATGCTAGTCAAGCCAAGGAAGAGGATGTGCTAATGGCCAATGCAATGCAAATGCAAAGGACTCATGCAAGGAGATTGCATACACATAAAAATTGTAGGAGGAGTCACTATTAGTGCGTGGGCACTAAAGGGCCAACGTAAAACATAAGGAAATGTGATGTGTGCTAGAGATATGCATAGGAGTTTGGAAGGCTACACATTTAGTTAAATAAAGGGGCCTCTTACTAAACAAATAGGCTGCCAGTCTTTTTAGGATATTTGTGTAAGTCTTTGGATGGAGCCAGCGTTAGGATACCAAGAGGCTTCCAAATGAATGATTGCATGAGACTGCAGGCAGCCAGGTCACGCAAGGGAGAGTACAGGCTTCTTAAGAGGCCAACACATGGAGGATGTGCGCTTGGACAAACGGATGCCATCCAAAAAAAACAATAGGGAGGCTTGCACATTGTTATTGAAGACTGTATGATGCTAAAGGGGTCTACACAAGAGACAGAGGAAATCACCAAGGATGAAGCCAGAATGCTAAGCCAAGAAAACAATGAGGCTAGGTGCGTGTTGGTTGTAAGCATGTGTTTTCTCTTGGCAACCCACGCACTTGAGTTCAAATGGAGATAGATAAATTTGAAGGTGTGTGGACACCAAAGGCTAGCAAGCAATGAAAATCACAAAGCCAATGTAAAGGACCAAAATGCATAGGAGTACGGATGGGTATGCACACCACATGGCAATGAAAACATGTTCCCAGGCCTCCTCCTTGCAACATTTTGTTACTAAGTGCATACAATTAAGAAAGATCCAAAGGGGGCAATGGCTTAAAAATAGAGCCAAGGTAAAAGCTATACACAAGCCATGGCTAGGCAAGAAAAAAGAGAATAACAGAGGAAGAGCTGCATGTAGGCAGAAGGAAGAAAAGTGCAAATAGTGTGCATGTGGGTTTATCCCACATGCACACCATTTTGGTGTTTTAAGATATTTAAATGAACTAGCGCTCAAAGTGAAAGGTAAGTGAAGTGAGAAAGAGGCAAGGCTACCTCTTAGCTTGGTGGGCCCACCTTGGAGTGCATGCTAGCTGGGTACTATAGACAAATTTTTACTAAGATATTTAAAACCATTCAGAAACTTATTCCCACATTGCTCAGGAGTGGAATATTTCAAATGCATAAATGCCCAAACTCTTACAATGAGATATGAAGTAAAGAGTCAGAGGCTCTATAGGTGCACATGTGTGGAGGTGCCTTAGGAACCGTGTCAGCGAGCCAGAGACAGGATAATTTTTTAGGAAGCTGGCGAGATGACAAGGAAAGAAGAGGACATGTGGCACTCAGTCGCACATTCACAGAATGGCTGGTGGTTAAGGTAGAAATCTGGAGAATTGGAGAATGACCATGGTCACGTGTTTGCTGAATGATGACAATTAGAGGGCTAACATCTGGAGAATAGGAGAATGTTTGGTCATTGGTTCTCTAGATCTTAGTGGTTAGGAGGTAAACATCTGGAGATCAAGAGATTTCTTAGTCACGTGTTCTCCAGAAGTCGGCGGTTAACAGGATAGCATCAAGAGATTAAGAGAATTGCTTGGTCGCCCATTCTCTAGATTTCTGGAAGTTAGTGGATAGCATTCAGAGATCATGAGAATGGGCCATTCTCTTGATCTCCAAATATAACTAGAGTTAAATGTACAATCTAGAGATTCAAATAATGAGTGCATTCACCCATTCTCTAGATAAGCCCAGGGTTAGAAGAATGGTCCGGAGATTCAGAGAATAGCCAGTCACGTGATCTCCAAATTATGACCATGGCTAGAGGTTCATTCTGAGATTCAAAGATTAGCCTAGTCACCCAATCGCTTGATTTGACTTGGGTTACAAGTTTCATTCAAAGATCAGGAGACTAGGGTATTTTGCCCAATCTCCAAACCCAGGGGTAAGTGCTATGGTTAGACTTGGTGACCAATCAGTTAGCGACAAGTGGCAATTTATAGTGTCTTTTGTGAGTAAAATGAAGAAATAATAAAAAAGGGCAGATTTAAAAGTGAAATGTAAAATCAAGTTGAATGATAAAGTATGCACTTTGGGATTAAATTCAAAAATTTCAATGACTGGATATGCTCATGAAAGTAATGCCTAGAGCCTTAATTTTTATCAGAATAAAGGCATATTATATATTTTTGGAAATGGCAGAAGATGACAAATATGATGGTAATGATAATTTTCAAATTTGATTTGGTAGGAAAGAGAAGTAAGGGTTTGATTTCAGAATCAAATCTATTTGCATAGGTAAAGGTAGTTTGAAAGGGATCAATTCTAAAAGATGCAAATTTGGAGGGAGAAGTGACTGTAAAGATGGAGGCAGTTGCAGAAAGAAATGAATTTGAGAGAATTAGAAGATATTTTGATGAGAATTGACAGGTCCTAGTTTGTTGAAATTGGCTCTCTTTTGCCTTTATCTTTTCTACTTCTCTATTGTTTCATAGGTGAGAGTTCCAGTCCCGAGAAAAATCTTGCAGTCTAAATTCTCTGTGATCTTTTCTGGACTGGTTCCATGAGTGGATCCTACTGTAAATATGACCCTCTTCTCTTCATATAGGGTGTTTTCCTAATTCCTTTTGTCTTGTAATAGTCTAAGCTTTTGAATGAATCCTCAGCACTGTTATACTATTGTCAAAATTGTCTCCATTTGTTCCTAAAATTTATTGGTTAAAGCATCAAGGGTGTTTTAGTTTTTCTATTGTGAGTTCACAATAGAGTTCTTTCAAGGAAATAAATGAGTTCAGGATTCATTTTCAGGTGTGTATGAAGTGAGATATCAAGGGTATTTCATCTTTGTCTTTCAATGCATACTGATCAATGTGTTTCCTATTTCCAGGTTTCTTCCAAGGGGAGAGTTAAATTCTTTGAATAGGAGATTTCATATCTGAATACACAAGTGGATTCATAAGTTGAATTTGATAAACGGTGTATGTTTGATGTAAGGCATCACATATTAAGGCTGTGTTGTTTTCCTCGTTTCATAAGCTTTCTATTTCAGTGATATGTTTGACTCTATTGCCCATTGGATAAGGCACTGGTCTATGAGGGATTTGGGGTATTTCAGAGGTCCATCCCACCCAAAACATAAATGATAACATTTTCCCTTTCATGTTGATAGGAGTTAGGAAGTTTGTCTAGTTTTCAGATTCATTGTATGCAAGTGAGATTTTGCATGAGATCTGGTGAGCACTGGGGTATTTGTTACCTGAAAGTCTGAAAACTATTCCACAAAGTGATATACCTATAGGCCTATTGTTTGCAAAAAGGAGTTATATGTGTGCAGATGAGGTGTACCTTCTTGAGTGAGTGGAGCTTGAAGTGAATAAGGTTGTAGGCCTTGTCAACGTTAGCCCTTTCTTATCCTCTAATTTGTAGGAAGAAGTAGATCTCTGACAATCAGATAAATATCCCATGTCTGGTTATCATTTTCTCTTTTAGAATCAGAGGGTGCAAGAAAAAGTACTAACACAATGTATGTCCCTTTAACAATCTCCTCAAACCTTTGGTCTTCTCCCCTTCGTGATTTGATCAAAAGGTTTTATGCTTGTAATTTATACACATCCCTTCTATGATCTTCTCAGTGTCCAATCAGCTACATTGGTTTAATTGGAAGGTCCCATACCTGTAACTTATGTATGCACCATCAACAGTATGTCCAAAATCTTTTCCTCTAGACATGATTTAGTTGAAAGGCTTCATGTCTGTAACTTATGCATGATCCTTCAAAAACCTTAAAGTCTTCATACCTATAACTACACATGAAACAAACATGTTAACATAAAACCTACCTTACTTTCAGATGTTGCTCTTCCTTTTGCATCTTTTCTATGCATATGTCTAAATGACCATATTGTAGGAACTATTTTTATTGAAAATATATTTGGAATAGCTTCCATTTCTCAGTTCATATGAACTAACCCCCCCTCTTTACATTTTATAGGTCTAGTCAAGCTGAAAATGCAGGCTTGGGGCTTCTTCAAAATTCAACTCAATGGCCTTCCATTCAAGCAATGGAGGCTCTTCCTTCTCTCTCTTAGTAATTTTTTGTTTTACAATGTGTTTATTCAGATAAATGTTTTAGGATATGCCACAACTTGTGTGGTATCTGAATGCATTGTATTAAGCACTCGTGTAAAATTTGAACATGTGTACTTTGTAAAGTAGTTCCATAATATATTTCCATAAAAAGATTTTACTACTTTTGTATCCATATGTAAATCTGAATAAAAATGGTCAAATTTCATTTGTTTTCTACATTGTATACTTCACATTTTGCATTGTATACTTTTTGTAATGTGTATGGATAACTTAAAACAACTAGGTAAATTATGAATCTAGCAATTAAGGTAAACTAAATTGGTAATAATCATCAAGGAACAAAAACACAAATCAATCCAAGTATGTAAAAACTATTCCATTCATCAAGTTCATGAATATCGAAGGAGTATTAGTTAGCCCAAATAGGATAATTGTGAACTCATAGTGATTATATCATGTTTAAAAAGTAGCATGATGAATGTTAGCCTCATGGATACGTATCTAATAGCAACCCAATTGATAGTACTCCAATTTTAGATTGATATTGGAGAACACTCTAGGACTCTTCATCTAATCAAATAAATCATCTATCATTGATAATGGATATCAATTCTTTACTAGTTACCTTATTGAACTATTAATAATCTATGCACAACCAAAGGGATCCATATTTATTCTTCACAAATATAATTGGTTCTCCCCAAGGAAAAACAATAAGGTAGATATGGACCTTGGCCAATAACTCCTCCAACTACAATCTAAGTTCACTCAACACCTGAGTGGTCATGCAGTATAGTTCTCAAGAAATAGGTTCTTCTCTAGGGATGAGATCAATACAAAAATAAATATTGCACTTAGATGACATGCTTGGAATCTCACTAGGATAGGAATCCACATACTCACAGAGTAGCGAGTAATCATCGAGAGATAATCCCTGAATTTCACTCTCCTCCAAATCCTTAATGGATACCAAAAATAGTTGGCAACATTACCTCAAACACTAGTTCAATTGCATCTCTAAGATCATGTGGAGGCAGATGGATCTTTGAATCCATACAAGCTCTACAGTCCTCCCTATGTCATCAACACACTAGAACAACTTTTGAAAAAAATCTATACAATCTTGATGAGAGACTAACCAATCGAAACCCAATTCAACACTATAAGATCCAAAGGATAAGATATGAAGATCAAAAGTTGTGACAAAATCCCCCAAACCTAACTCACAACCACTCACTAAAAATTCTACCACCACCTTAGAACACATGGCTAACACTACTTGCCACCTATCTACTTGTCTTTTTGTCACTAGATCACACTATTCCACAACAGAGAGGGATATAAGTAACTTGATTGTACCAAAATCAAATAACATAGAGATAGTGTTTCGATATAACACACTTATAGTCTCCACAATGATACCTTGATACTCATCCTAGTGGTCATATACCACTACAAATAACCTATGGGACCTACCAAAATCTACTTTAGTGGGATCATAAGTGGTATGTGTATGTCTCAATCTAGATTTTGTCTTTTGGGGATAATGAAAATCTATATGACCATACTGACTACAAGTAAAGCACCCATGATGATGGAAAATAGGTCCTCCTAAGGGAGCAATTGAGTGATGTGAAATAGTATTGTTAAAACTCGATGCCACACTTTAATTTTTTCAATGTGTATCCTAGCATTATTGAAGGTGATGCCATCTAGGATGCTTCTTGGTAGGGTTTGTATCACTTTCTAACTCTTTCAATTGAGTGAATAAATATATCCCTACTACTATTTCTTCCCTGAGCTAGAAGGTATTGATGGTTTCCTAGATCTGATGGGCTATGTTTGTGTGCTTTGTGAACCATAACCAGTAGTAGGTACACTACTAGTCTACCAAGTTCCCTATCCCAATTATCCCCTACTAATCTCGTGATCTCCATCATCACCTCCAAGTTGTTAGGGTGGAATATTTATACACTGTTGCTAATATGGACATTAAGACACTTGATGAAATGTTGTACTAACATGGGCTCATCATGAGAATATCTAGACTACTACTTGAGCTCAAAAAATTTATACTCATACTGTAATGTCTTAAATTAATTTGCACCCTTATATGAATTACCATTTAGCATTATCCTCACCTTATCCTAAGGCAAAAAATCCATATCATCTACCCACATCCACTCAAAATGCATTTTCATCACCTTCTTCATAATCCTAGCCATGTGGCCTAGATGACATAGGATGTGCACACGTCATGGACACACTCTTTCAAGAATCTATAGAGGTGAAAGTTTCAAGAATCTATAGAGGTGAAATTTTCAATAATCTATAGAGGTGCAAGTTATTCTCTCTCTCTCTCTCTTTCTCTCTCTCTCTCTCTCTCTCTCTCTCTCTCTCTCTCTCTCTCTCTCTCTCTCTCTCTCTCTCGCCCACCACTTTTGAGCTTTATTTCTACTTATCCACACTATCTACAAGATTTACATATAGGTTTTTGGATAGGTTCTTGGTCTTGGAAGATTCCATCTTCATTTACATATCTGATTCTCACCTAGTAGTGTTGATGCGAGTCTCTTCACTTCATTTAATTGTGTCATTTGAGCATATCAATATCATCTCTATCATTTTATTGGAATCCTATCATTGCATGTCTTTTATTTATGGTTATCAATCACCAATTTTGTGTGTACTCTATTGCTATAGAGGTAGAGACAACAAAGCAGGGATCTAACTAATGAAGTTATCTAAGAAACCCCAATAATTTTTTCATCTTTTTGTGTGTAGGTTTTGTGGAGGTGCAAGTTCAATATATGAGCTTCATTGAACATCAAATTTGGTGCACTATACTCTTACTCCCTTTCATATGTTTCTATACTCATAATATAATAGTAGTTCTATTACTTTTTTATTTTATCCTTTTCCATTAAGTCTATTTGTATAGCTTCTATTAGTTTTATTAATTTATATCATTGTCTCTATACTTTTTCCATATGGGATGATGGTATGTTGCATTTTCATCCTATACCCATACTATCTTCCATGACCTATATTGGTGTCAAGGTCAATGAGCTTGTAGAGCTTAGTGTTTATTCATTGTGGTTAACTTTTTGGGTTTTTGCAATCCAAATATCATTATCTATTAGTTTACCTTAGTTATTAGTGTTTATCTTCATTTAGTATTTATTTAATTAAATTTACTTACATTTAAATACTTAAAATTTATTAAATCCCTCTTCAACAAAAACTATATCTGATCCCCCTTGCTCTATGTGCTAGTTGAAGTGAGGTGGCACAAGGAAAGGTTCACCCCTTGAGACTTTAATCATTCTCTAGGTTGGTGCACTTTTTCCTTCTCAACATTTTGTTGAACCTGATGTGAAGTTTACTCTTTATAATTTGTTCTAATAGTCTAGATGTTATAAAATTATATAAGATTTACAACCTAGAACACTTTGAGAACTATTGTGTGAAGGTCTTCTAAGACACAATATACCTCTTGACTGATATAGTCCTAATAGAATAGTTCCTATGTTTGTTGGGAATATTAATCCTAATAACATAAGAAGATCCTTTGTTTCCAAATATGACTAATTATGGGGCTTAACATTTCTCTAAAGGTAGGATCCTGACATTCTACACCAAATAGCTCTCCACCTAATTCGCCCCCCCCCCCCCCCCCCCCACACAATGATTCATGAATCATCACTTACTGTCAAGTTTGATAAGATTTCATCCCTTGAGGGAGATATAAGATATTTTAAGTCATTCCTTAAGAAAAAGCATATTTTCCCTGAAGCTAGAGATTCCATCTACAATCTAAGGGAATTACTAGTCTCAAATAAGGAGGGTGTCCAAATTATCTTATATTTAGGAAGGATAGTGGATGATAACATAACCATCCCTCATCCTAAATCTCAAGGGAAATAGTAAAACCTCATTGGAGAGAAGATTGGGGTCACAATGCTTGGGATATTAGTGCATATGGTAGATTATACTCCTAGCACTATTCCTAGGAGAAGTGGTCTTGTTCCCAGTATCACTATAAGTAGGAATCCCTTATGGTACA
This sequence comes from Chamaecyparis obtusa, assembly GCA_027943335.1. Lineage (NCBI taxonomy): Eukaryota > Viridiplantae > Streptophyta > Pinopsida > Cupressales > Cupressaceae > Chamaecyparis > Chamaecyparis obtusa. Next base: position 893,858 of record BSBK01001637.1, on the reverse strand, counting down.
ATTAAAACCCTAGGGGTGGAGGAAATTTAACTCCTCCACTTTCTAACAATCATGTCTTAAATACCATATTGTATAATATGATCCAATTGTAGAAACACTTGGCTGATTTGTCAATTATGGCTAATCATAGTTATCTAACTTCATTCTATCTTTGTAGTCCATTAACCATGCACGTGTTGAATACCCCATTACCACAAGGGGGTTGAGTCCTTGAATTTTAAAAGGTATAGCACTGATGGAGACCCCCATATCCATATTGATTCTTTCTTGACTTAGTATAGAGACTAAGTCAGGAAAATGAGTCAAGTCAAAATTTGGTGATGTTTAAAGATGAGGCCAAAATTATAATTTGGGACAACAATACTTTTCTTTCTGATGAGTTTGCAGCCCATAATTATAGAGAAGACAATGTTATGGGGTTACTTATTGTTGGAATTCAAGTTTTGGAAGATAGTCATGAGACATAGGTTCATGATGCAAGTAGTACCAAGGAAAACTTTTTGCATCATTGCATAGAATATGTAAAGATGATTCAAAGCATGTGTGATGAGTTTATTCACAACTCTAGGTATAATTTTATTATTTTCAGATTAGCACAATAGAATGATGGAGCAATGTTCCTTAAGTTGATATGGGATCCAAGCATTTGGTTTTAGTATGTAGGTGTGGATTTCTTGAGGGAAAGAAAACTCCAAGAAGGGAGGATTACAATGTTTCCCTTTTGCATAGCATGCCAATAAATAAATAAATAATATTTGTATCCTATTATCTATTCTCCCCATAGGATGAAGCATTAATTTAATAAAGGGGGTTAAGTGTTTGAATAAATAAAAGGAGAAAAAAACTAGAGTTATTTCTCATGAATCTAATTATCCATTTCTAATTATTAAAAAGGGGCCAACATAAATTATGACCTACATTTTTCCTTGGCAATGAGAGTGAATTATTATTATTTTTGTGGTGAAAGTGGCAAGCCACTAATATTTTATTAATAAAATAACTAGTTCAAGGTCTACTAGAGGAAAGAACCAGTGAAGAAAACCTTCATTCCTTGCCTAGATATACAATGAGAAATAAGGAGACCAACCTAGATAGAAATATAACCCTTGACCAGATATACCCAAGACCCAAAAGACCCCTCAAAATGACTAAATAAAATAGGAATTTCTAAAAAATATCCCACAAAATCTCCAATGGAGAAATACTAAGTGGAAAATACAAAGAAGGAGAATGAGATAACATCCTTGATAAGACCCCATAACATTATACAGAAATTTCCTACATAATGGCATAGGCCCCCAAAATTTCAAATCAAAATTACATTTGCAGGGCAGAAGCATCTGAACATAAGAACCATGTGCAAACTTCATCAGTTGAAAATTTATAAGAAACTCCATGCATTAACACATATCATTACCAATGAACTTGTATATTAGTTATCTAAAGATGATGAAGAATCCACACAATGAAGCCAAAAATTGGTAACAAAACATAGGTAGAATAAATTCACACACATTGCAGATCACTCAATATCCATGGGTTGAGAATCACCAACATAGGTATCACAGCTCGATATCTGAAAATGACTGGGAGGAGAAAAAATATTATCTTGATCAAGATCCTACAGAGGAGGGATAGTCACCAATAGAGAATCCCAAGCATTAGACACATTTTCTTTCTCCCAAGAATTACAAATTGGAAGGGTAGGAGAAGAAGATGAAGCATACCCATTGTTAGGATTGGAAGGCCAATGGACTTTTGTCTGTTGCTGCCTTTCCCTTTTAGCTGCTCAGTATGAGCCTATTTATAAGACTCTCTATTTCATTTGTAAACATTCGGTTATTGAGATTAATATAGTTCGTCTGCTCTCAGTGTGGATGTAGACACTATTGTGGTGAACCATAATAAATTGTCTATTCTGTGTTTATTTTGTAATCTGCTCTGTTATTCTATATTTTTGGTTTTTATTTCAAACTCGTTAGTTCTAAAATTGGCATCAGAGCGAGGTTAATCATTGGTTGAGATTTCAGTAATTGAAATTTCAGAATCATGGAAGATTTAAGAGTAGATTCAAATGAAGTCTCTAGTAGTTAACAAAGAGCTTTCTCTTGCACTTGAAGGAAAATCAAATAAACCCTCAGCCATGAAAGATGAATATTGGGAGAAGCTTGATGAAAAATCCATGGCGACAATCTTTCTTGCATTAGGTGATAATGTATTATATAATGTTTCAGACAAAACTACAGCAAAAGATGTATGGGATAAATTGGCTTCAACATATGCACAAGCATCCACTGTGAACAAATTCTTCATCATGAAGAAGCTATACAAGCTTAAGATGAGGGAAGGCGAAGCCATGACAAATCATCTCAATGAATTTAACACCTTGATCAGCCAAGAAAATTTAGTTGGCATGACACAAGACGATAAGAATAAGGTGTCCTATTGTTATGTTCTCTTCCTAATAGCTAGGATGGACTTGTGACAGCCATAAGCACTTTAGCATCAACTACCAAGAAGCCAGTCTTTGATGAAGTTTCAGACACCCTTCTCTTCAAAGATTTGAGGAGAAAGAATGATGAGTCCTCATCCGGTAATGCTCTCATAATGGTGAGCACCAAAAATAGAGGAAGAAGCCAATATAGAGGCAGATTTAATAACAATCGGAGGTCCCAATCTGCAAGAAGATCGCAGTCAAGAGGGAGACAAAATAGTTGTTGGTTTTGTGGAAAGGCTAGGCATGTTAAGAAATATTGTAGAAAATATAAGAAGGCACAAGAACAAGAATTGGACAGTCAAGCAAACACAATTTGTGAAAAGGATTCGGGTATACTAATTCTATCAACAAGTGATACAAAAGATAATTTGTGGGTAATTGATTTGGGAGCTTTCTTTCATGCTTCCTCTCTCACAGATACCTTTACAAATTATCAAGAAGGTGAATTCAGGGAGGTGTATTTGGGTGACAACAAAACACGTAAAATTATTGGGAAAGGAGATATTGTCTTGCATCTAGAAGGTGGAGAAAAATTACCTCTCAAAGATGTTAGACACGTTCCTTAATTAAAGAGGAATCTAATTTCAGTCAGTCAATTATATACCCAAGGATTTAAAATTGAACTCACGGATACATGGAAAATAGTCAAAGGCTCATTGGCTATTGCAAAAGGAGACAAAACCAATAGTCTCTATATTTTGAAACCAATTGATAAGGTGGGAGCTGCTTTGACACTTGTGGATAGTGATGTTGCACTTTGGCATCAAAGGCTAGGCCATATGAGCAAGATAGACCTTGAGGTAATGTTGAATCATGATCAACTACCAGGTCTCCAATCTGCAAAGTTGGAGTTTTGTGAGCATTGTCTTCATGGGAAACAAAAGCGGGTCAATTTCTTGAAGGATGGACATGACAAAAGGACAACACCCTTGGATTTAGAGCATTCGGATGTCTTCGAACCTATAGAGGTAACCTCTTATGGAGGCGCACAATATTTTATCACTTTTCTTGATGATAGCACCTGAAAGGTATGGGTTTATATGCTTTCTAGAAAATCTGAGGTATTCTCTAAATTTAAAGTTTTTAAAGCTCTTGTGGAAAATCAGAGTGGTCATAAAATTAAGTGTTTGAAAATGGATAATGGAGGTGAATTTTGTTCGTTGGAGTTTGATAAATTTTGTGCAGATCATGGTATAAGAAGAATTAAGGTTGTTCCTTATTCCCCTTAAGAAAATGGGGCAGCAGAATGGTTAAATAGAACCATTCTTGAGAAAGCATGGTGTATGCTTTCCAATGCCAATTTGGGCAAAGAATTTTGGGTGAAAGACTGCAATATAATAGTCTATTTAATCAATAGGTCCCCTTCATCTTGTCTAGAGTTTGGCATTCTGAAAGAGGAATGGCTAGGAAAAAGGATTTCGTACTCACACATCAAAGTTTTTGGGTGTGAAGATCATGTTCATGTCCCAAAAGAAAGAAGGACAAAGCTGGATTTCAAATCATAAAAGGACATATTTGTGGGATATGAAGAAGACCAATTTGGTTACAAAGTTTGGGATTTGGTTGACAAGAGAATTATTTGTAGTCGTGATGTCATTTTTAATGAGGAAAAATTTCCATCTCCCACAGACATTGATAAGTCTGAAGGTGAATACATTTCTTTCAAGGAACTCTCAAATAGTGTTGCCTCTACACATTCAGGAAGAAGTTCTCTATAGAAAACTCCAACCTCTATTTTATTTCCTCCCTCTCAGTCCTCATTGAGTGAGGATGATTACACACATGAAAATCTGTTTGATAGAGAATAGAGAAATATGTTTGATGACAGTCAAAGTCTTTCAGAAAATAGGGGAGAGACCATGCTCTTCCCTTCCCCTCTTCATATCACTTCTAGCCACAGCCCTCATGGCAGTCTTCAAGCAACTCGTGACTATCTTCAAACACCACATGACAGTCATGAAGGCACTCACGATAATAGAGAAGGCACTCACAGCAGCAGGGACTATAATCTTGGCACTCACGATAGTTATGAAGCTATTCACAGCAGGAACATAGCTCACGAAAGAGAAGAAATAACTCTTGGTAGGCATGAAGACTCTATTCAAGCCAGAGAGAAAATGTCCCAAAGTCATGGCAGAGAACTAAGCAATCCTCAGCTACCTCACGATAGTTTGCAGTCACCACATGGTAGGAATAAAATAGCTCACGGTAGGCATGACATAGCTCTTGGTAGTCTCCAGCCAAAACATGGAAGTTATGAAATACCTCACAATAGTTTTGACAACTTAATTCCAGCTCACGGTAGGCATGATACATCACACAAAAATCTCCAACCTTCACATGACAGTCAGCAAAGCCATGATAGACAGATTAATATGGAGACCAACTACGGTAGGGAAGTAACTCATGACAACAAGGACAATGCTATGAACATTCATGATAGTCATAGCACACCTCACGTAGGTGATCAATATCTGCTTCCTCTCCAAGTCAAGACTCCTAGATCAATGATTGATAAAATACATGGGGGAACTACTGGTAAAAGGATCGGGGGAGCTGGTGGAGAAGATGAAGGCAGAACCTTTGGTGAAGGCATCATACCTTCTCTGCCTCTCACACAGGGAGTTAAACAGGGCATTAAACAAGGAATTAAACATCTAAGAGAAACAATTTCTAGCTCTCTATTTGAGTTAGTTCAGGATCAAAAAGAAGGTGTCAAACCTCAATTAAGAAGATCAACCTGACAAAGAAAAATGCCAGCTAAATACTCTAATTATGATTTATTGTTTGCTGAAGAAGCAGAGCCTTCAATTCTTGTCTTAGAATTTGCAAAACCATCAACATTTAAAGCTGCTCTCAAAGATGTTAACAGTGATAAATGACAAACAATGAATGCATGAGGAGATTGACTCTTTACTCAAAAATCAAACTTGGGACTTGGTATCTCTTTCGCCAGATCGAAGACCACTTAGAAACAAGTGGGTATACCAGTTAAAAGAAGAAGATGAAGGTAGAAAATGCTTCAAGGCCAGATTGGTGGTAAAGGGGTTTGATCAAGAAAAGGGGATAAATTTTAATGAGATCTTCTCATCGGTTGTCAAAATGATAACTATCTGAACAGTCTTAGGATTAGTAGCAGCATGGGATCTTGAGTTGGAACAACTTGATGTGAAGACCACATTCCTACATAGTGATGTAGAAGAAGAGTTATATATGGAGCAGCCTCAAGGATTCATCAAGAAGGGACAAGAGCACCTTTATTGCAAGCTAAATCAGAGTTTGTATGGCCTCAAACAAGCTTAAAGATAGTGGTACATAAAATTTAATCACTTCATGGCTGAAAACAATTTCACAAGATGTGAATCAGACCCATGTGTCTACTTCAAGAGACTTCCTAATGGTGAATTCATCATTCTCCTTCTTTATGTTGATGACATGTTAGTGGTTGGCACAAACAAAAGAATAGTTAATGAGTTAAAGGAGAAATTGGCAAGAAATTTTGACATGAAGGACTTAGGGGCAGCCAAGAAGATTCTTGGCATGATGATCACAAGAGACAGGAAGAAGAAGGAAATCACATTATATCAAAAACAATACATTGATAAAGTTGTTGAGCAGTTTGGCATGGCTGATACTAAAGTCGCTCCTCTTCCTCTTGCTAGTCACTTCCAATTAAGTTCTGAATTGTGTCCAAAAACACAAGAAGAAAAGGACTTCATGGAGAAAATTCCTTATAAATCCACAGTTGGAAGCATTATGTATGCGATGGTTTCTACTCGCCCTGACATTGCTCATGCGGTGGGAGTTGTGAGCAGATTCATGAGCAATCCTGGGAAGGCTCATTGGGAAGCTATTAAGTGGATACTAAAGTATCTAAAAGGAACTTCAGATTATGCATTATGCTTTGGAGGAAATAAGGTTCAGCTACAAGGTTACACTGATTCTGATCATGCCGGAGACTTGGACAAATGAAGTTCTACCACTGGATATACCTTCATGTTTCTTGGAGTTGCCATTAGTTGGGCTTCAAGGTTGCAACATTACATTGCTCTTTCTTCAGCTGAGGTTGAATACTTGGCTCTTTCCGAAGGTGAAAGGGAAATGATTTTGCTTCAGCAATTGCTTGGTGACTTGAAAGTGCATCAAAATGAGTATAAACTATTTTGTGATAGTTGTAGTGCTATCTTCATGGCTCATAATCACTCTTCACAATGTCTCTCTAAGAACGTTGACACACATGCTCACTTTGTTCATCATGTAGTTGAAGAAGGAAAGATGGAAGTTGTCAAGATGGATACTAAGATCAATCCGGCAGATATATTCACAAAAGTTGTAACCAAAGAGAAGTTTGAATGTGCAAGAACTTCTCTTGGACTTGTTAAGTTGAAGTAAGTCAGCATGTAGAGTAGAGGAATGCCTGATCAGCTGAAATATCCTTTGACTTTTGGTGGGATTTTGTTAGGATTGGAAGGCCAATGGACTTTTGTCTGTTTTCGCCTTGCCATTTCAGCTGCTCAGAATGAGCCTATTTATAAGACTCTCTATTTCATTTGTAAACATTCAGTTGTTGAGATTAATATAGTTCTTCTGCTCTTAGTGTGGACATAGCCACTATTGTGGTGAACCCCAATAAATTGTGTGTTCTATGTTTATTTTGTAATCTGCTTTGCTATTTTGTATTTTTGGTTTTTATTTCGAACTCGTTAAATCTACACCCATTCGAAGATGCCTTGGCTGATGGATGCAAAGAAACATTGTGCGCATGACCCATAATGGTAATTGTAAAGGTAATCATATTTTATCTCCTTGGGATAACCTTCCACAACCTTTTGCAGTAACAATGAGACTTTGAAAAAGATTCTCTTGTTTATCTCCCACCAAATAGCCTAAATAATGTAATTTGGGATACATTTCCAAATACAAGCGAACATTGAATTGGAATAGAGAGTGGCCCATGATTGGAAGATGTCCCATAACATTTTTGGAAGAACCATGACAAGATTTAATTTGTTTATAACATGAAACCAAAAATGTTGGGAAAAGGGAAATTAAGAAACAAGTGATCTACTATTTCTACCTCCTTGTTACATAGAACACATTGAAAAGAGTGTGTAATAATAAGTTTTTCCAATCTATCACTAGATAAGATCTATTTCTTTAATGCAAGCCAAGTAAAATAACCTGCCTTTGGTAGGATTGATCTGTTCCAACAAAAGGAGAAGGCTCTATTTTGTGGTTTGTGAGAGTCTCAATATTGTATAGCTTTATATCTTCATTTCACTGAATATTGACCATCTTTAGTTGGATCCCAAAATTGATTATCCTTGTTGTTAGAGATAAAAAAAACTCTTTCCAATAAAATATGTTGAAAGTTTCTTACCTGATAAAGAGTTATAGGGAGATCACAATGATCCTTCCACATAGCCTTCACTGAATGCATATCAAAATAATTGACATAATCAATTAATTTGCAACCTCAACAATTAGTTATAGTTTAAATTACATTTGCAAGATCTATATTTTGACACAAAGGTGGAAATCCATTCCAAGAATCGATCCAAAAGTTTATGCTTTCCCCATTATTAACTTCCCAAGATACATATCTTAGTATAACAACCCTAGATGAAATCATAAAATCCCAAATAGCTTATCCTTTAGGGGGATCAAGGGTTGTCAAGATTATACAAGAATCGTTAGAATCCAAATACTTCTCTTGTAATAATCTACACCATTTATTTTGAGCAAAACTATACATTTTCCAAATCAATTTACCCCCAAAAGATTTTTTCCTTTTGGATAAATCATAAAGACCTACACCCCAAGCTCTTGTCTATATACCATATCTTTAAGTGAAACCAACAAAATCTTCTTTTCTCCATTCATGTTACCCTTCTACAAAAAAAATTTAATACGTTTCTCAGTTTGATGAATAAAAAATTTAGGGGCTTGTAGAACTGAAATATAATAATTTGGGATAAAAAATAAGACCTCTTTGATGAGAATAATTCTTCCTAAAAGAGACAACTATCACACTTTCCAAGTATAAATTCTACTTTTGATTCTATCAATAACATATTTCCAATAACTAGCTCTATTATCACCCATGAAGAAAGGCACACTAAGGAGTGTGGAAGGGAGTTCTTCATGGGGAAATTCCAAAATATTTATTATTCTAGCCGAAAGCACCTCATTGGAATTAAAAATGTATATTTTTGACTTACTAACATTAATCCTTTTCCCTGATATAGCTGAATATAGGTCCAATATTTTCTTAATTTCTTTGGATTCCTAAATAAATTTGATTTCCCAAATAAAAGAGTGTCATCAACAAATAAGGAATGATTGATTGAGATAGTGGTACCCACTATATGGACACCTTTCCATAGTCCATTCGCATACTCATAGTTAATAATTTAGCTGAAGGCTTCCACTATAATAATGAAGAGGAAAGGGGACAAGAGATCCCCTTGCCTAACCCCCTGAGTGGAAGCAAAGAAACCTATTGGTACACCACTGACTAAAACTGAAAAGTGGGCCTCAGATATGCAAACTTAAATATATTTGCACTATTTATGTGAGAATCCAAATCTTTGAAGAACTTTAAGGAGAAAAGACCAATTCAATCTGTCACATGGTTTCATCATATCTAGCTTGACAACAAAGGCTGATAATTGATGAGTGTTGATTGTATGAAGAGTTTCATGTGCGATTAGTTCCCCTTCCATGGTTTCTCTACCCGAAACAAAAACTCCTTGCTCCAAAGAAATAATTTTAGGGATTAAATGTTGAAATCTGTGGGAGTGAATTATTAAATGAGTCAAATATTATTATCTTCCTAAGTTTCTAAATAAAATAATTAGAAGGAAATCAAGAGATTTTTCGCTAGGGATTTTTATAAAAGGTTCAATCGATGTTTTGAGTCTGAATCTATTATGATAAAATTTTCTTTACAAATATTTCTTCTAGTGATCCTCTTAGGATGAAAACCTTGTGTATATTTTATTTTGGACAAAACCCCATAAGATTATTTTTAGTTTCTTTCAATGATCATGGCCTATAAATTACATAAATGGACAAATTTTCTAGAAGTTAAATTACATGCAATTGATGGTATAGAGATATAGTTGAAGCATTTCGAAGGCTAATAGGAAATCTATAATTATTCTAAATATCAACCAATCTAGCATAAGAATCATAGCTCATTGTATTTAAATCACAACATGATAATAATTCTTCTATCTATGTTAATCAACATCTGCATGCAGCCAATCTGGTATTTTAAGTCGATACGTGAAGTGAATGTTTGAAGTTCATGGTGGATTAAATTGGTATGTAGTATCTTATGTGTTTTATTTGTTGAGTGTATTTAGAAGATACTTGCATTGTTGTCATTGATTTGAAAACCCTGTACTATTTTTATGTTTGTATGATGTAGTTATCTATTTGTTGTGCATTTGTATCATTCGATCTATGCAGTTTATTTTTGGAAAAGGATTATAGTGATGGATATTTGTCACGGATTACTACAAAACCCTCAAGAAACAATGCATAAAATAGTCGCTACATTTTTTTTAACAACACATGAATGATCATATTGAAGGTATAAATATATTTACAATGATGATATCAAAATCATGAATCATTAACATACACTAATTACTAGACACATAAAAGTGGGAACTACCATCAAGCCGATATGACAACTAGACTAGTGTTCTCAAGGGTTTCACAATGGGTATGCTAGAACCCTTATAAGAAAGCCTAAGAAGGTGTTACAACATTGAATTAAAGCCTACAAATATGACAATTTCCTTAAAACACTACCATTGATCATTAGTCTCTTGGGATGGAAACTTCTTTAAGACTAGGTCAAAAATTTTCTCAAACCGCACACCAAAGATGATTGAGATTTGGTTGTGAAGGTACCATTAGAAACATGAGAAAAATGGGAACTAAGATAATTAATACATTATTTATCATCTATCATAAGCTTCTCTTTGTTATGGATGCATAGCTCTGTGAGTGAGAGATGTACAAAATAAAGTCACATATGTGCAAAACTGGTCCTACAAGTTGTCAAACAAAAAATGTTGAACATATGCGCAAGTATAAATGATGGATGCATAGTGGAAATAGATGGATGGGTGGGAAAAAAGGACATGTGTGCAGAAATAAGGTACATATGCACAATTTTACAATTAGGGGTCAAAACTTGCAAATTTTATGTTTTTCGTAGTCAAAACCCTAAGACAAGGACACTAAAAGATCAATCAACTTCCCAAAAGGTGTCATAAGCATTCAAGTGGTTCATATACATGCCTAAAGAGGTCATAATCACAACATACATTGACCACATTGAATTTAGGCTTCAATATCATCCAGAAAACAATCCATCCAACAGAAGGAGGTAAACCCTACACAACTCAAGGCACAAAGACATACAAATCTTGGGAAGTATGATCATATGAATACAAGGAAGAGGACCCACACATCCCTGAAAGGTCTACAACCAAGTCAAACCATAATCATCATGAAACAACAACTAAACATCATATGTCCAAAGAATCACTAAATAACAAATGGGTGCATAGTCTAAGAATGAGAGTGTCATCACATAGCCTAGTAGGGAATGAAATGACCCATCACCTTATTGTACCATGACTCATGTGGAACATATCTTAGTGGGGAATGAAATATACCATCACCTCACCATATTGTGGCTCATGTGGAGCCAAGCATCATGTAATCAAGGTGTGGAATGGAACATACTATTGCCTCACCACACCATGCCTCATGCATTGACAAGATGGAAAATTCATGCCTACAATGTTAGTCTTATTCTTTCTTAGTTACTCATTTTTATCCTATTATTTTATTAAGAATTATGTTATTACTTGATTAGCACTCTTCAAAGGGTTACCCTGGTGGCCCCTTGTGCCTATGTCCTCCATTAGAGAGCCACTCCCAGTAGTGGCTAAACATCCATTAATACACACATAGTATACAATGAGATCTCTCATCACAATAATCATAAAGAATTACCAATATATCCATTGGAAACAACAACATGAACCTCATCCAAACAAGCATGGCAAGTTGCCAACATATTCCTCGACAACCATATAGCAAATTTCCATCCATGCATAGTAAACCATGGGAATACAAGATATGGAGCATATATAAAAGTGTTCCATCATCCAAGGAGATCTTATAAAAAGGATCACAATGCCAAATCTCTTCCCACAAATAATGATAATCGACACATAAGCCACATTACAAAGGCCATGCTCTTACATCACAATAGCCACCCAAAATACAGAAGGACCCAACCAAGTACACATGAATACAATCATAATCAAGTTACCAATGGTTTGGTATCCATAAACTCACAACATACTCATCACAACACCACTATACACAACCTTAAAACCAATCTTTGACTCATTTCATGTAACACATGTTTCTAGATTCACAATTGGTAAGGCACAATTGAAACCATAGAAAGGGCCAAGGAACCCAAATTGAAAAGGCTTGATCTAATCAATCCCAATGAACCATAAAAACTCATAAGGTGAGTAAAATCAAATGGAAATGACCAAGACTCCTAAAGAAACATATATTTCACACTTGGTTGGAGGATTTCCTGTATCCGGTTACACTCATTCACATTCGGGAAACTACAAACACCAAATTCAATCCAATGAATTACTAATAAAATACATCTAATTTTTTTTTAATTCAAATCAATGGAATAGATATTCACATAATTCCAAATCCTTATTGAAGCACATATGATAAAGAAAATTACTCAAAAATGGATGCATTATTACTTCTATGGCAAGATCACCAAAAATTCAAACTCAAAAAATTGAAAATATGGAAAAAATCATTGATACTTTATTAACTTAGACCCCAAATATTAATTCATTTTACTTGTTCAGTCACATACAAGAACTCCATAAGCATTTCCAAACCATAAAACCCTTATATTCCCAAATCTCTAAAAAATTATCAAATATTCATCAAATGCAATCAAAAATTTTTGGAGAGGGATCTAACATAATAGAAATACATTTTAAAACTCTCCCAAACCAATAATTTTGAAATTTAAACAAGGATTTGAAGAGAGAATTAAAAACATACCTTCACTTATCCAAAACATGAAAATAATAAGTAGAGTAAATCCTCTCCAAATTCCCTGAAATTTTGAGGAGAGAATGCAATCACGAAGATGAATCCATAGAAAGAATCCCCACAAAATTCCTCCACAAAGAAATTTTGAATTTTAGCCAAAGGGTTTTTCAAAGACTTCATGTAAAATTGGGAAAATAAGAAAGGAGCAATAATAATAAAACACGTGATTTTTTTTTTGGATATCTTAAAAGACTCACTTTAAAACATTAAACACATCAAACATTCAATTTAAAATTATAAAATAAACTCTAAGGTCAAAATCTTAAAATAAAAAGAATAAAATCACTAATTAATATAAAATATCCCAAAATGACACTAGTTAGCAACTACAAAATAATATTATAAAATTAATTTGTAACTTTTCCAAATAAACCCATCACAAAAAACTCTTATGCCAACCCAGGAACATTACAAACATCATAAAACCAACTACACAGCTAAATCACATATATTAGCATACCAAGAAGGACCATCGATTGTTAGCACTCGATAACTAGCTAGCCAAATTACACAATGTGGCAATTGTCATCCAATCAGACATGACAATTGTGGATAAGGGGATAAGTTGTCCATATTAACTTTGTATTAAGCATTTTTGGGGTTAATATATATGCATATCTTTTGGGCACGCTCATTCTTTCCAATTTAAGGGTAGTTGATGCCCTATACTAGCCTGTTAGTGAATAGATTTGTCTTTCAAAAAAAGGAATACAAAGAATGACTCAAAATGCCCCAAAAGAAGAACTAATGCAACTAATAGTTGGAGAAGTTATCACCGAGATTATAAACTTCCTCTGAGTTGAGAGGTATAGCTCCCTCTTAATAATATTTGCAATAAATTAAAATGTTGATATGCTTTTTACCAAAAAGCAAAAAAGACACTAACACCTACTCCTAACCATGAAATAGATATGAAGGATCTAAATGTAAAATTAAGGTGAATGCAATAAAATGATACAAATCCCACTCCCTCACACTCACAAATGGTAACTAAGTAAAAAAGAGATGAAGAGTGCACATCCTTTTCAACAAATGACTTAATCTGAAAACAAAGTTTCATAATCAATCACATATACAACTTATTATGATAAAAATGATACTTAAAATAATCCCATTGAGACATAACTCAATAAAATTTGAAGAAAACAACAACAAATTCAAAGACCCATAAATACTTTCTTCATTCTTTCAATACCAAACATGAGTTCACAGACTCGGATTTCATACAATAAAATTGCAATTGAAAAATAAAATATGCCCTCTCAATACAGTGAAAATCAAAAAAATATTCTCCCTTTCTACTGTAGCAGTGTGAAGAGACTGTTTAGTAAGTCTTTCAGTTTCCAATCATAACTAAATCTTGAAAAGATTATTAATTAATCTTTTTATCTTCCATGGTTTCCCAATAACTTTCTTCTTGGAGAATTTCCATTTATTATAATATTGTTAGCAAATAATTTCCTTTAATATCATAGATACAACTTTATAACAAAATAAACATTAATGCATAGTAGTAATGAAAATATAGAGGATATCTTTCTCCATCTAGTCTGAGCGTGGAAAATCAACTTCAAAAGGTATATGCTTCCTTTCTTGACCTAGAAGGGCTCAAAACCTTACCTATAATATCTTAATGACACAGAGGTTGCACTGAAATGCCTTGGATTACCACTAGCAACTAATGACATAAATATTAAATAGATCAAAGTGCCCATGATTTGTGATAACATAACGACCCTTTTTGTCAAGTTTCTGCAGATCCTATCTTGTGAGGCTCTCTAATCCACACTCATGGCTTGCAAATACATCAATGATTTATCAAATTCGATACTGGCCAATGGTATACAAAATACATAAATGTCCCAATACATTATCGAGCTTTCATAATAACTGTATTTTAATACCAATTTTGGTTTTGTCTTTAAGTTATATTGTGATTGCATCATGAACCAGTGTGTTTGAGAATTTAATGAGATCCAATGACAATGGGTCGATTCAATACTAACTTAGTTTGGATGGTTTGAAAGAAAAGTCTTGATAATCTTCCACCTTTGTACTTTCAAGGCTTGGGGGTATTTTCTCATTGAATTATACCGAAATTATAGAAATCGGTTTCATTTCAAATGTTCAAGATAAAAATTATCCATGCCTTCTAACCATTTGGATTCCTAACATATTCCTCTATCGTGTGCGTATGTGTCAATTATATCATATGCAGACCTCTGTTATGTTTTGGTGTCCCATGGATTTTATTTGGCACAAGCCGAGACTTTAGTTCCTCAATTTTCTTAAACATTTAACTGGTGAAAGGGACTTTTCTGCCAAAATATCTTCTCTCAAAGTTTTGGAAGTCGTGAACTCCATGTAGATGCACCTCGTTTACATCATCTTCAGACTTGAGCAATTGTGAAATCTCTTCATCTAGATCTAG
Source organism: Chamaecyparis obtusa (assembly GCA_027943335.1). NCBI lineage: Eukaryota > Viridiplantae > Streptophyta > Pinopsida > Cupressales > Cupressaceae > Chamaecyparis > Chamaecyparis obtusa. The sequence goes on along the minus strand of BSBK01001637.1, from coordinate 878,736 downwards.
AATTTCACCAAGAATATCTTGTACTTTGTAGATTTAGATGAGTAGCATGTTGTTCCTTTCATGTATACCAAGTGACTATGCCTCTTCAAATACTTGGGAATTATTTTGCAGTTGACCGCCAGTTATGAGTATATGTCGAGACTATGGATTACCACTATCAATTTTTGAGCCTACCCATTTTTGTACTATCCAATATTGATCAGTTGATACCTACGATTTTGCATCACTTTAATCTTCATTCTGTGAAACAATACAACCCTAAATATTTGATGAGTTCCTTCATTGCACTATATATTTTTTTAAGATATGGAATCCATGTTTGTGGCTTCTTCATCTTCATTGGTACAATTGCAGATATAGCAATTGTGATAATACACAGATTTCAAATGATTCGAGGTAAAACTTAAGGAATGATATCAGGTCCTTTAATGCATTCCAAACATAAGAAAATTTCCAATTAGTTTGTCACATAAATTCTAAACTTTGAACTTTTAAATTTTCAACCTCTAAACTTAAACCTGTCAATCTATTGAACCTGAACCATTTGAACCTGAACTTTGAATTGGTTGAACCTTGTGAACTGGTTGAACTTGCATCTTCGAACGTGTTGAACTTTGTGAGCCATTTGAAGTCGTTGAACCCATTGAACTGGTTCAAGAGGTTCAACAGTTCAAGGAGTTCAATGACCTATTCTTTCACTTAGCCAGAATTTAACTCACAAATTCAAAGGGAAAATGTTTGTAGGAGCTTGACATAGAGGGACTTGACTCAAAATTTTAAATTGAGCACTATAAGTGGGCCAACACGACCACATTAGTAAAATAGTTGAAGAACATGTGCATATATAATATCAAACAAAGAAGGAGATTGAGACATCATGTAGATCTCACGAGTGAGTGAATATGACTATTTCCCTCTTTATACAAGCACACCAGGCAAGATTAACTACAAATAATATCATAAGCATGATAATAATAATCTAAACATTAAAAGGTATATGTATACAAGTAACCATCCTCATGAAACACCATTGCATCTACTAGAACACATAATGCATATACCATCACAACTAAAGCATCTGAATAATCCTCCTACTATATTTCATCTTAACTAACATGTCATCCTAATCATCAACTATAATTATCAAATAACCTTATTTATTCAATAGAATCATTAATGTGACTATGTACCATTTTCTATACACTAACCATTATAGTATCAATTCCATAATCATAACATGGAAATATATTAACATTAAAATGTTAGTAATGGAAAATATGCTTACCTCATCTTGCATTCAAACCAAGATCCAGAGTTACATTACCTTCGTACAGAGACAAGATTGAGCTAGCACTACAATATCTTTGTTCATGTTATTTAAATATATGTTTCTAGTACATATATTATATTTGGTAATTAGAGTAGTATGAAGTCTTGGATATATATATATATGTGTGTGTGTGTGTGTGTGTGTGTGTGTGTGTGTCAAAGTTCTTTCGGGTATCCCTACTACTTGGACTTTCATGCAATATATTAGAAGTTGTTGATATAACATTTGTGTTCAGTTTGTGGACAGGTTCTATCCAGTTCTAACCATCGGTTGGTTCAAAATTTTTGGTAGATCATGTCATGGACTTATTTTTGGCATTCCATCGGTTCTAGAATACATTTATCTTCTAGTAATTGTGCTATAAAATATGCTCATTATATGTGTGACCTATCTTTAGGTCCTATGATAACGTGGTATGAAGATTTCATATGTATGACATATTTTAGGTTTGGTGATAGCGTGTTAAACTATATTGTAATATCTTTTGTAATGAAATTTGACATGTTTTGTGGCTAGGCTGACATATATATTTATCATATCGTGTATATATATAAAGAGAGAGAGAGAGAGAGATATTTATTTGTATTCGTGGCATGAGTGGGAGAGAAAGATAAAGATGGTGTGATGCGAGTAATTTTATAAGCAGATATCTAGCAACAAGTGTGTGAGAAAAAGAAAGTTGTGCGAAGGGTTACTGTGACATCAAGAAGAGCCTTACATACAAAGTTGCAAAAGATTGGAATATGCTAGCAGAATATTTGTAATCAAATCAATTGTTGACGGTGATTATTGTGCTACTCACTAGAACTGTTCATGCATGTGTAGTCATAATTATATCAATTCACAATTTGTTTGTGAAATATCTTTTGTAATTAATATTTTCTACCAGGGTAGTTAGCCCAACCGACAGTGATCCAACACAGTGAAAAAATTGACAATGGGCCCCTTTGTAAAAATCACCTTAACTAGTGTTTACTTTCATGAGAATTATCTTCTTTGTGGTTTTTCCTATCTCGGGTTTCCACGTTATATTTGGTGTTATGGTTCTTTATATTCTTGTTCCTTAAAGATTTTATCAATTTACTTATCTGTATGATTTATGATTATACTAGTTCAAACAATTTTGTGAAAAGAGATTTGAAATAATTGATTCACTCCCTCTAAATTATTTGACATGTTCAACAATAGGTATTAGATCTTGGTCCCTTGCAGATAGAGCTTTACCACTTGAGGGAGATCTAGGATGTTTGAGCAAATGGAAGGAGAATACTATTCTTATAGAGATTGGTAGATCATAATGGGTGACATTGAGAGAAATGTTTCAAAGAACAAGGAGCTAAAATAAAAAATTAAGGAAGATAATGAATGCATCTCAAAATTGAGAGAACAGATCTAGAAATTTAAAGAAAGACACAAGGAAGTAAGCTATGAATTGAAGGAGTCAAAAGAAAAGGTGGAAAATCTAGAAAAACAACTAGAGGATTGCAAAAACATTGAAGAATTTCTTAAAGAAAATATCAAGCAAAAAATGGAAGATTGGAAAAAGACTGAAGGAGATCTAATGGATGCCATCAAACAAAAAATAGAGGAATGGAAGAAAATTGGAGAAAACTTCAAAGGCATTATCAAGTAGAAGAAAGATGAAAATGAGAAGTTTGATCAAGAACTGAAGAAGCTAAAATATGAAACAAAGTTATGTGATAGAAAGACTATTTTGGATCAAATCTTAGCCCCGTTGAAAGGTCATAAGGACAAGGAACAATTAGGTTTCAACAATGTTGTTCATATCTGAACAACAAAGAGAAATAGAGGGAAGTTGAAGTAGAAGAAAAGTATTAAGTAACAAGAAAGGTCAAGAATCAGGGAACATCTACAAGAAGACCTTCAATCAGGAAACTAAATGCTCACTCAAAGGTACTTACATTTTAACGATTATTGTTTTATATGCAAGAATTTTGGTCATTAGATTGTTGAATGAAAGATAAAAAAGGAATAGAATATTGAATGCTTTAGTTGTCATAAGACAAGTCAATGGAGAAGTCAAGTATCTAATCCAATTAAGAGAAATGGAATGAACAATATCTTTCATGGAAATTTGTATGTGTCATAGTTATAGTCACAAGGATAATGAGTGAAGATATTGAGTTCAGTCAGTGAGATCATGACATAAGAATGTTAATTGTCTCAAATGTGGTCAAATCAATTATTATGCTAACACTTGCAGATGTTGTTTTGCTCTGGAGAAGTCTGGGAATGATAAGAGTGTCACAATTTTAGATGAATCTCAGAAGAAAATCATGGTATGGAAATAGAAGGATTCTAGTGAAGTGAACTCTATTGTACCAAATCTTGATACTAGCTCTTTAGGTACCCGAGCCTAATGCATTGGCTTAGGTGGAGTACTGAAATGTTATATCTATCACTTCCCCTACTCAGGTGTGATATTAGATGCATCTATTGTGTCTCCAATATGATTAGGTATTAAATCTTTATTGCATCTATTTTGGTTTTATTGTATGTGTTGTATGATTGATTGCATCAACGATATAAAATCTTAGTGGGAAATGTAATCATGAGTTGTTAATGTTAAAAAGGTAATTTTTCAAATCATTTGTCACTATTGTGAAGAAGAAAAAATGATAATTTTGTAGAGCTTATTGGTAATTGGAAAATTTTTGCAAGGATGGAATCAAGCATGTGTGTTCATGTATGTGATGTTGTTGTGTCAAAGATGCTGGAAATAATGAAATTGGAAGAATTTGATCATGAGAAAATCAGTCAATTGGAAGTAGGGTTATCTATAGAAGAGTTGTAGAGAGTTTGTTCCCTAGGTCTGGACATTTGGGGAGAATTTTCTTGGTTTTCAGAAAGAGAATCAATACTTTTTATGTTGAGTTGGTTCCAAGACAAAAATTTATTGTTGGATAAACCTTATGCAGTAATGGAGGTGATTGAGGAAATCACTAGATTGTTCAAATTCGGAGATCTTCCCAGAAAGTAGTTAGTGAAATACAAGGATGCATAAATGTGGATTGGTATTGACAGATTTTAGCGAGCCCTATTGATTAACACACTTGTTGATTTGGTGGAAAGGATTGTGGCCTATGGAATCTCCTATTAAATACTCTTTCAAAATCATGAAGGTGCTACATCTATTATAGTTGTAATTATATTGCACATAAAATGATGAGTGAAAGCATGCAATTAGATTTATGTTGTTTACTATTGTAAAATCTATTTGAAAATGTTAATATTTCATTAGAAGGAGGATATGCATTCCGATTTAGATCTCTAATCATGTGTTTAGTATTTTACTTTCTGAGATCGCTACCCAGTAGAGAGGATATTGAATGGACGTCTGACACTCCTATTGGAAAATAGATTTACAGATATCTTGAGATGTTGGAAAATAAGGTGGATGCTTATTTTGTATCTTTATAGATGCGTATTTGTTTCAGTTTGGTTGTGCTTGGTGTAGTTCTTGTGAGTCATATTGAGGAAGGTTTCTCCTCTAGAAAAAAAGGGAATCAGAGATTGTTATTGGCAATTCCCCTGTGAAAAAGAAATTTTTACTATTTTTGAAGAAGTAAATGCAGAAGTGAAGGAAGAAGAGGAAGTTGAAAAGGATGATGGTTCTTCATCAAAATTTGGCTTTGTGGATTTTGATGTTGTTCAGACAATACTGGAAGAAGAAGAGTTCAACAAGATTGGTGATATGTGGTCTGGTTGCTCTTTAGTGAGTAGAATTGAGATAGAGGATATGTTGGTTGAGCATTTGTTGGGTAAGAAAATTGTGGTTTCTAATGTGTCTAGTGTGCTACTAGATGATATGGTAGAAATTGTTGACAATAGATTGTTGTAGGATAGTGTGGATTATAGGAAATTCAAAGAATCAATTAAGAAGAAATGAACTAATGCTAATCAAAGACTATCTAGGTTGATTGGTGAAACAAAAGATTGTATTAAAGAGAATTACGATATTTACCAATATTGTCTTTGGTGGCCTATTGCGGTTGATAGCTTTAGAGGAAGAATTGCAGTCATTGAAACAAAATTGAATGAATTGGGTAAAAGTTATGATTATTTCAAAGACAAACGTGGAAAATAGATTATCAAAGTGAGTCAACTTCAGGATGAGATGTTATATTTGCAAAGAAAAAGAGAAGATTTAGTGAAGACATTATACTTGGTAAAGGATTTGGTTGAGATCCGATTAGAACATCTTTCCTAAATTTTATTTCAGGTAGAGGATTATGTACATTAGTTATGATCCCCAAACTAGACTTCATCTTCTTACATGTTGAAGCATCATGATAGTCTTTGTGCACGGTTGAGTTTGGCTATGGATGAGTGGACGAGGAAGCTTCTCATCATCAAGGAAAGGTACAAGAAATATTTTCTTGTAAATACTATTGTTCTTATTTGATAATTTGTTGTGTCACCCTTTTCCATTATGGCAAAAAGGGGGAGAGATGAACTGAAATGCAATATATAGCTTGGGGGGAGTTTTTGGTTTTTTGATGTTTTGGATATTTTTGGATTTTTCTATTTTTTCATCAATGCCAAAGGGGGAGAATGTTGAGTGTATTGAGAAGATGATGAAATTGTTGTTATTGATGTCAACATGTTGCACTGGTTAGTTAACTATTGGTTTTGCATTGGTATCATTCGGTCTACACAATTTGTTCCTATTACTAAAATATATCTTTCTAGTACAGTGATGGATATCTTTTCTCTTGTTACTGAAATATATCTTTCTAGTACATCTAACTTATTTGGTAATAGGAGTAGTATGAAGTTTTGGATGTATATATATGGTTTTTATGTTTTAGAGTTCTTCCAGGTATCCCTGCTACCTAGACTTTCATGCAATATATCAAAAGTTATTGATATAAAAATTGTATTTAGTTTCTTGATAAGTTCTATCTAGTTCTATCCATCGGTTGGTTCATAAGTTTTGGTAGATCAATTCATCGACCTGGTTGTGGCAGTCCATCATTCCCAGAATATATTTATCTTTCACTAATTGTATTGTGAAATGTTCTCATCATATGTGTGACCTATCTTTAGGTCCTATGGTAATGTGGTGTGAAGATTTCATATGTATGACCTATTTTAGGTCTAGTGCTAGCATGTTAAACTATACTTTTATAAAGAAAACATGTTTTATGGCTAGGATGACATATGTACATCTTATTGGATATATGTGTGTGTGTGTGCGCACACACACACGCGCACACACACACACACACACACATAGAGAGAGAGAGAGAGAGCTCCTTTTGTATCTGTGGCATGAGTGGGAGAGAAATATGAAGGTGGTGTGATGCAAGTAATTCTATAAGAAGATATATGGCAGTAAGTGTGTAAGAAAATAATTTTTTGTGAAGGAACACTATGATGTCAAGAAGATCCCTACATACAAAGTTGTAGAAGATTAGAATATGTTAGCTGACAAAATATCTACAACCAGATCTACTAATGATGGTAATTATTGTGCAACTACCTAGAACTATTCATGCATGTGTAGATGCAATTATATCAATTCACAATTTATTTGAGAAAACATCTTTTGTAATACATCTTTTGTATTAGAGTAGCTGGCCCATACGAAAATGAGCCAACATGAGGTGAGAAAAATGTCAATGAGGCCCTTCGTAAAAATCACTTTAACAAGTGAAACCTTAGCCAATGTTTACTTTCATGAGGATTAGCTTCTTTGTGGTTTTTTCGATCTTGGGTTTCTGCATTATATCTAGTGTTATGGTGCTTGTTGTTCTTATTCTTTAAATATTCTATATTTACTTATATGTGATGGCCCCATCATTAAATAAAAATAAATAGTAATGTTGTATTTGAGGCCGAATCAATTATTGTTTATCTTGAGCCCATCTTTTAATTTTTAGCGTAGGGTTGATTTTTTCCATGTCAGCTTTATTTGTACACCCTCAGAAGTTTTTCCAATGGGTATTTAAGACCAGCGTGTAGGTAGTTTTTTGCATGTGTCTTGGATTATTTTATTGTATTGCAAATTCTAGTTGGAATTCTTCTTCACCATTTCAAAAGTGAAAGATCTTCCCTATTGCGTGTCTACAATTTTAGTGGGATTCAACCCTCACCCTACTATTCTTGTTCTTCTATTTTGGATCTGGAAAATCCAAAGTGTGATTATTAATATCAATATAGTTTTCCTTGCAAATATATTTGGCTTGTATCTTGCATGATTGTTTTGTTTATACATCACATATCTCCTACATTGTTGCATTATATCTAATTGGTGACATTACTGGGTGCAAGGAAAGACATATGCCATCCATTCATACACCATACAACCTTCTTTCTATGCCTACTCAACCAACATACAACCTTCTACCGTACGACTTGCTACTACATCATACAATAGGATTATCATTTGTATCCACTGTACGGTCCAAATTGGGATCATCAACCAAACACAAGGTTACTGTATGGCCCAAACTAGGCAGTTGTACAACTTTGTACAACCAACACATTAAGACAATGAGGGTATTTGGAGGTGTGGTTTCCATTCAGGATTACGGTTGGGGACACTACAGTGGTATCAAAGCTGGTGATTCTGCTAGCTTGTGGGTAGTGGATGCAAGTTTATACCACGAAGAGAAGAATGTATCATTCAGTTGGTCGAATGATAGACCCATAAGATCCTACCACCGAATTCATGGCTCTTCTAAGGGAGCTCATGAGGAACCAAGTCCAGATTAACAACACTCGGTGACTCATGGAGGAGACATTGCATAAATTGGCTAAAGGAAAAATATCTACAAAACAAAGTGACAATTCTATTTCGGAAAAGGAAAACCCAAAACTATATGCTCTCAACTATCGATGCCAACTTTCCCTCCACAAGCAAAAGCACAATATAGAGAGTAAGCAACTTTCCAAGAAATGCAAGATCAACTTCAGGAGGATTAGAGGAAAGAAAATATGGAAGGGGATATATCCAAAAAAAGATTATGTTGATTTGAGAATGAGATATTCCGGTGGCAACAAGCATGGCTATTATAATGATGATCTCAAATAGAAGATTGGCAAGGTTAATTTGTCATCTTTTGATGGGTCTTGATCCACCACAGCTTGGGCATGAGTGTAGAAGGTAGATACATATTTCTAACTCAACCCTATGCTGAAGGATGAAGCTATGAAATTTTATCCACTGCATCTGGAAGGGATAGCTCACAAATGGTGGCATCATGACATGGTTACTCTTGACCATGATCAAATAACATCATCTACCAAATTCATGGAGAGGTTGATAGACCATTTTGACAGGAGAGATTTAGAACTAAATCTCAAAGAGTTGGCTCAGTTGAAGAAAACCGACATAGTCAATAGTTACATCGTAGAATTTCAAAGACTGTATGTCCTGGTAACAGATATTTTAGAAATATGATTGGTGGTATTGTTCATGGATAGGATGATAGAACCCTTGAAAGGCTGGGTGAAGGGATTCAACCCCATCACACTCATAGAAGCAATTAAGAGGGCACACGACATGGTAACATATTCTTCCTCTTTCACCAATAATTGCTCACATTCTAAGTCATCTCTCAAGGAGAAAGACAATAAATCCCACCTAAGAAATCCTCATTGGATAAGGCCACCCGAAAGGAGCTCAAGAGAAAGAAGCTTTGTTTTAATTGTAAGGAACCATGAGAACCAGGGAATCATTGCCTAGGTAAGGGAAAGATCCATACATTGAGGTTTTGTCTGATGACAAGAAGGAGTAGGCACCTAAGATGGAAGGGGATGAACAAAAAGCTTCAAGGGAGATAAACATCAATCACATAGAAAGGATCACCACACTGTTGAAGAGAGGAGGCGTCATTGCTTCTCTAGTAGGAACTTCAAGGTGTACTATACTCTAGGTCTGAGGTATGCACTAGGGGCAGCAGGTTGTGGTCATGCTCTATATCGGAGCCACACTCAATTTCACCAACTCATCACTGGTTAGTCGACATATTTTGCGTATAGAGGCACACCAAGGATTCATGTCAAAGTGGTAGGAGGAAAACTTTTGACATGTACATGTTTGGTTCTGCAACTAAGCATTACCATAGGAAACCACATGGTTACAAATAATTTCTTCATGGTTGATTTGGAAAACATGGAAGTCATTCTGGACATTCAATGGATGGAAACATTGGATGATTACACACAAAGTTTCAAATGAATAGAGTTCTCATTCGAAGTGGATGACAAGAAGGTTGTGCTAAGAGTGATGTCGAATGGAGGATTGAGGGAAATTTTAGCCCAATGGATGGAGGCAATCCTCAGACACGTCAACTTGGTCTGGGCTGCACACTACTTCATCTCACTAGAACCTATAGAGGGATAGAGTCCTACTACTAGGATGAGGAACTTTAGGCATTTTTGGATAAGCACCACTTGGTCTTCACCGACATACCACTAGGCATACCACCACACTGTGGGTTCAAACATACTATCGATATGGAGGCTGGTGCCAAACCTATGATCATCACACCATATTGCCACGCTAAGAATATTAAGGACAAGATTGAAAAGACAATACATGAGCTTCTTGATAAGGGTTGGATCAAGCCCAGCTCTAGTCCTTTTGTGTCATCAGTAGTGTTGGTTAAAAAGGACATTTCATTTCCATTATGGGTATTATGAATTTCTAGTCATGCCATTAGGTTTGAAAAACATGTCAGCTACATTCCAATCTTGTATGCATCACATTTTTAACAAACAACTATGCAAGTTCCTGTTGGCATTCTTTGATGATATACTCATTTACAACAAGACATGGTAGGAGCACTTGAGCAATTTGGAAGAAGTGCTCGGGATTATAGAGTCACAACTGTTGTTTGCCAAAAGATCCAAATGTGAATTCAAGATGACAAAGATTATATTTGGGGCACATAGTCAGTGATCGAGGAGTTTAGGTACATGAAGAAAAGATTCAAGATATCATGGATTAGCCACCTCTAAAAACTCTCTCAGAACTATGTGGATTCTTTGGGTTGTGCAGTTACTATAGATAGTTCGTGAAGAGATCTTCACAGCTTAGTACAACACTTACTGATCTAATGAAAAAGGGATCCTTCCAGTGGAGTTAATTGGTGCAACAAATGTTTGAAAAGATCAAAGAGGTTATGAGTTCTTGTCCAGTTCTTTCACTGTCAGATTTCACTTGGCCCTTCATCCTAGAGTGCGATGCATCGGGGTTGTGCTAATGCAAGACTACCAATTGATTGCATTTGTGAGTTGAAAGTTCTCAGGAGTTGAAAGGTTGTATTCCATCTATGACAAAGAAATGCTTCCCATCATCAATGCCTTGACAAAATTTTGGCAGTACCTCATCAAAGCCAAGTTCTTAGTCCGTATGGATCACAACAGCCTAAGGCATTTTTTGGAACAAAAGGAGTTGAACGAATGGAAACAAAAGTGGGTGAGTAATATAGAGGCCTTTGACCTTGACATTGAGTACGTAAAGGGGATAAATAATATTGTGGTTGACGTATTATCAAGAAGGCCGGCCATATGCTCCTTATCTCATATTTTGGCAGATTAGAGGGCACATCTGTTGGTCGAATATTCCAAGAACACCTTCACATGCCAACTGGTGGACAGTGAAGTGAAAGATGATAGGTACAAAGTGGTTGATGATATCATTTATTAGAAGGGTAGACTTTTTTTGGTACCTAATTCCAAATTGAAGGAGAAAATCTTAAGGGAGATGCATGACTCGCCCTTAATTAGCTGGGCATCAGGGGTACCTAAAGATCTACAGGCAGATCCGAGAAATGTTTTCATGGAAGCGTCTTAAGAATGATATCCTATAGTATGTATTAGAATGTGCTACCTATTAGCAGGATAAATCCGAACACACCTTTCTAGTGGGTCTATTTCAACCTTTACTAATTCCTGAGTAGAAGTGGAATAACATCTCAATGGATTTCATTTGCGAGATTTCCTAGGTGCAAGGAAAGGACTTTATTTTTGTAGTAGTCGATAGATTGACCTAGTATGAACACTTCTTTTCTATTTATGCTGGGTATCAAGCCACACAGGTGGCAAGCCTATTCTTCTGGGAAGTGTTCAACCTACATGGTCTCCCTCAGAACATAGTAAGCAATAGACATAATTGCTTCCTCAGTACTTTTTGAAAAGAATAGTTTCAGCTCACAGGGACAGAGTTATCACTGAGCATCAATTATCATTCACAGACCGATAGACAGACTGAGATTGTGAACAAATAGATGGAAGCAACCTCAAAAACTATGTTTTAGCACAACATAAAGAATGGGTCAAGTGGCTACATTTAGGAGAATACTGTTACAATACCACATACCACATGTCGATTGGGATGCCACCATTCAAAGCATTGCATGGTCATAGTTGGATAAATATTTTGTAGGTAGGCGTAAACACACTACTTGCAAAATGAGATATTTAGACATAGTGTGTTGGTGCCCAAAAATGATGGTTTAGATTTCCTATGGATTTTCCAATCCAATGCTAGGAAACCCAATCATTTTTGCCAACTAACAAGTTCAACCAAATGGAGGTTTGAACTTCTACAATTTTGGCTCTGCAAAGCCAAGGCTAGTAGGCCTATACCTTAACCAAATTTGTTTATTAAAAGGATTTTTATAGAAAATAATTGAATATAAAACTTGTGGATTCTCTCAAGGTGGAAATAAACTTGAGAGGAATCAAATTGTAAGTATCTCAATCAATAGTATATGAATGCTGCAAAAAATGAAATGCTTTGATTAATAGTAAATGTTTGACAAAAGGTATATAAAATGAAATAGATCAAAGGAATAAAATATTACAAACTTTGAACAATGAACTAAATGACTGTATTCCAATTATTGATAAGATTAGTACCTTGCTCCTACTTGGGCAACAGAGTCAATTCTATATCAATCCTATGTACACCTCAGAGATAGTTTTAATAACTTGTATATAACAAGACCATCATTTCAAGGGCTTCTACATGAATTATAATTGAAACCATATTATATAGTTAGTTCTATCGAATTTAACTCTATCTTTGAGAGACCAATAGGACAGAGGAAAGTTTGTCAACCACACCTTTCAACTGATGATTAAACTATATATATATTTCACATTACAAATAACATGAGAATTCAACACAATGAAATAATCTATCTAAATAGATTTATTTGAGAGACTAAAGGAAAAGAATTGAAAACTATTACCATAGGTGAGAGAAAAAGAACTTATCTCTTTATTAATGTTGAAAAATAGTACATCAGAGTTCATGTTGCAGTTGTGATCAAATTCTATCCTATGAAAATATGTAATGTATTGTCACTTTACATTTTACATTATGTATATATGTGTGTGTGTTTGAGTGGCTTTCACACCTCTTTAGGGTGAAAAGACACAACCCTTATTAGAAATTATTTTGAAAAACAATAAACTAACTAAAAAATAACTACCTAACTTTCAGATTTGGATTTGATTGAAAAACCAAAACACCTCGTGGAAAGCTAGGATTTGGACTAGAGATAGGAAATTTGATTTCCCAAACTGGGTCGGTTTTAGATTTTTAAAATTCAACCATCTTCAGCCTTTGTCGGCATCATCTTTGTAGAAGGTTGAAATTCCAATATTTCCTGAAGGCTTTGATTAGTTAGTTCTATTTATTTGTGTCATAAATCTTCCTTCCTTTGATTTTTTTAGTATGGAGAAACTTGCTTCTTGATAATGGATTAGGACTCCTAAATTCTCAAAATTTAGCATACCACCAGTGGCTCTTTCTGGGGACATAATGCTCCATGTGGGCATAGCAAGAATCCAACTATCTCTGGTAGAAGTAGACCAAGTGCAAAATCCATTGGGCTATAGAGTCACTGTATATTTCAATAATCAAATAAAATCTCATTCGATAGCCTCAGGCCACCAAAATATGGAATCAACATTTTCCCTTATCAAACACTTGATTATGATCATGTAACACTTTGAATTTCCTGAATACGATGCCACCATTCCCATGGACAATATTCATTGCTTTATTAACATGCTCTGACTTTTGTTTAGCCTTCTAAAAGTCATCAGGTGCACTATAGTCCTTTCTAAATAGAATATTATCATGCATTTGATCAGCCCTATAAGTAACTAAATTAAGCTCTTCTGCTTGGATGCATTTATGTACACAATCTACCCTATACTCAAGATGTTGGTTCTCTTCACAGAAAGGATTTGAAGATAACTCATATTCATGATCTTCCTTCTTATCAAGAATCTGATCAGATAGGACACTCGAATAATTTTTAGAATCAAGCTTATATAATTTCACCTTATCTTTGCATATTTGATGTATTTCCAACTCGTAAGATGAACTAAAAAATGTATCACCTTCTACATTCATATCATGAATTTCATCAACTTCAAAAATATCATTAGGCCTGTTATCTTCATCATGATTCTAATGGGCTTGATTGCATAGAAAATCTTCCTCCAATAATGGATTCAAGAACATAGAAAACTCGAGTGTATCTTCTTTTGCTTTCTCTTCAAATAATGGATTCGGGAACATAGAGAAATTAGGCATACCTTCATGAAAACTTTCATCCGGCTCCATAGGTGTTCTATCATAAAAGATACCAGCAAATTATATACTAAACTCATCCTTTTAAAAATCATCATCTGCTTGATTAAAGAGACTAATATCTTCACTAGCATTATCTCCTGAAACATCTTCATGCTCACCTTCTGTATGTAGTTCTATTTTTTCTTCGCTATTTGATTACTGAAAATTATCATCTATTTTATCTAGTACCCCTTGATTATGTGTTGATCCATCAACTTGTTTATCATGGTGAATTGAGAAACAATTTTGACTATTCTTCTCAACATGTTTCTGATATTCAATGTCCAATATTTCTGAAATTTCTTCTGTAGTGAGAAAATTTTCATCTTGATCTACTTCATTATCTGCATCTACTTCACATGTTAATTTTTCAGAAAATTCAGCCATACACGAATCAATTATTGGTTCCCTATCCTCAACATTGTCTTCTCTAATGGATACACCACAAAGTAAATGTCTAATTTTCTAAAGTATGAGGCTATGGATAAAGTTATCATTTCCTTCACATGTTTGGTAAGTGTTTTCTTCTTCATATGCATCCCGAGGAGGTATGTAGGGTTCTTCTTCCATAGGGGAATTTTGATTTTCTTTATAGTCACAACACTCACTGTCTTCTTCATCACAAGCATTATAAAATTCATACATGAACCATTCTACAAATTCCTTCCATGATGAAATGCTATGTACAGGTAATGACTCATATGCTTTTCTTGCATAATCCCTGAGTGTTTTGGAAAATAGAATCATCACCTGACCTTCTTCATCAATTTCATAATCTTCTCTGAATGAGTGAAATACTTTTAAATGCCATTTTACTGATTCATTATATTTACCATAAAACCTTGGTACAGCTTGTGCAATTTGCAAAAATAACTTATTTGGAAAAAATATGAATCTTCTGAAATTCAACGGCCTGATGCCATCTGAAATATTTTCTCTGATACATTCTATAGTAAATTCTATGTTACTAACTAGGGGATCAATATTCAATCCCTCTAGGTTCTTTCCCTTAGTGGAGTCACTAATAACTTCTAACATACGGAGTCGCCACCTTCTTATCAGAAGGAAAATACAAACTGATCTTGAACTCTTAATCTAGCGGAGTCACTTTATAAAAAAGTTATGTAGAGTCGCCACCCCTGTCTTCAAGGGAAAAGTTTAACTTTGTATTATGATTTCTCTCACTTCTAGTGGAATCTAACTCTTTGATCACCAAAAATTCCAAGTAATGTTTTACAAACAACTCCCCAGTAGAGTCGCCAATTTGTTGGTGCCCAAAAATGATGGTTTAGATTTCCTATGGATTTGCCAATCCAATGCTGGGAAACCCAATCATTTTTGCCAACTAACAAGTTCAACCAAATGGAGGTTTGAACTTCTGCAATTATGGCTCTGCGAAGCCAAAGCTAGTAGGCCTATACCTTAACCAAATCTGTTGATTCAAAGGCTTTTGATAGCAAATAACTGAATATAAAACTTGTGGATTCTCTCAAGGTGGCAAATAAAGTTGAGAGGAATCAAATTGTAAGTATCTCAATCAATAGTATATGAATGTTGCAAAAACTGAAATGCTTTAATTAATAGTAAATGTTTGACAAAAGGTATATAAAATGAAATAGATAAAAGGAATAAAATATTACAAACTTTGAACAATGAACTGAATGACTATATTCCAATTATTGATAAGATTAGTGCCTTGCACCTACTTGGGCAATGGAATCAGTTCTATATCAATCCTACGTAAACCTTAGAGACAGTTTTAATAACTTGTATATAACAAGACCATCATTTCAAGGGCTTCTACATGAATTATAATTGAAACCAGATTATACAGTTAGTTCTACCGAATTTAACTCTATCTTTGAGAGACCAATAGAACAAAGGAAAGTTTGTCAACCACACCTTTCAACTAATGATCAAACTATATATATATTTCACATTACAAATAACATGAGAATTCAACACAATAAACAATCTATCTAAATAGATTTATCTGAGAGACAAACCGAAAAGAATTGAAAACTATTACCACAGGTGATAGAAAAAACACTTATCTCTTCATTAATGTTGAAAAATAGTACATTAGAGTTCATGTTACAGTTGTGATCAAATTCTATCCTATGAAAATATGTATTGTATTGTCTCTTTACATTTTACATTATGTATATATATGTGTTTGAGTGGCTTTCACACCTCTTTAGGGTGAAAAGACACAACCCTTATTATAAATTGTTTTGAAAAACAATAAACTAACTAAAAAATAACTACCTAACTTTCGGATTTGGATCTGGTCGAAAAAACAAAACACCTCATGGAAAGCTAAGATTTGGACTAGAGAAAGGAAATTTGATTTCCTGAACTGGGTCAGTTTTAGATTTTTAAAATTCAACCATCTTCAGCCTCTATTGGCATCATCTCTGCAAAAGGTTGAAATTCCAACATTTTTTGAAGACCTTGATTAGTTAGTTCTATTTTTTTGTGTCATAAATCTTCCTTCCTCTGATTTTTTTAGTATGGAGAAAATTACTTCTTGATAATGGATTGGGACTCCTAAATTCTCAAAATTTAGGGTACCACCACAGTGTATGAGATATAATCTCTCCTCTCAACTAAGGGGAGACACCCTTCTTATTGCAACTAATTCAACTAAAACTTAACAAGAAACTCAAATTTAATCTAAAATTGGGTGTTTCACGTATCACTTCCTCTCTTTTCAAGAAGGATTTCACTTTCATAAAGATGCAGTCTACAAACTAAAGACTTTTACAATTTCACTTCTATGTACTAATTGGGGCAATAATACCAATAAACTCAAAATCAACCAAAAGATTAATTGTTAAGCGTACTAGTTGACTATAGACTAAGGAATATATATAAGCTCACAGACTTATACACTATCCTGAAAATATTTTAAACTATGAAGCAACAATGTGATAAGCACAAAGAATTGAACACATGAAACTTCTTTTCTATCCTTAATATCGATATGAACCACAACTCAAAGTATATGCATTCACTCTTAACTAACTCAAACTGACAATTATAGCACAAAGTCTACACAAAATCAGATTTAAGGGTCTCTCTATAACAACACAAATAATTCCACAAGTCCCCTCAACTCAAAGATTGAAAAATGCTTTCTTTTTATTCACTCAAAAATCAACTTGCACAAATTAAAGAAAAGTTTGAACTTGCACAATTTCTCCAGAGCTTTCTTGCAATGCATAAAGATAAATATTTATAATGAGCCCTCTTGTATTTATAGGAGAGAGGCTATGAGAAAAATATGAATGAAAAACTAACTAACTAGGGTTGACTTATTCACCATTACAGTCCTTTGTAAGGTGATTACATGTAGCAAGATGCGCAATTGCAAATTTTTACTTTATATGTGCCATTACATATGTAATTGCAATTTTATGCTTTACATGTAACTTGTCAAAATGCATGATGAAAAATAAACTGTGTGACAAGACATGACTGCTATTACATTAACCTCTATCAAAGAGGTTTTGTTGTCACCAGATTACCAAGTGCTAGAAATCTTCAAATCTGTACATGGGTTGGAACATCTATATTCAATAACACTTTGACCATTGCATTTGGTGGTATAAAAAAATCTCTGATTTTTGTTATCATCCATAAGTGGAAAACTGTTCACGGTCCCTCATATTGGTCTTCTACCACCTGCTTGAAAATCTATCTTGAAAGCATTCTAATATTTATGAAACTTGAGTTTCATCTTTTTTCCATGCATGATGGTTGGCCCTTATGATTTAGATGAGCACTTGTAGCACTGAGATGTTGGTGGATCATGCCTGCAAGCTATGCTTCAAACAAGGCTGAAATGAAAAGGTTGCTTTTTTTTGTAGGCCATAGTTGCAATTCAGGGATTTTGGGATGCATTGCAGATTTGATTGCATGTAGTAGTATAATGTGTAATAGTTTACGTAGTTGGAACAAAAAGTTCCTACTACATGGCAAAAATATGAGACTTTAAGTGAAATCAGGGTTTTTGGACCCAACTGCACTTAGGATTGCAAGTGTAGTTGCATATGTAGTTCATTTTGCAATCAAGTCAAAAATCCTCGATTTACACTTGTAATTGTTTTTTCAACTTGGGTATTGTAGGAGATTTTAGATGCGATTGCACATTTGACAGCATGTAACAGTACATGTAGTTGGTGTAAAAATCTCCGATTTGGGTAAACTTAGCATGGAGATTTTTGGGGTAGTTACACTTTGAATTTCGTGAAACGCTGTATGTAGTAGTTTTTGCAACTAGGATTTTTTTGGCAAGAGTGCACATGAAGACACACAAAACCTGTTGCAATTACATGGTAAATATGAAAAATGCTGATTTTTGCAAGGTATATGCAGCTGATTCCAAATATTGCTTCAAATTGTTATTTCATGGAAATGAAAGGGAATTTTGGATTTCTCGAGGTAATGATATGTATATGAAATTTCTGGGTATGGCTGCAAATGGATGAGGGATTCAAATTTTCAACACTATTTTGGAAATGGTGGCATATGTATTGGGAATATTTTTCATCATCATATATGTTGAATGCAAGCTGGAAAGAATTCATTGAGAAGAAAATTATTTATACTTTCAACCAAATTTGAAATAATCTTTTGCCATGATCATGAATATGGAAATATATCATACAAATCTCATTTTTGACAGAAAACATATACAGAAAACCCTAGATGCAACCAAAAAATGAACTCTAACTCAAAAAAACATCTAGTATAGGGCATACAAAAACCATTGAAGAGTAAAAAGGACAAATAATAAACAAAAAGGAAAAATTAGTCATATATTTCATAAAAACAACCAAGAAAAATAAAAACCATTTCAAATGTATCATGTTTCTTACTAAACACATCCCTAAATATATAGAAGGGCAGAGATACAAACATGTTTTTCATTACAAACAACTATTTAAAAAGAAACTACTACAAATGTGATAAAATATGGACAAGAAAGACCACATACCTAGACTAGGGCATAAAAACTTTGAAAAACAATTCAATGGTGTTGAACGAAGGCTTCAAGACCAAAAACAAATAGAGGAAAATGATCTCCAAAGTCGCCAAGGATGAGAGAATAATCAGAAATGACCTTGAAGCTTGAATATATGCACTCCAAACATTGTGATCTGAGAGTTTAAACTCTGCATTTTCTGAGAATTGCAGTGTAGTTTGCCAAAAGCTCGACATTTAGCGCCAATGAAATGGTACTTCACACACAAGGCTCAGTATTTTAGGGATTCTATTTGAGTTTTCATTAATGTTTAGACCCAAAAACTTATGGCTGGTGTCGTGGACTATAAAAGGACCTTTCCTTTCCTTTCCTTTCCTTTACATATAAGATGCAATGTTAAAATAGAAACCTGATATGTATAAAAAGCAGAACTTTTTAAACTCATAACATTACACATTACATATTTCATTGCATTAATATGCAAAAGCACTTAGAATGTCTGCTTGGCAAGTACATATCGGGAGTTTTTGAAGGTTTTAAATATAACATGTTACATGTAATAAAACATGTAATTCCTATCAAAAGTTCTGATAACTTTAGCATTAGACCCTTTTTAAAGACTTACGTTTAAACTAAGATATATTAAAATATGCAAACCTCCTTATATTTTCGGGGATTTTATTTGGGGTTACATTGTGACATGTTAAAATATATGCAATATTATATAAAATCTCCAACCTTTATGAATCTCGTGAATTTTAAAAACCTTTGTATTACATATTACATGTAATGTACTCAAAAGGTTTTATTTTAGTAGATTTGAGATTTTAAAATAACATTAAATATATTTTAATTATGTATGAAAATCCGACCAAAGGTGACTTAAGAATTTTAATAAGATATTATTAAAAATTAAACAACAATAAAATAAAACAAAAATAAAGCAAAAACTAAAAATAAACATTAAATTCAACGACTTAAAACTTCTAAATAAATAAGTAAATTTATTTATTTAATTGAAATACTTAGAGTTTTAAAACCAAATTTAATTTAATTGAAAACATGATTAAATTTTTGTATAGTTGACAAATTTTATTAAAACAAAATTTATGACAACAGTTATGAATCCCCTCCGTTCATGGACATGGCATTGGGAGACAATCATGCACCAAAGGACAAGGATTGACTACAGGAGGGAATAGAGATTTTGAGGTCCCACAAGGAAAATCTTCAGCGGGCCCAAAATCAACAGAAAACATATGTTGACAAGCATCGACTTGAGAGAAATTTTGAAGTTGGGGACTTGGTGTACGTTCGGCTTCAACCGTACAAGCAATTATCTCTAAAGGTTTCTGGAATGAAAAAGTTGAGGCCGCATTTCTACCGACCCTATTGTATGACCAGGAGGGTGGGTGAGGTTTCCTGCGAATTGGAACTACCTAAAGGAAGCCAAATCCACAATGTGTTTCACGTATCTTGCCTGAAGAAAGCGGTGGGACAACACGTCACGGTGTCTAAGGAATTTTCGCCTCGACAAAGAAGGGAAGTTAGTTATGGAGCTAGTCGACATCATCAACATCTGAGAGAAGAGGCTGAGGACTCGCATGGTCAAATAATTTCTTGTGCATTGGAAGGATCTTCCACTAGAAGATGCCACCTGGGAAGGCGAGCATATTTTGGAGCACCCTAGGTTGTACTTTATTGAGGACAAGCAATCTTCGGGATGAGAGGACTGTGATGTCCCCTTCATTAAATAAAATAAATAGTAATGTTGTATTTGGGGCCAAATCGATTATTGTTTATCTCGGGCCCATCTTTTAATTTTCAGCATAGGGTTGGTTTTTGTCATGTCAGCTTTATTTGTACACCCTCAGGAGTTTGTCCGATGAGTATTTAAGATCGACATGTAGGTAGTTTTTCGCACACGTGTCTTGGATTATTTTATTGTATTGTGAATTCCAGTTGGAATTCTTCTTTTCCATTTCAGAAGTGAAAGATCTTCCCTATTTGGTGTCCGCAGTTTCGATGGGATTCAACCCTCACCCTACTCTACTTATTTTTATGTTTCAGGTCTGGTAAATCCAAAGTGTGATCATTAATGTCAACATAGTTTTCCTTGCAAATATATTTGGCTTGTATCTTGCATGATTGTTTTGTGTATACATCACATATCTCCTACATCGTTGCATTATATCTAATTGGCAATATCACTGGGCGCAAGGAAAGAAAAATGCCATCCATCCATACATTGTACAACCTTCTTGCAGTGCCTACTCAGCAACTGTACGGTCTGCTGTTGTACGACTTGCTACTCCATTGTATGACAAGACCATCATTAGTATCCACCATACGATCCAAATTGGGATCGTTGACCCAACACAATGTTACCATACGGCCTAAACTGGGTGGCTGTACAACTCCATACGGCCAACACATTGAGACAATGAGGGTATCCACATTATATCTGGTGTTATGGTGCTTGTTGTTCTTGTTCTTTAAATCTTTTATATTTACTTACATGTATGGTGTATGATTATACTGGTTCAAACAAGATTTTGAAAAGAGTTTTGGAATAAGTGATTCACCCCCCCTCTTTGTTGTTCGACCTATTCAATAGTATTTGCTAAAGCTTCAATTGTTATTTTTTTTTTTTTTTATATCAAGAGGTAATTATGTCTGAATCTTCTCAGTTATTTAATAAAATTGGATTCATTGGTAATAGAAAAATCTCACTACACATGCTTGAAATGCAAATTTGTTTAACTCTGTTATGATTTGGTTACATTTGAGATGAATCCACAGAATCTTAAACTGTCTTATGAGCATCACTAGTTAGAATATTTTAGTGGTATCAGAGCCACAAATCCTACCAGCTTGTGAGGTTGCATGTCTTGCTTGTCAACTTTTTAAGTTGCATGTTAGATTTTTTAATTGCATGTCAGCTTTTTAAGTTGCATGTCGGATTTTTCAATTGCATGTTAACTTTTTCAATTGTATGTCAATTTTTTAGTTGTATGCCACCTTTATCAGTTGTATGTTATATTTTTTACATCAATGCACACAATTAAAGTTGGAAGACTATTAGACTATTATGTACTTTCCTTTTTGCTTCATCAATGAAGGAAAAAGTACCTCTTTGGGAGAAAAAAGTGGACCTTGCAAAGTTAAGAGAAATAAAATAACAAAACAATCAAGAATTGCAATGTTTAGATGATGTACATTTAAGGAAAACTAGGCACTCCAAGGTTTCATCTCCATCAAGTACAACTAAGAGGCCTTGTGCCAAGCTAACCAATGATGCAATATGAGAAACCACCATAAGTATTGCACTCTTCCTAAGGAGAAACCTGACCTTCTTTCCTTCACATAAGTTATGTGTATACCTGATGACGACGATGATGATTTGGTATTTACAAGTTCATATAAGCAACAAAGAAAGAAAGAAGAATTAAAAGATAGAAAATAAAACATTGGGAAAGAAGTAAAGCATGTTGAAGATGCCATTGAAGTAGGTGATTAGGAAACAAATATTAAACCAACACTTGCAAAGAAGCCAACGAATGAAGAGAAACTTAATTCATAGGCTACAAGGCATCCCTAAAAGAGAAAGAAAGTTAATGAAGGAAAAAAGTTTCAGGTAAGAATTGCTCAAAATTTTTTGTTGGTGATCTTGAGATTAACATAGATAAAGATTGTGTAGGTGATGGTCTAATTCTAGGACGAAGCATGTTAGAGTCCTAGGATGCATGGGCAATATACAACCCTCAACATTATAAAATAAGTTTTGTTGAGGATGCAATAAGACAAGATGAGAGGAAACACAATTTTTATTTCCTAAATACAATCAACATCCCTTGATCAACACATGAGAAATCCATTGAGGACAACCAAGTGTGGAATGATAAACACATGACAGAAGTTGGAGATGCTGACCACCCCCAATCTAATTTCGTAACAAGTAAAGAAGAGCATGGGGTAATACAACTAACCCACAAGGATGTTTTTGACAACCTGGTTGAGCATGAGATTGTTATATATGAAGGAAAGGATTCTTTGGGTGAATCCAATGCATCTTCTAGTGTGTTGGTTGATTCCTATGATGGTACAATTCCTACACATGAGGAAAAATAAGAACATGACATTCAAGGACAATTGAGAAACCTAACATGCAATCCCTTGGTATGAGAAGATGATTTATTTAAGACACTACCACCTTAAATTACTTGGGAAGAAAATGAGTCAAATCAAAATTTGGTGGTGTTTAATGATGAGGCCAAATTTCTAATTTGGGACATGAATAGTCTACTTTCTCACGAGTTTGCAGCCCATAGTTATAGAGAAGACAATATTATGGGGTCACTTAATGTTGACATTCAAGTTTTGGCAGATAGTCATGAGACACAAGTTGATGATGCAACTAGTAAGAAGGGAGACTTTGTGCATCATTATGTAGATCTAAAGAGGATTCAAAGCACGTGTAATGAGTTTCTTCACAACTCTAGGTATAATGTTATTATCAAAGTAGCGTAACAACCTAATGAACTAGTGTTCCTTGAGTTGATATGGGATCCAAACATTTGGTTTCAACATGCAGGTGCAGAATACTTGAGGGAAAGCAATCTCAAAGAAGGGAGGACTGCAATGTCACCTTTTTGCATAGCACATAAATAAATATATACTAATGCTAGCCTATTATTTGTTCTTCCCATAGGCTAAAACATTAAGTTAACAAAGGGTGTCAAGTATTTAATTAAATAAAAGGAGGAAAAAACAATAGTTATCGGTGATATACATTTAATTATTCATTGACAATTATTAAAAAGGGCGAAACTTAAATTATGCCTTAAGTATTTCCTTGGTCATGAAGTGAATTATTAAACGTGAGGCAAATATTATTATTTGCCCAAGTTGCTAAACAAAAGAATTAGAAGCAAATCAATAGCATTTTGGCTAGCAATTTTTAGAAAAATTTCAATTGGGGTACTAAGCCTAATTCTATTATGGTAAATTTTTCTCTACAAAGCTTTCTTCAAATGATCTACTTAGGATGCAAACCCTATGTAGCTTTTCTTTTGGACATAACCCTAGAAGATTATTCTTAGTTCATTTCAATGATCAAGGCCTACACATCACATAAATGCTCAACTTGTCTAGAAGTGAAATTACAAGCAGTTGATGGTATAGAGATATAGTTGAAGCAGCTCGAAGGCTAATAGGCAGTCTACAATTATTCTGAATATCGACCAATCCAACATAAGAATCACAAGTCCTTGTATTTGAATCTCAACACAATTATCATTCTTCCATATGCATTAATCAACATGTGCATGCGACCAATCTAGTATTTTAAGCCGACACATGAAGTCGATATTTCAAGTTAATTGTGGATCAAATTGGTATGTAATATCTTATGCGTTGTATTTTCTAAAGCTTCCAATTGCTATGTTTAATATCAAGTGGTAATTCTATTGGAACCTTCTCAGTTATTTAATGAAATTGGATTCATTGCTAATAGAAAAGTCTCACTACACATGCTTGAAATGCAAATTCCTTTAACTCTATTACGATTTTGTTACATTTGAGATGAATCCATAGAATTTTGAACTTTCTTATGACTTCACTAGCTACAATATTTTAGTGTTATCAGAGCCACAAATCTTACCAGCTTGTGAGGTTGCATGTTAGCTTTTTCAGTTGCATGTTAGATTTTTAAGTTGCATGCCAAATTTTTCAGTTGTATGTTGGATTTTTCACATCAACAAACATAATTAAAGATGGAAGATTATTACCTACTTTGCTCCCGCTTCACTACTAAAGGACAAGGTACCTATTCAGGAGAAAAAAGTGAAGGACCTTCAAAAGTTAAGAGAAATAAAACAACAAAAATCAAGAATTGCAATGTTTAGTTGATGTACAGTCAAGGAAAATTGGGCACTCCAAGTTTTCATCCCCATCAACAAGTACAACTAAGAGGCCTCATGCCAAGGTAACCAATGATGCAATTATGAGAAGCCACCATAAGTATTGCACTCTTCCTAAGGAGATACATGACCTCCTTTCCTTCACACAATTTATGGGAATACCCAATGACGACGGTGATGATTTGGTATCTACAAGTTCACATTAACAACAAAGAAAGAAATAAGAATTAAATAATAAAAAATAAACACTGTGAAAGAAGAAAAGCATGATGAAGATGCCCTTGGAGCAAGTGATTACGAAACAAATATTGAACGAGCACTTGAAAAGAAGCTGACGATTGAAGAGAAAGTTAATTCATAGGCTACATGGTATCCCAAAAAGACCAAGAAAGAGAATGAAGGAAAAATATTTTCAGGTACAAATTGCTCAAAATCCTTTGTTGGTGATCTTGAGATTAACATAGATAAAGATTGTGTGTGTGATGGTCTAATTCTAGGATGAAGCATGTTAGAGTCTTAGGATGCATGGGCAACATTCCACCCTTAGCATTGCAAAATAACTTTTGTTGAGGATGTAATAAGGCGAGATGTGAGGGAAGACAATTTTGATTTCATGAATACAATCAACATCCCTCTATCAACACATGAACAATACATTAAGGACAACTTGGTGTGTATTGATAAACACATGACACAAGTTGGAGATGCTAACCACTCCCAATCTAATTTTGTAACAAGTAAAGAAGGGCATGGTGTAATAAAACTAACCCACAAGGATGTTAATGACAACTTGCTTGAGCATGGGATTGTTATAGATGAAGGAAAGGATGCATTGGGTGATCCCAATGCATTTTCTAGTTTGTTGGTTGACTCCTATAATGACACAATTCTTACACACAAGGAAAAAGAACATGGCATTCAAGAACACTTGATAAACTTGGCGTACAAGCCCTTAGTATGGGAAGACGATTTATTTGAGACACTCCCACCTTTAATTACATGGGAAGCAAATGAGTCAAGTCAAAATTTGGTGGTATTTGATGAGGCCAAAATTCTAATTTGGGACAACAATAGTCTACTTTCTCATGAGTTTGCAACCCATAATTATTGAGAAGACACTGTTATGGGGTCCCTTAATGTTGGCATTCAAGTTTGACAAGATAGTCATGAGACACAAGTTGATGATGCAACTAATAAGAAGGCAAATTTTGTGCATCAATGCACAAAAGTTGTAAAGAGGATTCAAATCATGTGTGATGAGTTGCTTCACAATTCCAAGTATAATGTTGTTATGAGTAGGGTAACACGATGGACCGATGGAGCAGTGTTCCTTGAGTTGATAAGTGATCCATGCATTTGGTTTCAACATATAGTTGCGGATTGCTTGAGGGCAAACAACTTCCAAGAAGGGAGAACTACAATGTCGCCTTTTTGTGTAGCACGTCAATAAATAGATAAATACTAATGTTAGCCTATTATCTATTTTCCCCATAGGCTAAAGCATTAAGTTAATAAAAGGGAATAAGTGTTTAATTAAATAAAAGGAGAAATAAGCTATAGTTATTGCTCATATGAATGTGATTATTCATTGCTAATTATTAAAAAGGGGTCATCTTAAATTACGACTTAAGTCTTTCCTAGGTCATGGGAGTGAATTATTAAACGTGTCAAATATTATTATTTGCTTAAGTTGCTAAATAAAAACTTTGGAAGGAAATAAATAGCTCCTTGGCTAGGGATTTTTATAGAAGGTTCAATTGGGGCTAAGTCTAAATCTATTATGAGAAATTTTTTTGTACAAAGCTTTCTTCATTTGATTTGCTCAGTATGTAAACCATATGTAGCCTTTCTTTTGGACAAAACCCAATAAGATTCCTTTTAGTTTATTTTAGCAATCAAGGCCTACAAATTACATAAATGCACAACTTGTCTAGAAGTGAAATTACATTCAATTGATAGTATAGAGATATAGTTGAAGCAGTTCAAAGGCTAATAGGCAATCTGCAATTATTTTGAATATCAACCAATCCAACATAAGAATCACTACTCCTTGTATTTAAATCACAACATGATCATCTTTCTTTCATTTGCATTAATCAACATGTGTATGTTGTCTATCTGGTATTTTAAGCCAACACACGAAGTCAGTGTTTGAAGTTGATGGTGGATCAAATTGGTATGTAGTATCTTATGTGTTGTATTTGCTAAAGCTTCCAATTGCTATGTTTAATATCAAGTAGTATTTCTATTTGAACTTTCTTAGTTATTTAATGAAATTGGGTTCATTGCTAATAGAAAAATCTCACTACATATGCTTGAAATACAAATTCCTTTAACTAAGTTATGATTTGGTTACATTTGAGATGAATCCATGGAATTTTGAACTTTCTTATGAACATCACT
The DNA here is from genome assembly GCA_027943335.1 of Chamaecyparis obtusa. Taxonomy (NCBI): domain Eukaryota; kingdom Viridiplantae; phylum Streptophyta; class Pinopsida; order Cupressales; family Cupressaceae; genus Chamaecyparis; species Chamaecyparis obtusa. Next base: position 851,464 of record BSBK01001637.1, on the reverse strand, counting down.
AGTTATAATATTTCATTTAATCATAAAGGTGGTGATTGTATTAAGTTTAAAACAAGAAATATAAAACAAAGATCAAAGTGAAGTAAAGTCAACAATAAAGTAACAGTTTGATATCTTCTTGAGAAAAGGTGTGTTTAAATTGTGAAGTTTAAATGAAGAGATGGGTTTGGAAAAAGACATGACTTGTTAGAAATTATTTTTTTCAAAAGGATGTCTCTCTTCAATTTAATATGAAGATATAAATGGAGATTGGAAATATAGTGGAGTGTGTTGCATCCAAAGGAGATAATGGACGCACATTAAGAGGATACAAAAGATGATTTTTTAGGGGCATATGAAAAGTTAATAAACAAATTATAAAGAAGTGTTTGAGATCTCTTTGGAGCTGATTATACTAGGATTTTATATTGAGGTTGCTGCCTTATATGGTGAAGTTGGCACTTCATCTTTGTAAAGTTGGTGCCTCTAGTATGTTAAGACTTGGTGTCTCTAGTATGTTGGTTCTTACATACATTGTAAAACACGGTATTTATATTTAAGCATTTATTTGATACTCTGCAATGTGTTGATTAAGCTTGGAAATGATATTACTATTACTTAATCAAGTTTTAAAAGATCGAAATTCATAAATATACTAATTCACCTCACCCATTGTTTTAGTATATTTGTGTAATTTAATATTGAAATATGTTTGCAAATAACATGCAAATATATGTTATTAAAATGATAGTAAACAAAAAATCAATGAGAAACTAAAGTTACCCTTAAAAAAATAAAATAAAAAAATAGTACTTTGTACTTGATAAAGACACCATATGAAAACAAGTAATGGACCAACCAAACTACTTTTAAGCCCTTCGAAATTTACTCATCTCTATAAATAATTGGAGTTAAGTTTATGTAAAAATAAAACTAATCAGTTAAATGCAAACTTAACAAAATTATTACAAGAAATACAATAAATAAACCCTTTGAAATTTAGTCATCTCCAGAATTTATTTTTCCTATCCTTAGGCATATGGCATAAGTCCACATAATAAAATTTGATTGACCAAAGTAAATTTTCATTATTTTGTGTGTAAAATCCTTTACATCAATATATTAAATTTGAATTTAATAAAATAGTGAGTATACTTTAAAAAATCTAATAGTCCAAAACTGCATTATTTTACTATTATACGAGCATTATGAAAACCTAGAATTAGTTTACTATTTTACAAGCATTATGAAAACCTATGGTAAACAACAAAGACCATAATAAAAGAACTTAAATTTCAAGATGATAAAGGAATACAAGGAAAATATAATATCATAAATTTTTTTTTAAAAAATCATTACTTAAGAGCTAAACATTGAGAAAATATGAGAAAAATTATTACTTGAAAGAGCTTAACATTGAAAAAAGATTAGGGTAAATGAAAATATAAACACGAAATGTCATTGGAAAGAACAATAAGATATGCACAAAGATACATCTTAATTGGATATACCTATTTGAGGCAAGGACAACAATTAAAGAGAACAAATAGTTAATAATAAATAAATAAATAAAAAGTTAAATGAGGATTTGTACTTTAAATTTTTCATCGAATTTGAACTCATGATATTCCTGCAAATAACAAGAAAATATACATATTATTAATATGATAGTAAATAAAAATTTGACGAGAAACAATTTAGTCTAAAAGAATAAAAGTATGCTTTATTTCTCAAGTTGAATAGAAAAACTAGTGGCAAATAGATTGCTTATCTCCATTCTTTTTCTTTAAAATACTCATAAAAAGAAAAATCGAAGAATGACTTGACGAAAAAAAAGAACTATTTTAAAAAAAAATTTCCAAAAAAAATAGCACGAGTATCTACTACCGATGTAACAAATCATGTTTCATCAAATATCAATCCCATTGGGATGGATCAAGAAGATACCCCACAAAAGTGAGGAAACAACATTCCAAGCCATAAGCACAAGAGAAAGATGATAAATAAAATATTAAGGATTCTAAGAGATGAATTTTGCCTCAGATGTGTAAAAGAAAAGCCCACTCTTTGCCTTAAGGTAATTAAGAGAGAAAATCATATATACCAATTTAAGATTAAATCTAAACTTTCTTAAGGAAAAGGAAAAAAATGTCCAAGAAAAAGAAATGGATATATTAAACAAATAACAATCAAAATCTACATTATTAATAAGTATACTTCCAACTAAAACAATATAAAAGAAACATTGTCCCAAGAGAATGAATGATGGCCTACAAATATAATGTGAAATATCGAAAAAATAATCAATAAGCTTGAATATTTAGGCATCAAATAGATATACATTGTTATATTGTTTAAGGTTCTCAAGAACATGCATAAAATAAAAATGAGGTTAAAACTATTATATTATAAAGCTAACAATAAGGAGTTAGAAACATTACAAGTGAGATTAAAGCTCTACTTAGCACTTCCAAAACAACCATGGTTGACCTGCTAAGGATTCCTATTGTTGAAACTGGCTGGAAGATCAATTTTGATAGCCAACTCTCTATCCACTTATGTTGATTGTGTTGGTACCCAAAATCACTACCTCTAGAAAAATTTGCTTTCAATCATGTGTAGCCAAATCTATACTCATTCTTGTCACATCAATGCCAACTAAGTTATCTTTCCTATCAAATAGTCAAACCATTAGGTGTTGGCATGTCTTGGTCCAATAATGATGTATGCAAGATGTTTACCATGAAGATGATCAAGGGAGACTTTAGCATAGGTAACAGATGGAAAGGGTAAAGTCAAAACAAAGACTATTATGACAAATGCAAGGGAAAGGTAGGAAGGATTATGAATTGACCCCATTTATGCCTTTCTATTTTGTAAGCTTTGGCTCAATTTTAGGGATTTTGTGGCATCCGGTGATGGTTTGGAGTTTAGTTTGTGCTCTAGGTGGTGACAATGTTTTTGTATCATTTTGGGTACTTTTGGGTTTGTTCTCCTTTGCCCTTGGGGACCACTACTATTTCTAGTAAGTTCTTCTTTTGGCACTAGTCTTTCTATGTTTGCTCTCCTTAGTCCCCGGAGAACATTACTACTTATATTTAGTGCTTGTTTCAACAACAATCATCACCCTATATTACGACACGATCGATTTCCATTTCCACTACCTTAACAAGTTTTTTGTAACGTGGTTGATAATATTTTTATATTTGCACTAAATTAATGAAGTGGCACTTTATTATTCACTTAAATGTTCAAATGTTAAAAAAGTGTATTTTGTTCCCTAGATTGGATGCCTAGAAGATGTGGGGGACTTCAGTTGTTTTAAATGTTATTGGGCTTTTTTCTTTTTAAAATATTTGAATTTTTAAATGCCTTGTTCCCTCCACAATCTATAACTTCAAGTTTTGGTTATCATTTCACTCATTCAAATGTTGCACACATAACAAGATACTGCTAGAATGAATAGAGCAATTCTTCCAATATTGTTTGAGGTCAAAAACCCTCGTCAAATACATTAATTTCGGTGGTGAAAGATTCTCCCTAGCTAGTTTGGTGTTTTCACATAAGAAACACATTGGTTCTCATAGATTTTTCAAAATCGAGGTTTGAACAAAATGAAAATATACAAGATATTTTAATTGCAAATTTATGGGCTTAATTTTTTATGATTAGCAAATATTTTTTAGTGTTTTTGGTGGAGTTTTCAAGTGCTCATAAAAATGGCCATACTACTAAGGGTTTTAGGCAATGCCCTGGTTGCAAAAACTTCTTTTGGTATTTGAAACCGAAGCTAGAAAGGGTTAAAATTTGTGGGTGATTAATCCTACGGTTTCCAAACTAGCGCAACTAGGATATGGCAGTTTTTAAAGGGTTTTGTCTAAGTTACTGACTCAGGTGGTGATTCGGATGCAGATGTGGGATGCAAATGCACACATTTTGTTTTAGGGGATGCAAATGTGTTTGGATATATATATATATATATATATATATATATATATATATATATATATATATATATATATATGCAAAGAATTACAAGAACTATACAAAAATAAATCATTTGATGGTATGAATTTCAGAATTAGAATAATGAAACTTCACCAATCACCATTGATCAAGATTCAAGATATTTCATATTTGATAGTTCAACAATTTCAACTTAAAACTTCATAGACACAAATATTCAAATGGAAAGAAGTTCAATAACTAATTACTCGTGTTCAAGTTTCCAATGCAATTTGAAATACAAAATCAAAACTTAGTGCATGATTCAAATTTCAATGTTCATCATTCAAGAGTTAAGATTCAAGATTCACTAATCAGATTTAGAATCATAAGGATTCTCAAGAAAATCCACATTCTCATCATCTCCAACTGCTGCAAGTTCAAGATCATTTGTACCAAGAACGGTTCCACTTGTGCTAGATGCACCATGTGTCATGGTATCATCACCATCATCTGTGATTGTAATAAGATCATGAAGCGTTGCATCCAAGTTTGCACACTCAGGAGCTACATCCCAAAGCTTGGTTGACCCTTCCTTGTATTCATTCTTGTTACGTGACAAAAGACACAAGTTGGTATGAATGTAAACTAAGTCCCCAGCTTTCTTTGGGCCCAACCAGTTGTGCTTCACTAAATGCATATATGAGTATGTACTCCAATTCTGTTCACCAGCAAAAGAACTTGCAACCTAGATAGTGTTCACAAAATTAAACATACAAATACAAATGAAAAACAAATTAAAGAATGTTAAACACTAAATTGTAGAATACAAGTGGTAAACAAAAAGTGGGGCAAAACTTACTTGTAAGGGGATCTTGATTGCAAGACCTTGTAGATGCTTGTATGGTTGACCATACATGTACCACCATGTGATAGCTCCCATTTTATATTGGTCCTTTATTGCAAATGGAGACATTTTTAAACCCGAAGCAAATAAGCCAAAGTCTAGCCTCACTGTGTCGTGCATTTCCTCATCTGGGAAGAGTCTTGTAAAAGCTTTGTAGCACCCATTAGCAACTTCTTCATCCGCATATGGTGCAACTCTATCTGGCATACCAAGTACTTTCTCACTATAGTACCTAGGAGATAAGGCATATGTAAGGAGGTGCAATGGGGTAGTCATCTTCTCCCAACGATGATGAATGATTGCTTCCACCTTATTGCATGAGGCTTCACATTCTATGGGGTCATTCTCATGCTGTTGTATGGAAACTTTTACCTTCTCAACCATGGTGTCCATGCCATCATACAAATCCCCCAAGCAAGGTGTATCTGTATCGACAAAGATGAGCATAGTCATGATAGGCTTGGTGAAATCCAATACAAATTGCACACGAGCCCACCGACTGTCATCCAAGACCAAAGCCTTGACCTTTTGGGCTCTTTCTAAATTCGAAGCCTTCCATATGCCCCATTGGTTAGAAATAACCATTTGGCTTAATGTCGCTTGCACCTTGACAAGTCGCCTCGTAACAATAGTATGAGATGCAAAACGGGTCTCAACAACCTAAGCAAGTTAACAATATGTCAATAAATATTATTATATTAAGCAAAGACAAAGTTATATACAATTTGATAATTGAACATGAACATAAAATTTATTCAAAATAAATAAATAAATGAAATTTACTAATTACAATTTACCTTTAGCAGCTCCAATTTGGAGAATGGTCTAAATATGGATTGTGACATGTGGTGGTTTGTCACAAACATATGTATCTTCTCCCCCTCTTGGTAAATTTGTTTCATCCAATCTATTTGAGTGCCAATTTGTTGCATGATCAAGTTAAGGGAATGTACAGTGCATGGTATCCAAAAAATATGGTCATACTGACCCTCAACCAAAGCACCTACACCCCTACAAGTTTTGGCATTATCTGTAACCCCTTGGACCACATTCTCACTACCCACCATCTCTATGGCCTCAATGAGAATTCTAGAAATGAAGTGTGAATCCTTCACCTGCCCTTCACAATCAACAACTCTAAAAAACATTGCCCCTTTTGGGGACATTGCAATCACATTAATCAATGACTAATTTTTTGTATCTTTCCATCCATCAGACACAACAGTTATACCCGAAGTTTTTCAAGAATTTTAATTGGTTGAAGAGCTCTCTCTATAGAAGTCCTCTCTTTTTGCAATAGAGTGGTACACACCTTTTCATACCCAGGACTTACATAATCAACTAGAGCTTTAACTATGGCTTGCACCATTTCCTACCAATATGGCGATCTTACCAAGTTGAAAGGAAGACCATTGGCATAGAGGCAACGTGTAACGACTTCATCAACAAGCTCTCTTGCCTTCATTTTAAATGCAGTGTCCAAAGGGCCTCTTTTGCGGGTGGTAACCTCTACTTCTTTCTCTTCCTCTCCCAGTACAAGTACTTGCAAGAATTGATGTTTGGAGTATACAACTAGTTCAGTGGGTAATTGCATTTTGTTTTTTCCAGATGGAGGTTGATAAAAACTTTTTTTTGATCTTTTAACCAAATTATCAACAACTTCTTGTTCTTTTACAAATGAAGCTATTTGTGCATTAGACATCCCCTCCCCAATTGTGCCTTTGCACATTGCAAATCATTTACTAGCAGGGCCCATAAAATGAAGTTTGACCCGAGAATATAAGTTGTTGAATGGTTTTCCTTTGTTACTTTGACAATATTTACAATTCCAAAGATATGAGCCACCTCCTGAAACTTGTGATTCTCGTGTGGTATGTCTCCATAAAGGAGATTCAACATCAATATTAAAATTATTGGCTCCTTGCCCTCCCACTGAACTTTGACTATCAGCGGTGGCCATTTTTGCACAATACAATCTAATTTCTTGCTATAATAAGAAAATAAATAAATTTAATTTAGAACAAAACTATGAACATCAAGCATACAAGTGCAAAAAAATGATACAAATACATAGCTAAACTTGTTTCTTTTTTAAAAAAAATGAAAAAAACTTCAAAAATCTCTTCACAAACTTGAAAAAATTAAAAAATTCATCAAAATCTCAAAGAAATTCATTAAACAATTTGAGAATGGGATCAAATGCTTACCTGAAATGCTTAAAACTCCTTTGTGGAAGCTATCCCTTACTCTACGAAAAATAATCAGCTTGCCTTAAAAATGCCAAAATGGAGAGCAAATGAGAAATGAGTCTAGCTGCAAACAAAATGGGATGAAGAATGGTCAAATGGCCTCTTTTAGGGCTGTTTTAGGGTTTAGGAGAAAAAAAATAGGTTAAAAACATGTTTCTAGCACATGTTTTAATAAAACTTTAAGTGGCAAAATATTAAAAAAAATTGTTCTTTTGGGCATCTACCCGCGGATGCCTCTGGAAGCGCTTGGATGCCCTGTGGGTACCATCCGGAAGCCACCACAGGCATCTGGATGCGGGTGGTGTAATGTCCCCCTTTTGAGGTACATTATATTGTGCCGTGTTGTTAGCCTTTTCACCTCGGTCCGGAGGGCTAGTCGTGGCGTAGCAGTGCACCAAGAGATAATTGGCCTAGGTGGTTTTAGTTCCAGGCCAATCGGAGCAGTTTTCGCAGGTTTCTGGGGTACTTAGTATTTATAGTAAGTCAGTTGGGTTCAAAATTCTCGGCTCCTTAGTAGTGGACTTGGAGTGTCTCATCGAGAGCTTTTCGACGAGCTATCACACGTCGGCATCCGAGCTCGTTTGGGCCACCGTTTTAATGCCGGAAGTTTCCCTCACTTTATTTATTATTTTAATTTATAATTCAATGGTCATTTTATTTAAAAGTGACTTAAAGTGAAATTATAAAGAGATGAAATAGGCATATGAAGAGTCACAGTGGGGAAACTGAAGAGTCACAGCTGCAGCCATAAGAGGAGGTTTTGGAGTCTCATTTAGCATGCTTCAGTTTATGGATATTATTTCACCCTAAGAATTCGAGAAGCTTCAGCTATCGAATCAGAAATCTGAGGATGAAAACCTTCAGTATTTTTCGGTGGATTGGACGGAAACTTGATTCATCCCGATGCGGATTCACTCAGAGTTTGCCATTGCTTTACCAGGTTCCTTATCATCCAGTCTTACTATTCTTTGCTGTATTTCAGATTGGATTGGATATTGTAATATTTGGTTGTTGTTTTGCTAACCATATTTCTGAGAAATTTAATAAAGTTATATCTGCTGGTTATTCGAATATTTCTGTTTGATATTTGCATGTTTTATTGGTTTTCGAATCTGCATGTGATTTGGTTGAGAAAATTAGTAAATGGCCGGTTAGGATCATTTCAGTGGTATCAGAGCCTTGCATTCTACCAGCCTGTGAGGTTCCTTCAATAACAAATTTTCAGAACTCAACATTTTGATAAAAATGAAATTTTCTACAGCAACGTAAATTGCAGAGATTTTCTGAATAATTTTGTTACGGAGTTTTAGCAGCGTATGAGGTTTTTCTTGAGAAAACTAATCATACATATACTGTCAGTTGTATTGAAGTCGAAATAAGCATTGCCCTGGTGACTGGTACGTATCTTCATTGATATTAGCACCCAGACAGGTCCCATTTTGCATTGAGGTCAATCTTTGGGGATTGAGAACCATTGGCAGCAGTCACGCAAGATAGAATTTGAACTCACGGGGGGGGCTCAGTCAGCAGATGCTCAAGCTTCCACGCCCTTGTTCTCACGTGAGCTGGAAGTTACACATTCTGGACAAACCTTATGCTCACCTTCAGGAGAAATATGCCAACATAAGGCACGAAAGGAAAGAGTGCTTACCTAGGGCGAAGTAGTCAGGAAGCTCGACATTATTCAGGGCCTCACGCACTCCCTATCTACCACCAATAGTACTCACGGTTGGTTGTGAGTAGCGACAGGAGTTCGGGTGGCTATACGATCCCGTATCTCTGGCCGCAAGCAGCGACTACACATCTAGTGTGCATGTGATGACTGAACACGGGAGTAGGACAAGTTCCACACATCATATGTAGTCTTTGCAGAAGCTAGGCGATGTTGCAGGATGTTTTGAACCTGCGTGGAGACGAGATCGCATTCCAGTCTGGATACACATGCAAATACAACAACATCAGGCACGTGCTCGATTTGCATTATTGATTGACTGGAGAATCATGAAAATACCACCAGTGTATTGAGCAAAGCAAGGTGTATTGATTGAAGAAGCTTCCGTGCTCATTGAAGAAGCTTCCGTGCTGGTGGTCCTTCCCAATGCAACCAACAAGGAAGAATCGTGTTCACTCGTTAGAACTTCTTCAACCATTTCAGTAAACTAAGCATTCTAGTGTGTACAGAAATACATTTCAAACAAATTATCGGGGCCTTCTCTATAGTTGTCGTGTAAAGATTTGAAAGCTTGGGCCTCAGTCGGCAAACAAGAGGACGTCTCTCTGCATCTCGTCCTTGGTGTTGGTCACAAGAATAGAGCATAGAGAAGAGGAAAAGTGCGGAGACAATAGCAGATAGAAGTAGAGTAATCTTAGGCATCTTCTGGAAATTGCATTTCTTCCAAAATTACTAACTCTAAATTGGCGGATATGAGTTATGATTCGCGTAGAGATGTCTTTTTCTTAACGTGCAGGAAGACCCACGTTTAAAGAGGAATTGGGAAGACTTGGGAGAGAATATTCACAGACTGGGCCCGTTCAAGTCTGTTATTTCTTAACAAAGGATTGTCGAGTTTAGTTTGAGCATATGCTCTTAGCAGTGCACAGCAACTGGAGGTTCAGGGCAATGCTGGAGGAATGTGTGTTGGGTGCGGAAGCCTGCAATGCGTCAGCCACTACTTCATGCCGTGAATGACCATAAACTTCAGTTTGCAGTTCAACTGGAGGCACAGTCTGCAGGCCGAGTTTGTGCACCAATCAATTGGGTTGGTACTTGATTTGCATTTCACAATATATTTGCTATATGTAGCACAGACGTCAGCAAAATCCGATCTTACCATTAATCAAAAATAATCATATTTCTTGCTCGAGTTATCTTTTGCTTGGGTTGGAGCCCGCATCTATGGTAAAATTGTGATTGTGTAGGAACATGTGCCCAAACATCTAAATACGTAACGGGCTAAAATCAGTTTTGGCGTCAGCAGAGACTTGTGCGAGTGGCCAAGCTGCAAGTTAGTGCCTATCCACACAGATGATTGGTTAATACCTATTCAAAGTGTCGACCCCGGGTGTTCATAGAGTTGTGGCCTCAGAATGTGGTAAATGAATGCAGTGTTGGGTGGTTATCTTTATCATACCTGCAGCAAGGTATTTGGAACAGTGAATCAAAACACAAACATTTATAACTTCAGCTGACAATGGCAATCTCAAGATAAAATTTCATGAGCATTCTAAAACGATACCAAGGGAAACTACGTAAATACTGTGATAACAAATAGACCAGAGATTCTCAGTTGGTTTAAATTCCTACAGCTAGTCTGATCAGAAAGGTTCCCAGCATGTTTGGCATACATTGAGAATACAAGCTATCAAGTCTAAATTAGAAAATTGTCTCCTCAGTATCAGACTCAGCGTGGGTAGTGCTTTGGAGTTACAGTCATCTGATTTCTTCTAAAAACAAGAGAAAGATGTGACACACAATACCCCAAGTTCGGGACAACAATATATTGAATCGACAACTCTTACATTCAGAATTTAGAACAGCATTATGCAGTAGTCAGAATTTCAGTATCAGGAACAAGGAATTATTTGATACCTTCAGCGGAAGAATCAAAATTATTATTGCAGGGGTAGCCTTAGTTTTAGAAGTGTTTCAGTCTTTGGCACGAATTTAGAGAAATTAATTCATGGAGTCGTTAGAAAGCCCAGTGTTCTCGCATGAATTCTATGACATGTTTTATAGTGTGCAGCTCAGAGATATTCGAAAAGAAATGGAGATAGGAAATGAATTGTGTTGCCTAGGATGGCAATTAGAGGAGCAGAAAATTACAAGCAACATGCTTGCCAAACTAAATGAAATAAATTCATATCTATCCAGGATAGATCAAACTGATTGCAGGCTTTTTAATTGGGCCATGCATCCCGCGATGATTGTCTTAGTGCAACGCAGATTTATGAGTCATCCACTTCGAGATGTTAAGCTTGCATGAGTCGCCTCATGTCTCAGTGAGATCACTCAGATTACAACACCTATCATTCCTTACATCGAGCACATTTGGAGACAAGTGTTACAGCTGATTATAGACAGCTTAGATGGACTGAAATATGACAGAGATTCTACCTTCGGTACATAGGTAAAAGTCTTGGAGTTAGTGACCAGCACTAAAGTTTTCAGTCACATGTTGAATCCGGGTTATGATAAAATGATTCAACAATTATTTCAGTGCCTCCTAAATAATTACAGGGAGCGCCATTCAGATGAGGTGAAGACTTGCATTATGACTATGTTATCCTCAATCTTAGATGATGATTGCGACATATGAAAACAATTGCGATCTGAATTGTTGGCATTATGGAGAGGAGGAATAAGGGAAGTATCCATGACATATGAACTCTCAGCTGAATTAATTAAGCTTCAGGGTGAAAGATTCATGAGTTTGTTATCTGATAACAAATGGGCATCATTAGGATTACAGGTTGTAGGATCCCCGGTGATAGACCAGGACTCAAAGATTGCAGGGCAGATTTGTTTCTTATGCCAAGGGAGCTGGTCAAAGGGGCATATTTGCACGATTGATCAAGGGAAAGATAAATTGCAACCTAATGATAGAGACGTTACAGTTGAGACTTCCCCGCTTTCGGGACACGGTGGTGAGTGTTCAACACTCTACTTTGGTGATTTGGTGGCGGAGTTTGATAACTCCACGATTATAAGTTGCGGTGACCAGTTGGAGACTTTCAGTGATTTTGGTAATGAGGAATCATGTGACTTCTTTAGCAACACTTCACTTTTGCATCACACTGATATGGATGACCCATTTTGTAGTACATCTCAGGGTAACACTAATGAGAAGTGTATCTTAAAGAGTCATCTAAAAGTTAGTGATGATGCTATTATTGCAGCACAGGTTCACCATGATAGCACTCATCAGATCATTGATGATCTGTACAGGACAACTCAGAGAGATCTAGGGCAAGACAACAGAGGAATTGGATCCTATACTACAAGTTTACAGGGAGTTAGGACAGCTTTTGAGGATTGGAAATCCGGGTACCTAAGATTGCTTAAAGACCGTGACCACCTGTTACAGGTTGCCAGGAATTATGCTGAGCAGTTAAGGATTAAGGAGGTGGAGATCGGTAAGCTCAATAGGGAGCTTAGTGCTACTCAGGGCACTTTGGAGCATACCCGTATCGCTCTACAGGAGGCAAGGAATCAAATTGTGGTCTCTAGCCAGTACAGGGAGCAGGATGACAGGGATAGGTCTGAATTCTATCAGGAGGTTATTCAGGAGCTTGATAGCATACAAAAAACCTATGACTTGGACAATTGTTCGAGGGGATCTTTGGGTCATCGAGAGTTTCTTAGTGAGTCAGACCACTTTCAGAAGATGGATAACTCCTTGTTCGATATGGGTGCGGAGTTCACCATTGATAGTCCCCTCTTTGAGTTAGATGAGGGAGATACTTCCTATCCCCAGGATGAGGACGATGTTGGTCATAGGGTCTGGGACCCAAGTGCAGTCATCAGAGGTGAGCCTTGGTCATCAGGTTGGAGTAGCAGGATGAGCTCAGTTGATGAGCAGTATGGTTTGTGTACCCGCAGTCCAGGAGTGGTAGCTATGTTTGGTGGCATGATGAGAGCTGTCTTTTCTTACACTACCGCCCAACGAGGATGTTGATCAGGTAGGACTTCTTTAGTACAGGGTTATCGAGTTTGGCATGCTAGCTATGCTGGCTGGTGTGAATTTTTCACACAATGGTATACTTCGTATGACTCTGGCTATTGAGAGGCAGTCATGGAGTCCTTATGCTGATTTGGGGTTTCCAGTAGAGCTATTCAGTGCATCACGGGTGGGAGCCTTATGCGACAGTTTTGACAGTTTGCCTCTTCAGCGTAGCTTTTGGCTTAGGCAAATTAGAGGGGTATACTCGAGGTTGGTTTTCATTTTTGGAGCCGATCAGTATGAGATTTCATTTTCTCCAACATATGGCCATAGAGGCGCAGGAGAGCCCAGTTGGAGTGAAGTCCTCAGTTGGGTTGAGATCCTTCTTACAGATGTTAGTAGCACAGGGCAGATTGGTTCGACAGATCCTGCAGTGATTTGGGATTCTGACATTATATGGGCTGTTGTTTGGTTATTGTACGAGTGGCTTCACAAATCAGAGCATAATGACTAGGTCAGTTTCACGCGACTAGTTGATGGAGCCACCTCCCAGAGGTTGGTTTGGGATCCTGGTATTTGATCTCAGCATGCAGATACTGATTGCTTGAGGGCAAGCAATCTCTGGGAAGGGATGATTGTAATGTCCCCTTTTTGGGGTACATTATATTGTGCTGTGTTGTTAGCCTTTTCACCTTGGTCCGGAGGGCTAGTCGTGGCGTAGCAGTGCACCAGGAGATAATTGGCCTAGGTGGTTTCAGTTCCAGGCCAATCGCAGCAGTTTTCGCAGGTTTCCAAGGTACTTACTATTTATAGTAAGTCAACAAGGTTCAGAATTCTCGGCTCCTCAGTAGTGGACTTGGAGCATCTCGTCGAGAGCTTTCCGGCGAGCTATCACACGTTGGCATCCGAGCTCGTTTGGGCCCCCGTTTTAATGCCAGAAGTTTCCCTCACTTTATTTATTATTTTACTTTATAATTCAATGGTGATTTTATTTAAAAGTGACTTAAAGTGAAATTATAAAGAGACGAAATGGGCATATGAAGAGTCATAGTGGGGAAACTGAAGAGTCACAGCTGCAACCATAAGAGGAGGTTTTGGAGTCTCATTTAGCATGCTTTAGTTTATGGATATTATTTCCCCTGAGAATTCGAGAAGCTTCAGCTATCGAATCAAAAATCTGAGGACAGAAACCATTAGCATTTCTTGGTGGATTGGACGGAAACCCGATTCATCTCGGTGCAGATTCACTCAGAGTTCACCATTGCTTTACCAGGTTTCTTATCATCCAGTCTTACTGTTCTTTGCTGTATTTTGGATTGGATTGGATATTGTAATATTTGGTTGTTGTATTGCTGATGTATAATACAAAACCATATTTCTAAGAAATTTAATAAAGTTATATCTGCTGGTTATTCGAATATTTCTGTTGGATATTTGCATGTTTTATTGGTTTTCGAATCTGCATGTGATTTGGTTGAGAAAATTAGTAAATGGCCGATTAGGGTCATTTCAGGTGGATACCTGCCATAGGCATCCACCCGCATCCGGATGCCTATGGTGGCTTCCAGGTGGCATCCATAGGGCATCTGCTCCCGGATCTGCCTCCACAGGCATCTGCACCCGCATCCAGAGGCCCTGCAAACGCATTGGTATCCTAGGGTTTTGTTGCAGGTTAGTTTGTGGGTGATTGATGTTGAGAGTTTTCCTTTCCATTTGAGGTTACAACAGTTCATTATCAGCATGAGTGTAACTCAAATATGGGTTTGAGCATATCTGGAGCTGAATTCAGTCCATTTCCTTGCATTGTATTATCAGCTCAGTGCATTTATGGATTTGTTACAATGCTAAGAAGATGGTTAACTCCTTGAAGAAATTTTAGATGTGTTAAGGTGATGAGATCATTACATTTTCTATGATATTGTGACTGAAAATCCGTATTAGCAGACCCGTGGCTATCCAGCAAACTATTTCTCATGATATGTAAAGAGAATTTAAAAACAAATCTAAGTAACCCCTTGGTAAGATATGCTTTTTAGTTTTCTGTTTAGATGTTTCATATGAGCATTAAGTGCCATAGCAAATCAATAACCACATGAAACTTGCCTCTTTAATGGTGCTAGGTGAAGTACAATGCATGTTTTAAATAGTGGCATTAGCTAGGTGTGACTTAGGTGTGTTGAAGTGGTATCGAAGGTAGTCTTCTTTGTTATAACCTGCAAAACACCATTTCGGACCCGTAAATCTACTGTTGTTCACTGTCTTCTTGAGGTATTTTAACATATTTGCAAGTTATTGTTCAATTAGGGTGTTATATGGTACTCATGTTGTATGTATATTTGCATCCAAAGTTGAATAATAGGTGTAAATCAAATGTCAAACATCATAACAGTCCTTGTAATGGCATGGATGACATATTGTCAAATATATCAGAATTTTGTGTTAGCAGAAATCTCTATTTTGCATGTTCATGTCCTTTGGTTCTTGTTGGGTTTCACTGGTAAAAATATTTTTTCCTTACAGGGTGTCTTTATAGCAGTGTTTCGAGAATCCCCCATGAATCACCTGAATCGGGCGATTCACGATTCGATTCAAGCAAAATGATTTTTTTTGAATCATGAATCGTGATCGACGATTTTTTCAGGTGAATCGCCGATTCAGGCGATTCATGGCATGAATCGCCTGAACTGGATGTCGTGAATCGGCCGTGTCAGGCAGATTTGTAAAGTAAAAAAAAATAAAGTTTGACTTTTTTTTTGGGGGGTTTAGTTTGACTTATTCTTTTTGTTTTAACTCTAAAGGGTCTTCTATTTGCTTAGTATGAGTAGAAGAGAGGAAAAGTGAGAAAGAAGAAGAGAAAAGAAAAAGCACAAGTTTGCAAACAGCAAGAAGGAAGAGCAGCAAAGAGAAGAAAAATCCATTTGGGAAGGCCATAAGATTGCATTGGGAGCATTAAGGAGTCATTAGCAACACCCCTCAACAGATTTGCAAGAGGTAAGTGTTGATTTTTTTTTGGTATGTTAGTGTATTGTTCATTTTTTGTTAAATTTTTTTAGTTTTCATTTGCAAATCTTGAATGTTTGTTTTTTAGTTTTAATAAATTGCAAAGTAGGCTTTGTTGTTTTGTTTATTAGTTTGTCTTACTTTGAAATTTTGAATTTTGAAACATAGAGGGTTTACTTGAAATTTATTATTGCAGGAGTCTTAATTTTCATTTTCCCCAATGGGTAAAAAAGATGAGTGTTGGAAATATACCGAAGACTTTCCTGGAAGAACAAAATTTCAAACCAAATGTATGTTTTGTAAAGAAATAAATTCAAGTGGCATTTATAGATTCAAATTCCACATTGCTGCCTTACCCGGACATGATATTGTAATTTGCACTCAACAAACAGCTGAGGCAAAACACACTTGTTTAGTGGCATTAGAAAAATTCAAACAAGACAAAATAAATAAGAAAAGGCAACTAGAAGAGATAAGGGCTATTGGCTCCCCTCCCACTGCCACAACCGCATCTACACTTGCATCAGAGTCCACATCCGTAGGTTGTGTTGGAGAGGGTTCAACTAGGCCTCCTTTTTGTCCTAGTTTTGCTGCTCGTGCTAGTGCTACTGCTGATGCTAGTGGTAGTGCTACTGCTGATGCTAGTGGTAGTGGTAGTGGTAGTGCTACTGCTACTGCTATTGCTAGTCGTTCTTATAGTCATATTGAGGCTGACAGTGGCCTATTGCAGCCCAGAGTGCGGAAGAACAGATTGGATAGTTACTTTGTGCCCCACACTACTCCTGGCTCACAACCCACGCTTGAGGGCATGGGTTTGAACAAGGAGATTCATGATGCTGCAAGAAAAGAAATTTGCAAATTTTGATACTTTTGCAACATTCCATCTTTTGCAGCCAGGTAATTGATTCTTTTTTATTTGTTTTCTTTAAGTTTAAAGTTAAATTTTAATTATATCTATTTGTGTAATGATGTAATCATAGATTCACTTTACATAATGATTATCATCTAAATTTCTAATCATAATCTATTTGTGACAGGGCTCCTTATTGGCAAAATATGATAGATGCAGTTGCTATACGTGGTCCAGGGTTTAAAGCCCCAACTGAGGCTGAGTTGAGTTGACAACTCTTAGATGAAATGGTAGAGAACATGAAGGCTGAGCTTCAAAACCACCGAAGGGAGTGGACTATAAAGGGTTGCACCATCATGACTGATGGTTGGACGGACAGAAGGAATAGAACACTCATTAATTTTCTTGTTTCCTGTGGAGGTGATTGATCATTCTACTTTCCTACATGAATTGTGAAATTTGAATAATTTAAATTCTGATTTGTTGATTGTTAATTTGTCGATGATCCATGATAATTCATTCTTTTTTAGGATATACCATGTTCCTCAAGTCTATTGATGCTTTCGCTCATGTAAAAAACGCCACATACTTATGTGAGATTATTGAGGAAGTCATCACAGAGGTGGGGGAACAAAATGTGGTGCAGGTGGTGACTGATAATGCAGCAAGTTATGTTGTTGCAGGTAAACTTGTAACTTTTCAAGTTTTGAAAATTAATTTATTTGAACACTTTTCTAATTCTAAGTTTCCTAACATGTTCCAATTTCTAATTAATTTAAAATTGTTGTAGGTAAACTATTGATGGAGAGGCACCCCACCATATTTTGGTCTCCTTGTGCGGCACATTGCCTTGACCTCATGTTGGAGGAAATTGGCAAGCTTGAGTGGGTAAAGTCATGCGTAGATAGGGAAAAAAGTATATGCAAGTTTATCTACAACCATGCATTCATCCTTAGCACAATGAGGGCCTACACAAGAGGCAAGGAGTTAGCTCGTCCAGGGATCATGAGGTTTGCCTCGAATTTCATCACACTGCAGTCATTTTTGACATCAAGGGACGATTTGAGGAGAATGTTTGTTGGGCGGGAGTGGACTACATCCTCCTATGCTACGACCACTATAGGGGTAGATGTGGCAAATTGGATCTTTGATGAGAATGGTTTTTGGGAACCTGCTAAAGAAATCGTTGAGGTAAATTTCTTACAATTTAATATTTAGTATTTAGTTTTACTATTTATTATTTAATTGTTAATGATTTACTTTTACTTTTAGTTTTATAATTATATTATTTATATTTAAGTTTTGACTCAAATATTTTTTTTACATTATATGCAGGTCACTGAGCCCCTCGTATCTCTCCTACGAACTATTGATGGGGAGAAGCACTCTCTTGGCTACATATATGAGGGCATGGATAGGGCCAAGGAGGCCATTAGAGCCAGGTATCTAGGAGTGCAGGAGAAGTATGCCCCTCTTTGGGATATCATTGATAGGAGATGGCAGAATCAGCTCGACCGACCCATCCATGCAGCAGCTTATTATCTGAATCCAGCATTTCGTTTTCGTGCTGACTTCAAGGTGGATGAGGAGATTCTCACCGGCTTGTATACAGTGATCCAGAGGTTGAGTAGTGATGAGGATAGCGCAGTTGCAACCCTTGAGCTAGACAAATTCAATAATATGGAAGGGTCAATTTTCTCTGGCAGGATGGCCATAGATAAGTCGGACAAAACTACAGCCAGGTAACCGTAAAAATAATATATTCTTGAATGTTAAGTAACAAGTTTATGGCTTATAAGTTGTGCATTTTAATTTTTGATTTTGTAATTTTGTAAATGATACTAATTGATTTTGTTTTCCCTTATTTCAGATAGATGGTGGCAAATGTTTGGGCCCACAACCCCAAAACTTCAAAAAATTGCCATGCGTATTCTAAGTCAGCCAATCAACGCTTCTGGACGTGAGCGCAGTTGGTCCATGTTCGAGCATATCCACTCGAAGAAGAGAAATAGGTTGACAGTGCAGAGGTTGAATGATTTTGTCTTTGTTCGTTACAACCTTCGTATTAGGATTAGACAGATTATGGGCATTGACTCCTCTTCGATCATTCTGGATGAGATTGATTCAGAATCAGAGTGGCTCACTGAGGCTGTGGATCCGGTGTTCACTAAGGCAAACCATGAGTGGGTTGACCAGGTAGATAGAGAGGCTGAGGTTGTGGCCATGGCAGAGGAGGCGGCTAGAGCACGTTCAAGTACTGGCAGACTCACACGTGCATGCACAAACATAGGCCCTAGTGATGTTGTCCGTGAGCCCATCTTACATGCGGAGGATATGGCTCAGCAGTCCTCTAGGACCTACCTTAGACGCATTTGTAGAAGGCAGACAGGATACTCAGAGGCTGAGGCTGAGGCTGCAGCCGAGCTTGAGGATGATGATGAGGCTTGAGCTACAGCCTTGTTTTTTCATTTTGTTTACAGACTGATACTATTACAGTTTACTGATAGACATGTTTCATGGATCTTCATCTTACATACATTTATGATTTGATGTCTTATGCATCTTCATCTCACATACATATTTGATATTACATTCTATGATTTGACTCATTATGATAATATGATTTCAGATTTCTATTTACTTCAATTCAGCTACAATTTACATTTTACATGTAGCGTATGTGATGGATTTATCATTTATGTTCCTTGTTTATGTATGCTAGCTTCTATTTGATGATGTTATACTGTGTTTAAGTTATATTCAATAAAGGGTGTTTGAAATAAGTTTTAAATTGTTAAAATCTAGGGTTTTTAAAATTTGCCGATTCATGGCCGATTCGCGATTCGATTCCGCCAAAACAATTCCAATCCGATTCCGATTCTCGTTTCTTTTCTTTATAGTGATATCAGACCTGGTGATCTTGCCAACTTGTTGGTTGAACTAACTTTTGTTCAAGAAAGCAATTGTTTGTTAGTTTCAGGCTTCATTTTAGTACCATTTTTGTTGAAAATTGCGAGAATAGAGTAGAAAGAATGTCTACTATTGATAAGTTTTTGTGCAAGTTGATGCAAGAATTGGCTGATCTGATGAAGGACCCAGACATTAAAAGGGAGTTTGTAAAGATTGCTGCAAAACCAAAACATATGGAACTAAGTATCAAAGAATATGAGCAAAAGGCACCACATGAGAAAATTCAAGTGGATCCTAAAACTGCAATAAATGAAGAAACTAGTACAAAGGAAGAGTCTGAAAATAATTTTTTAGAACCAAAGACAAATGATGACCAATCTAGAATTTCAAAATCAACTATATAGGAAGATTATGTGAGCCCTCTTAAAGAAGATAACATAGAGCCTCCTTGAAAAGGAGAGTTAGATCATGGGGAAGATTGACCAAAACAAAAAGCTGAAAGTAACTTTCAAGATTATGATGATCCAATCTTTGAGATGAAGCTAGAGATATCATTTGATAACCCACTTTATGAGGTAGAGTTACGGGATGGTCTTGTTGAGAGATGTGCAGGAAAAGTGTGTCTCACTTGATAAACTGATGGTCTTGAGCACATTGAAATTTTCAAATCAGCACCCATTAAGTCATTTGATTATTATAATGACGTTTATTCAGGCTCTGAGCAGTTGTTTTGAGTCCTGAAACATACAAGTTTGAAATGCAGGAAAACTTAGTTGAGTATGCACTTGAGCTAAAAGTTTGGATTGAGCCTACTGTGATTTTCAGATCAGCAACTAAAGGTAAGCAATTTGACCATCTTTTGGTTTATAATCCAAGGCCTGAAAGTGATCACGAGTATAGAATTGATGCTTTATACTTTGTCATTACAAGGAGCCTTCATCAAGAAATGCATCATAAGAAGGGTGAAAGAATCCATGCATGTATACACATAAGAGTATGGGATTCAAGGGCTCCATTACGAGATTGGATATCCAGAATAAAGGGTTGTCTAACATATAAAATTTGCAGTTTGGAAGTTATGTCAGCAGAAAATCTCTTACATTGTCATGGCATTGAGTTCACTTTGGGTCAGCCTTGCATTATATATGATATTGCATTTGGTATAAGTGAAATCATTAGAATAATTGGTCCAATAATGCCTTATAGAAGAAGGATCATGAAGAAATCAGTGATTGTGGAGAATTTCAGAGGTTGGATCATTTAAGCATTCAATTCTTTGTTAGGAAGGTAACTACAGATAATTGCACTTACGGTTTTTGCAAAATTCAAGTTTGTTTGCATTGCACTTGATATTGCTTGTGAGGAAATGATATTTGTCATGTTTAAATATTTTGGGCTGCCATTAATGATGTTCATACCAAGGCTATTATAACCTCCATACACTCCATCGTGTCATTAATTTTGAATGAAAACGAAATTTTCACATGGGATATTATCATGCATGAGGACTTCATTGTCTTCAAGACATCACCATAGGATGACACATGAAATGAAATAATGTTATGCAGTTGCTGTATCAAAGCTCCATACATGGAAGACTCGGCGAATATGTAATGTCCCCTTTTTACCGTGATTGTGACTATGGATGGATTAGCCTATCATGTGACCGTAGTAGGCTAATGAGGATGGACAAAGGGTCTCTTTCAGTGGGTATTTACTTCAGGATTTAGTATGCTATGGTTTGGCTTTTGTTTCGCGTCATTTGGACTTCATTTACTATACTTTTTCTATGTTTACTATTTATAGTTAGCCTGATGTTGTTCGAGAAGGACCCTTGCTATTTTGGAAAGTACATTTGGTCGCGTGGGGAAATAATAGGTGTGACTTCTGTTTCAGACGACATTTTTAAAGGATAAGTATTTTAGGAGTTATTATTATTTTAGTGGCCAAATTATCATTAAATCATTAAATGGCTTATTATAAGTTATAATTTAACTTTATAATTTCACTTAAGTTGAGGGTTGAGTCATCATTGGAAGGGGCCATTTATTCAATTAATTCATTGAATCTTAAGCCAAGGTATTAATTAAAGTATTGCAGTAAATGAATTATTATAAGGAAAAAAGGTATATCTTTTATCCCACATTGGTAAGGAATGTGTTTGAGCTCTCACAAGAAAGAATAAAAAGGGACTTAAGAGCTCATTCTCATATATGAAATTGATCATTTTTGTGCTTCGATACTTGGTGAATTTTATGAGTTTCTCCAGCAAGGGTTCCAAGGAGCCATTGCAAGTTTGGAAGCCATTATTTGTAAGAACCCTTCACAGGCTCTGCTACTGTACTAGATGTTTTTTTGTTTGTCTGTTTTCCAAGTTTATGTTTTTTTAAAAATTCTTTCAATAAGGGTTTTGAATCAAACAAGTGACTGAAATGAAAATGCTGAGATAAAATCAGACTACTGCTGCAATTTTATTTAATTTCACCATGCAACGCTAAGTACAAAGATAACTGATTCCGGAAAATAAACATAAGAAAAAATGAGTTCTACAAAGCATAAAGAACCTGATTTATTTCAAAAGACGCTGCTGCAATCTTATTGTCATAGTAAGGGCTGAGATTTTTGACCCTCATTCTTCATGCCATCCTTTTCCTTCCAAACTTTTAACCAACAAGAATAACTAGTAAGACTTGATGCGGAACTGTTCACGCACTGTAGCAGCACTATTCACGACACTGTAGCAATTTTACTATTCATGGCACTGTAGCAAATTCACTATTCACACGCACTGTAGCAAATCACTATTCACGCGCACTGTAGCAAAATTACTATTCACGGGTACTATAGCAAATCACTATTCACGCGCACTGTAGTAAATCACTACTCACGCGCACTGTAGTAAATCACTACTCACGCGCACTGTAGCCAAATCACTATATTGAAGCACAATAAGAATCTCTGGATGAGACTCCAAAATACCAGATTCACCAGATATTTCACTGGCTCAAATGGAGAACACAAAAGAAAACTACGTTTCTCCAATGCTGAATACTGAAAACCCTTGTCCAGAGCTCAGAGCAAGAATCAATAATCAATAACAACAATGGATAGCTCATTCTTCATTTCTCAAGCAAATATGGGCCTCCAAAACCCTAATCAAAAATCCTCTTCAAGGCTGCGATTTTATTTAATGAAATAACATTAAATAAAATCATTAACATTTAATTGAATTAAACTTAGGGAAAACTTTTAATAATTCTCCTCCAAAATAAAATACTCAATTGGCCCCATTCGATGTGTTATAAACCCATCACTTAAGTGATTTAAATATAAAGTCAATTTAACTTTATATTAAATCCTTTGCCATTTAATTAATATATAACCACTGACAACTGAATAACTCCCTCAAAAATGAGAATCTGGCTTAACCGTCTGGAACTGGAGTTGGCCTAATAATTTCCCATGTGATTAAATAATATTTCTAAAAATAGCAGGGGTCCACCTCTATGTTTCTAAAAGTTGCTAAAAATAGCAAAACTCAAACA
This sequence comes from Chamaecyparis obtusa, assembly GCA_027943335.1. Classification (NCBI taxonomy): domain Eukaryota; kingdom Viridiplantae; phylum Streptophyta; class Pinopsida; order Cupressales; family Cupressaceae; genus Chamaecyparis; species Chamaecyparis obtusa. Next base: position 828,419 of record BSBK01001637.1, on the reverse strand, counting down.
AACAGAGTCTGAAACCTCTCCATACCAAATCAAGGGTACTGAGCTCTGCAAAAGTCGAACCATCAAATAAGCATATCTCCACTATGCACAAAATGTCCCTCTATCTGTCTCTACTAGCCTACGAGGGCCCAATGATAGGCTAATCAATAGCTAGAATGATGTCTCTAGCTAGAAGGGGACATCACATTATTACTCATCTTTGAGGTGCTGAAAGATTGCATTGAGATTGTTGGTTGTGCTAGCCATTGTTCTACATCAGCCTTTCAAAGGTTTGTGCATTTACAAGGGTCTTATCTGATCATTTGAGGATCAATTTGAAGACATTTAATTATAGATTGAAAGAGTTTTGTGAGCAGTCATCTCCAGATTTTATACTCTTCTTCCTTTAGCTAGTACGTGCCTATAATATGCAAGATTGATCATCATTTTGAGAACATATGTTTGGGGGTGTATTGTGCAAGTTATCCATTGAATACATAGGATGATCAGATTATTGTTGTTTGCTGCAAGTTGAAAGACTATACCAAACATTCATAGCCACGTCCCAGCCATCAATGAACCCACGTGCTCATTGTGGGAAGAATCGACCTCTTTAGAAGACTGTTTGGTGCTTGTTTCAGAGGTATTTGACATCATTATTCAATGTTCACTAATTCGGGGCAGAAATTATACATTTTGTGATCTGAATAAACATTCAATAATCTGAAAAAAGCTACAGCAGTCACCATTCGTGCCCAGATTTACAAACAAATGGTGTATTCTTCACTCCGGGTATGAATATTTGCAAAGTATTTGTACTTGCCATCTCGTTGTATATATTGAACTGCTAGGTAAAAAATAAACAAATTACATTTGTGACAACAGGGACATAATTGTCATTAACTAGTTATATTTCTTCGTACTTGCAATTTGCTTCATTTGTATAACTTTCACATTGCAAAAACTTTCAAGATTCAAGGAAACATCATCAATTCAAATACAAAGACACTTACATTCAGAAATCAGAACTTAAACATTGCATGCTAAGTGTTTGACAAAATGTCAAACATGAAAAAGGTGTAGCAATTTAGTGTTTGTCAGAGTTAGAACTTGTTGAGGTTCTTACAGAATAATTGGTGAGTTTTTTAAAACTTATGAGATTTTTTTGCTTGCGGAGTTTTTTAGGCAAAAACTGTAATGTCCCCTTTTTAGCTCACCATGGTTGGTGGTTTGGTTTAGCCTATCAATGGCCCTCGTAGACTAAGTAAGGTGGTTAGAGGATCTCAGTTGGTAGACCCGGAGGCCAATTCCCATTCCAAAGGACATTAGTATTCAGGATTGCTCTTTGTTTTTGGCACACTTACCATTTATAGTAAGTATCTATTTCAAGAAAGTCAAGATTTCTATCTTTAGCAGAGCCCTTGGATATGTTATGTTGCAATGTTGAGATTTGGCTTCTTTTGCTTGAGCGGTTATTCAACATCTTACTATTTATAGTAAGTTACTTTAGCAGAATTGCTATTTTTAGCAGGACACCTAGACATTTGGCAAAGGCAGTGGATATCTAGATTATTAGTCGACTTCTTGGAGGAGATTCAATAGCTTGGCCTCATATGATTTAATTTTTAATAAAGTTATACTTTATTAATAGTATGTTATAAGAGTTATTATTAAGTTATAAAGTAAATGGGGCCAAGTCTTCTTTAAAGTGCATTAATTGATTAAATTAATTAGGCGCCCATACCAAGGAGATATTAAATTGATATTATAAAGTCAATTCAAGCAATTTAATAAGTCATTAATGTGAATTAATTGAGAAGCCTCTTTAATCGAACCTCATGAAGGATTCATAAAAAGGGCAAAGTGCAAATCGATGGGATTATGCATATGTGAGCCTTGTCTTTTTTCTTGGAATTTGGGAATTGTGTGGGAAACAAGGGTTTCTACAATTCATCAGCATTGGAGGGCGAAATTCTTCAATGTTTTTCAGCAATTAGAGATGGTGAAATACCCATTGATTCTTGCAAACAACGATGGCTTCATCCAGGAATCATGTTTGAGCTTAAATTCTTAGTTTAGAAGAGTTTATTGAATTAGAATTAGAGTAAATGCAGAGAGATACCATTGGCGGCCAGCTATAGGTGTTCACAGTGATTTAAAACAGGGTTTGTGCATTAATAGAGGCAGCCGTTGGTGAATTACAAGCCGCATGAGTCTTCCCAGCATGTCGTTAGACTCTTGGGTCTGATCGGTTGGCATTTGGGTTCCATATTACCCCTGATTTGGGGTGGCTGAGAAAGTATTATCATTGTATGGTCGTTTTGAAGCATTCCAACAAACTTCTACAGGCAGCATTTAGCATACAGGTTTCTTTAATTGCTTCAAGTACAATTTCAATATCAATAATTGCATGTGTAAGTCAATTATTATTTATCAATGAATTATGGAAACTCTGTTGCAAATAGTTAGTATTTGGATTTCATTTAATGCATTGCCAGTTATTTTCAAAAACTCTTTAAAAGCATAAAACTTCAAAATGCTAAGAAATTCAAAACATTGCAAAATACTCAAAACTGGTCAATTGTCAGAGAGATTAGAGATTAAGCTAGCAGGGATCATTACAAAAAATAATGAGAAAAACGCGCTGAGTTTTTGGCAGAAAATAGGCTGCACAAGAAAAGGCCCGGATGCATAAAAAAATTATCTTATTTTTTTTCAGGGACAGCCTTGAAACCCCACTTCTAGCCCACAGGGGAACAAATGTTCTCCTGCACCCCCTCTATAGTCGAATTTTTCTCACATCTAACACCTTTTGCTGCTTGTCATCGCTGCCCCTCAAACCCATGGGGGTCTCCACTCCCGAAACCCCACTAATTATTGGAATCTCTTGTAATATATGAAATTTGATTACAACTAATTTTATCACTATCACAATACCATTGATCAAAGATGAGAAATCATACTATTAGTATCAAAGATTCAAATGTAATTATTAGAAATTTAGAACCCCTGTGAAAGTTTTCACTAGACCAGGGAAGAGGAAGATGTAAAATGTTGTAATATACAATTTATGAATTAGGATGAATCATGATGATGGTCAAAGGCAATCAGCATAAACTCATACTAGTTGTCAGCTTACTATTATATAAGGATTACACATGAGAATGCAATTTTGAATTCAATTTGCATTCAAATCAGTCAAATTTAATAGAGAACACTTTTGTACTCATTTATGGATCCATTCAATAAATCTTGTTGTTGAATTTTTCAAAAACAAAGTGCTTCTAATGAAATTCAAGTAATTATTTAAGTTTCCAAGTTTTTGTCACGTCTTTGCTGAATTTTTGTTGAGGTGTATTTTTTAGGCTTGTTGAGTCTGAGTTTTTTTAATTATGATTCCAACATCATCCTATTATGTAATGTGCTCTTTTTGAAATAGGATTCAATGATAAACAATAATAATAAGACTAAAATATAAAAGAATAAAAATAAATTTTCAATTACAAATATAAAGAATAAAATTAAAATATAACATAATTAACATTTATTTAAGTTTAATGATTGGTCAAAAGGCATGAAATGAAATGTTGACTCCCTCAAACATGACATATAAAAGGGACAAGAGAAGTTCATTTTAAAGGGCATATGGAGGAAGGAATAAAGAAGGGAGCATAGGAATTAAGGTACGATTAATAGAAGAAAAGAATAGGAAGAAAATAAGGAAGTGACTCTTTCAAAGGGTCGTAATTATGAAAGGTTGTGACTCTCTAAAAGGGCAAAAATGATGAAGGCTTATAACTTATGACACTTTCAAAGGGTGGAAACTATGAAATGTTGTCTCTCTAAAAGAGCAGAAATAATGAAGGGTTTGGACTCTTTTGAAGGGTTGTAATTATGGAAGGTTGTGACTCTTTCAAAGGGCAAGAGTGATGAAGGGTTGTGACTATTTCAAAGGGTAGTAATTATGAAAGATTGTGACCATTGCAAAGGGCAGATAGGATGAAGAGGTGTGACTCTCCCTCACATTGGAAGACATAAAGGGGAGAAGGTTTCAGTTGAGGAGAACATCCAAAGGAGATCAATTTTCGAAATAATATATTATTCTCAAAAAAGAAACAATGAAAAATGGTGATCAGTTCTTATGAAAGGTGGCGGCCCTTTCACCAATAAAGGAGAATTCATTCCAAGCATTGAAGGATCACTTATCAATCATCACTCATGAATCTATCAAAACAAATCCCTCATTCTGTTGGCTAAAAATCTTGTAAGTTACCGTGTTCACAACTTACAAAACTGTGATTTTAGACGTCACGTGAGATTATTCTCTCCTCTCAGCAATAGAGGAAGCTCCCATCTTACCGCGAGTGGTTTCAACAAGGACTTGACTAATACTTCTAAAAAAGGGCAGTTCTCATGAAATGACCCTAACCGACCATTTACTAATTTTTATAACTAAATCACATGCAGATTCGAAAACCAATAAAACATGCAAATAACCAACAGATATATTCGAATAACCAGCAGATATAATCTTATTCAACTTCTCAGAAAATGGTATGTATTATACAACAGCAATACAAAACCATAGATTACAATATCTCAATCTGAAATACAACAAAAAACAGTAAGACTGGATGATAAGAACATGTAAAACACTGCCGAACTCTGATGTGAATCCGCACCGGAGATGAATCGGGTTTCCATCCAATCCACCAAGAAATACTGAAGGTTTCCGTCCTTAGATTTCAGATTTGATAGCTGAAGCTTCTTGAATTCTCAATGAGAGATAAAAATCCATAAACTGAAGCATAAACAATGAGACTCTCAACCTCCTCTTATGGTTGCAGCTGTGACTCTTCAGTTTCCCCACTGTGACTCTTCATATTCCCATTTCATCTCTTTATAATTTCACTTTAAGTAACTTTTAAAAAAATGACCGTTGAGTTATAAAGTGAAATAATAAATAAAGTGACGAACCTTCCGGCATTAAAACGGAGGTCCAAATGAGCTTGGATGCCGACATGTGATAGCTCGCCGGAAAGCTCTTGGTGAGACGCTCCAAGTCCACTACTGAAAAGCCGAGAATTCTGAACTCTGCCGACTTACTATAAATAGTAAATACCCTGGAAACCTGCGGAAACTGCTTCGATTGGCCTGAAACTGAAATCACCTAGGCCAATTATATCCTAGAGCACTGCCACGCCACGGTTAGCCCTCCGGACCAAGGTAAAAGGCTAATGACATGGCACAATATAATGTACCCCAAAAAGGGGACATTACAACCATCCCTTCCTAGAGATTGCTTGCCCTCAAGCAATCGGTATCTGCATGCTGAGATCAAATACCTGGATCCCAAACCAGCCTCAAGGAAGCTGCTCCACCAACCTGTCGTGTGAAACTGACCCATTCATTACGCTCCCATCTGTGAAGCCACTCATACAATAACCAAACAGCAGCCCATATAATGTCAAGATCCCAAATCACTGCAGGATTTGTCGAACCAATCTGCCCTGTGCTGCTATCATCTGTAAGAAAGGTCTCAACCCAACTGACAACCTCACTCCAACTAGGATCTCCTGTGCCTCTACGATCATATGCCAGAGAAAACCAAATCTCATAGCGATCAACTCCAAAAATAAAAACCAACCTCGAGTATGGCCCTCCTGGATCCCATAAGCAATAGAGCCATACATGTATACTATCGTGGTGTGCAAAACTCGCACCAAACAGCATACTCATCATCCCACAGTTAATAACCCCGTACTCGAAAAGCTCTATGCGATCAACATCATCAACGAATGGTAGTGCAAGGAAAATGTGAAGAACCTAGCTAGATCTTCCTTTATCAAATTTCTTTGATTTGTATGTAGGCATAAATTCTTATATAATGTCCAGGTCAATTAATTTATCTCAAAGAAATTTCATCAAATATCCGGATAATCAAACCAATACAAACAGGCCTTTAGGATAATATCAAATATTTCAATTCAAATTAAGGAGTCAATTTATAGTTTGATAAATATTTAAAGAGTGGCACCTGATGAATCTGCCACCTTATTGAAAGCTGCAACTCTAAAGTGAATTCCGATAACACCAGTTGAACTTGACGTTGAATTCCATTTGCTGTAGACAACTACAAAACTAGCCACAATCCTCTGAATGTGTTATCATGAAATTCAATATAAAACTTTTACCACCAATATCTGCCACGCAGATATAGATGCCACCCTGAATTTGATACACGTAACTGGGACAAGTCAAAACGTGGGTGTATCTGAAGAATGTTGTACCAGAACTGATGCAGCCACCCGTAATTAGAAGTCCCTGCTAGATGTCGCGACCAGATAAGGAGTCAGATGCCTCTACTAACAATTCACGGGCTGTCTTTGATGCAGGTTTGGCAAGTGCGGACAAATCAGAAAGTCTAGCACGTAGCCAGCACAAGAAGAACATCCAGCGGTAAATCCCAAATCAATCCTGGTTTATATCTCATGGTATTAACTGGAGATGCAGCACAATAAATATTCAATCCACAATATAATTCGAAAATCTCCCTTTTGCACCAAACCTTTAACGCTCAGAAAATGATTACCAGCCGCCAAGAATAAATATAACAGGACTTATATTTATTGAATCTCTTCACACAAACTTTCAATAACTTCAAATTTCAGAATTGAACCTTCAATCAATTCAATATACATCAGCATTGAAATTGATAATCACAAATAATCAGATTGTGAAATTCACCATTATCAGACAATGCCTCAAATCACGAGAAAGAGGAATCTGTCCTCGAAACCCTAGCCAAGGCAATTCTCCACAAACTTCAATAAAATAATGATTGCATAATGAATGAATGAAAGTGCTTTTTCAAGCAAAATATATAGCTTTTTCGAAAAAGCACTTTTTTAATATTTCACTTAATTGGCTTTATTAAATACTACTTTATAATATAATATTATAAAGTCATTAGTTATTAAATTAAATCAATATAATTTAATTTAATAACACCTTTAAAATTAAAGCCATGAACCGTCTGACTGCAATCATTGAACTTCTGACAAAGCACCAGGACCAACTGCCTAGCCATAAATAGATACTGCCCTGCCAGAAATAGCCACTGCTAAAAATAGACTTACTAAAAATAGTAAGTCTCTCAAACTGGAGATTCTCTGAAACTGAAGCCTGAGATGTCTGACGTTCCGTGCAGACACCCTGCCAATCCTGGCCATACCTGAAACCCCACTTACTAAAAATAGTAAGTTGGTCAAAATGACCCGAACGAAGAGCAGAACTGATAATTTGGATCTCCAAAATGGAATCCCAACGCTGGCTCCACAATCTGACTCCCTTTGAACACCCGATTAGCTTGCAAGGGCAGCCAAACCAAGCTAATCCCGAAGTCTGAAAAACGGGGACATTACAGAAAAGCATATCCCTCATCATGCCACAAGACATAATTGCCTCTCCTGGACTGCGGGTGCACAAACCACACTGCTCAACAACTGAGCTCATCCCGCTACTCCATCTTGGTGACCAAGGTTCATCTTTGATAATTGCACTGGGGTCCCAAACCCTGCAATCAACCTCGTGCCCATCCTGGGAATAGGAAGTATCTCCCTCATCTATCTCAAGGAGGGGATTATCAAAAGTCAACTCCACACCCATCTCAAACAAGGAGTTATCCATTGTCTGGAAGTGGTCTAACTCATCAAGAAACTCTTTGTGACCCAAAGATCTTCTTGGACAATTGTCCAAGTCATAGGTCTGATGTATGCTCTCAAGCTCCTGAATCACCTCCTGATAGAATTCAGACCTATCCCTGTCATCCTGCTCCCTGTACTAGCTAGAGACCACAATCTGATTTCTCGCCTCCTATAGAGTGAAACGAGTATGCTCCAAAGTGCCCTGAGTAGCACTAAGCTCTTTATTGAGCTTATCGACCTCAACCTCCTTCTCCCTCAACTACTCAGCATAATTCTCGGCAACCTGTAATAGGTGGTCACGGTCTGTAAGTGGTCTCAAATACTCTGATTTCCAATCCTCAAATGCTATCCTGACCCCCTGTAAATCTGCAGTATAGGATCCAATCCTTATGTCGTCTTGCCCTCTATCTCTCTGAGCTGTCCTGTACAGATCATCAATGATTTGGTGAGTGCTGCCATGGTGAACTAGTGCTGCAATAATGGCGTCATCACTAACTTTTAGCTGACTCTTTAAGACACACTTCTCATCAGTGTTATCCCGAGATGTACTGCCAAATGGGTCATCCATATCAGTGTGATGCAAAAGTGAAGTGCTGCTAAAGAAGTCACATGATTCCTCATTACCGGAATCGCTGAAGGTCTCCAACTAGTTACCACAACCTAAAACCATGGAGTTATCAAACTCCGCCACCAAGTCACCAAAGTAGAGTTCTGAACACTTATCACCATGTCCGGAAAGTGGGGAGGTCCCAGCTGTAATGTTTCTATCACTAGGCTGCCATCTATCTTTCCCTTGATCAATCTTGCAAACATGCCCCTGTGACCAGCTCTCCTGGCATAAGAAACAAATATGCCCTGTATTTACTAGGTCCTGGCCTATCACCGAAGATCCTGCAACCTATAACCCTAATGAGACTCATTCATTTTCAGACAATGAACTTATGAATCTTTTAGCTTGAAGCTTGATTAATTCAGCTGAGAGTTCATATACCGTGGATGCGTATCTTATTCCTCCTCTCCATATTGCCAACAAATCATATTGTAATTGTTTGCATATGTCGTAGTCCTCATCTAAGATCGAGGATAAGATAGTCCTTATGCACATCTTTACCCCATCAGGATGACGCTCCCTGTAATTGTCTAAGACACACTGAAATAATTGCTGAATCATTTCATCATAACCAAGATTCAGCATGTGACTGAAAACTCTAGTGCTCGCCATTAACTCCAAGATTTTCAAATGTTTCCCGAAGGTAGAACCTCTGTCATCTCTCAGTCCATCTAAACTGTCAACCATCAGTTGTAACACTTGTCTCCAAATGTGCTCGGTGTAAGGAATAATAGGTGTTGTAATATGAGTGATCTCACTGAGACATGAGGCGACTGCAAGCCTAACATCTCGAAGTGGATGACTCATAAATCTGTGTTGCACTAAAGCAACCATTGTGGGATGCATGGCCCAATTAAAAAGCCTGCAATCAGCTTGATCTATCTTGTATAGATATGAATTTATTTCATTTAGTTTGGCAAGCATACTGCTTGTAATTTTCTACTCCTCCAATTGCCGTCCAAGGCAACATAACTCATTGCCTATCTCCATTTCCTTCCTATTGTCTTTGAGCTGCACACCGTAGAATGTGCCATTGAATTCCTATGAGAACACTGGGCTTTCAAATGACTCCATGACTTCACTTCCTCCAAATTCCACACAAGGAACTAAATCACTTCTGAACTATGAAGCACTGCCTCTGCAATAAAAATTTTGATTTGTGCTGGCTGTAAATAATCGAAACGAGCTATGCACGGACTTGTTTGATCTCAAATTATGCAAATAATGGATTAGATTAATAATGTACTAGTCTTTGCCTTCATGGAACTAAATCCAGAATTCTGTGTATTTGAATGCCACAAGTCTTACAACACACACACACACACACACACATATATATATATATATCAAGACGTATAGAAATTTATTCAAACAATAAACAGTGATGACACTGGCTGAAAATCCTCAGTGTGTTTTACTGATTTTCTAAGCTTCCAGTTCTACTGTAATATTCCCTGTATAGTCACCTCATAGTGTATGTTGTTCTATTTGTATTGCCACCATTGTGATGTGCTCATTGTGATGCGCATTCAGATGTTTGAAGTAATTATGTAGGTTCACCAGCAATTAAGATACGTGCATAGTCTCAGAATTTACAGAGTAAACTCCTACTCAATAATGAGTACACAGTACAATATAGACCAATTTTATTCAATGTTTCATACATCAACTATTAGGCATAGCAAATGAAGTGTCTCTCTGTTAACTCTTAGAAGGCTATGAACAGTGAACAACAAGACGTGGTTCTTGTCCTCAATGAACAACTTCAAATTCACAAATACTTGACAACTGAATCAGTCTTCCACCACAATTGACCATAACTTCTGGAGAAACATAATTGCACTGGAAATGATGAGGCCTTTGAATAAACTGTCCCTGTTTGTTCAAATTTATTTTTGCCCTCTTTCAAATCTCCGATTTATTCCTTTGACATTATTTCAACATATAGACAGCAATCGGCATCATCTGAAATAGGCACTCCTCAGCTCTGGCCACGATTCTTCTCAAAACAGCTGTGGTTTGGTCTTCTTCCCTCATGGGAATATATGCCTATCCACTGTTGATGAATTAGGTGCAGATATCAATATTTAGTGGTAGCGTTAAATCCAGTATAATTTTTGTAGCAGTTTTGAATCACAAAACTCTCCATGGCTGAAGTCGACAACAATCACGGGTGCTAGGAATTACACTGCCAACTCACAATTTATCCTCAAGCCGTCCCCACCAAATTATTTACACTCAGCGCAAGCTAGTCTTTGCCAAATATTAGCGCCCAACACATAACCTTTCCGCCAGTGTCTCAAGCTCTGTATTTTATCAAGTTTTCAATGATATTATCGAGCAAATATTAAATATGCTCCAGCTCTATTATGGGGCCCGCACGCTACTAGATTATAAGCTCAACTTATAATAGAGCCCAAACATTAATCTCCGCAAATAGCCAGAACTCCCGACAAGTCACTATTTCGTTTTAATTTGCCGTGCAACTCAATTTTAAATCAAAATATATTGTGGTGCGCATAATGTCTATTTTATAAAATATATTGCCACACTTACAACTACAATAGTGTCTATTTTAATAAATATGTCTCCCGTGACTATTAGATAATCCCACAAATGTTATATCTCCCGTGCGGGTGACTAAGTGTGCAGTCCTGTTAGTACTAGGGATTGTAGTAAGCCGACTGGTATTACACCGGCGTGTAACTCCCCCCTAGTCGCTCCTTATCTTCCCAAACTCCCGTGCGCTGTCGTTCAAGGCTGGTGTCATGCCAGAAGTTCCTTATGCACTGGGTCTGTTGGCTGGGGCTGGTGTGCTGATGTGCAAGTCTTAACTCGCGGTTCCCATACTTTGCTAAGCGCTCTGAGGCGCGGGCTGTAACCAGTCGAATGAGCTACCAGTTGGGACCAGCTTCGTGGTGATTGGTCTACGAAAGAGTAAAGGTTCTTCCCTTGGCCGCGACAGACTGATCTCACTCAACCTGTGTGTCTACAGCAGCCACCCCTAATCAATGTGAGGACGAGCTACGGGCTTCCTAATGAGTCCCAGACGCTATGCAAGGAGAGTGCCTCGCTCTTGACTGGTATTTGCAAGCCTAGAGTAGTTGCGTGCCCTGTTAGGAAGTTATTCTGATATAGTCCTCGACTCTATACCTCCTAGCTACGAGTGCCACTATTGAGCTGTAGTTCGTGTACATATGCTCTTTAATAATGCTAGATAGAAGATAAATTATTTCCGAACTGAATTATTCAAATTCCTCAAATAGATAACCCTGCAGGCTGGCAGGATACACGGCTCTCATACCACTGAAATGACCCTAACTGGCCATTTACTAATTTTTACAACTAAATCACATGCAGATTCGAAAACCAATAAAACATGCAAATAACCAGCACATTTACTCGAATAACCAGCAGATATAATGTTATTCAACTTCTCAGAAAATGGTATGTATTATACAAGAGCAATACAAAACCATAGATTACAATATCCCAATCTGAAATACAACAAAGAACAGTAAGACTGGATGATAAGAACCTGTAAAACACTGCTGAACTCTGATGTGAATCCGCACCGGAGATGAATCAGGTTTCCGTCCAATCCACCAAGAAATACTGAAGGTTTCCGTCCTCAGATTTCAGATTCGATCGATGAAGCTTCTCGAATTCTCAATGAGAGAAAACTCCATAAACTAAAGCATAAACAATGAGACTCTCAACCTCCTCTTATGGCTGCAGCTGTGACTCTTCAGTTTCCCCATTGTGACTCTTCATATTCCCATTTCGTCTCTTTATAATTTCACTTTAAGTCACTTTTAAATAAAATGACCGTTGAGTTATAAAGTGAAATAATAAATAAAGTGAGGAACCTTCCGGCATTAAAACAGAGGCCCAAACGAGCTTGGATGTCGATGTGTGATAGCTCGCCGGAAAGCTCCAAGTCCACTACTGAAAAGCCGAGAATTCTGAACCCTGCTGACTTACTATAAATAGTAAGTACCCTGGAAACCTGCAGAAATTGCTTTGATTGGCCTAAAACTGAAACCACCTAGGCCAATTATATCTTGGAGCACTGCCACGCCACGGTTGGCCCTCCGGACCAAGGTAAAAGGCTAACGACATGGCACAATATAATGTACCCCAAAAAGGGGACATTACATCTCACAATCTATTCCTCTTTTTTCAGGAATGATTTCACAAATATCTTCTGAACAACACTAAAACTTAACCAATAAGGACTTGTTTCTACGATAATATCAATAGCTTCTAGGTTGACATAAGAACAACGAAGAAGATACCAATCCATTTTCTAGTGTGGAACAGTTGCAAAAACCCAAAGTCTTCTACACTTATCCCGAGTGATAAATTAACAATTTTGGGTACATGATAAAGCTTAAAGTCTTCTACCGAACGTCTAAATTCTATAAAGATTACTTAAAACTGAGGCTCAAAGTCACTCAGCTCTTAGTATCTGAGGCCACTCTAAATTATATCAACCCGTCTCTATTGCAGCACAAAGTCTACAAAAGACACAAATCAATCGTTCAAAAGATTATGAAAGTAGAAACGATGAAACTCAATGAATCAAAGATTGACTAATCTATGAAGCATAAGAATACATAAACCATTCACAAGCCTCACAACACAAAGTTTGGGCAAACTTGTTCTTTATTATTCACTTTGAAACTTTGTACAATGAAACTCAAAATTTTCACTCCATGAGAAATTTCAGCAGTCTACTTACATAAACAAAAGATGATTTTTACAATGAAGGCCACTCCTTTATATGGGTGAGGAGTGGGAGAAAAAGGTGGGAGAATCCTAACAAATTTGACTTATTCAAAAACTAACTTTGACTTATTCAAATTACAAGTCCTAATGTATTCGACTTGCAATTCGATTACATGTAGTAGCATTATAGGTGAAAGGTCACCTTCAATTACAACTTGCTCTTCGATTACATGTAATCTGTCAACAACTACAACTATCTAAAAAGGATGAAAAAAGGTTAAGTGTCCATGACAATTATGGATCTTCTTCAAAGACCATCTATGAAAGCCTCGAATCTATGGATAGGTTCTTGCATTGCTCTAGGATCAGGTGCACCTGTGTGTTGTACTACAACATTTGTTTTGAGGACTGTGCTTGTGCACCTGGAAATGGCTTTGCCGCTCTCTTCAAGTTTGGCCTGAAGACGATCTAGTGAAAACTTAAAGCTTGTGAGTTTGTTCATGGAACTGAGAGTGAAGTCATTCGCCTCAAGCTCTAGGCGAATCACTTTCGTGAGATTTGATATTGCATCATCTTCTGGAATCAGCTCATTACTCTCACTTATTACTCTGCATGTCATCTTCCCAAAACCTTCGCTAATCATATGCTCTTCCTCTCTATAGGTACCAATGGCTTCCCTCACATCTGCAACCAGTTGTTTGATCACTTGGCCCTTACTCAACATCAACTCCCAATACTCATAAAACATTTCTCGAGAGGAAATGACACCATACTCACATAGTACATCCAAATTAATATTCGACATCTTGTTCCAGATACTCAAGTCCTCATCTAAGACGTTTAGGTCCTGATTGAATGATGTGAGGACTTCATCCAATTTGATGACAGCCTCTGTGGCATGATTTAACACCCAGAAAGTATGTTTGATCACCTATGTCCCTTGAGCCTCCATCTGACTGACCCAATCATCCACTGCTTTGGCCTTTTTTCCAATCCTTTCAGCATGCTTGATTGATTCTTCTGGAAGAGAAGCAATGGGATTAATCTGCTAAGATGAATTAGTCATCTTTTGGATTACTTCAAGCAACTGAGCATTCTCCTCTTTCAACCGAGTTTTCTTAGCCCATAGCTGATCATTTCTCTGAGAAAGCAATGCCACTGCTTCTTGTGCATCCTTTTAGTATCCAACCTGCGTTTTCTTACCTAGTTCCACTCTCGTGAACCTGTAATCAGATGTTTGCAACTCATCCTATGGTTTGTCTATAGGAGGCTCTGCAATTTCAGCATATTTAATCTTATTTTGATCAACCACAACCTTAGAGACTATCTTTTCCCTTTTTCTTGTTGGAGAATTAGTCTTCTTGAGTTTCTTAAAGCCAAAGTCATCTGGGAGGGCTTCTTGCTTGTTCATCTTCGGGATAATTGCATTCAGCCAAGGAGGTAAGCTGAAAGAATCATCCTGAGTAGGAGTTGAAGGGGTGGCCACAACAAACACTAATCCTGATTGTATAACGGTTGTCACAATGGGTGGTGCCTCAGTCTGAATGGCTACAAGTGCCTAATTGCTTTCAAAAGCTTCGGCCATGAATTGATCAAAGTGTGCAACTGAAGTATCAAGAAGAGTCATGGAGACATGATAAATTGGGAATGTGGAATATACTTCGAAGACATTCTCCAAACTACCATACTGCTCCTCAAGGATGCATGCAGGAACAATTGAGGAAATCGACATTATGGATGCATTCATTGGAGGGACATCGATTGTAGAGAATGAGTCTACATTAGTGTCGAGAGGAGACATAGGAGCCTCATCAGATATTGGCTTTGATTCAAGAATCGTAGGAATCACCTTTGTGTCTTCAACACAAGATATCTCTAGAATAGGATCTTCCTATAACTCATCTTCATTGGCTTCAAACTGTATTCTTCCCTGTACCGCCGCATCCTTCTTTTCTAAAACAACCTCCTCTGATGATTTAACCGTGGCCTTGCCCCCTTTGATCTTCAACTTTGGTATCCCTAAGTCGCCAATGATGAAGCACCATCCTTCCTCTTATCTCTGATCTCCTCTTATCTCTGATCTCTGATTTACGCCCAACTGCACTAGCAATGTCAAAGTCTTTTCCAGGTTTAATCTTGATAGTTTTTATGCACTTTCTCTTTAGCCATGCATTGGTATTGGCTAAAATGGACTGAAATCTATCAAAAATTGACATGGTTTCCTTAGGCAACCACTGGACGGGTGTGATAGGAAGCTTCTAATTTGTCGCTCATGATATTCAGGGTCAAGGATATCATCATTGTCCTCCATACCTTCTGGAATCTAGGTCAAATTAAAATCAACAATTTGTCTGAAAGTCAACTTGTAGTAATCCATCTTCTCTATATCATCCTCAGTGCGTAGGTCGATCCAGATATCCTCAAGGCAACGAAACTCCTCTTGATCTTATTGTTCATACCTTGATAGTCAAAGTGTGTTCCAGATTTGAACTTCTTAAGTGTGATCTACTGCAGTTCTGTATCCATGCACTTTGCCTTTGGAACGATGATAAATGGATATCTTCCAATCTGAAGTAGGTTCTGTGAAGAGATGCCAACCCTTGATTTATGTTGAGTTGATTGATATGCCTGGATAGCCATGAGTTGTCTTGCAAGTTCCATCAGAATGATTCTGTCTATGAGATACCGTGGGAGTGTGTAGGGTTCACCCTAATAGCAACCAACCCTCATGTATGTGAAGTTTGGAAACTGCAGAAACAGGTATCCATATTTGTCCACCTTCTTGCAGGAGGCATCCAAAGAATGTGTCCTACACTCTCTTGTAATGCACCTTGCTAGGCCTCAGTTAGTTGCTCATAATATTCCCAAATTGGAACCAACGATATGTCACCCTTGGTTGAAAGACCAGAAAAGGATCCAAGAGAAGATGCAATGTACACCAAATAGGAGTTCATGTAGAAAGTAAGAGTGTTAGGAACACGGGCCAGCTGCTTGCACAAAGCATCACTGATGATCTCTCCCCAAAAGATTTTTGTTTAGATCTCACAATAAGGGAAATGAATTTCTACATCCAAGGCTCAAACACATTGGATTCCCTTAAGCCCATAATCCTGCTGAGAAGAGTGATCAAATCATTAATCTCTTCATGGAAATTTGTTCTAAACAACTTCAACCATATGGAAAAGTAGATTCTCTTATTAACAAGCCAATTCTCATTCATAAACCTTTAATGCAGTCCCGTTTCTTGTCATTCCGCCTCTTCAAAGCCTTCTCCTTTGAGATATCTATACACACTGGAGTAGGAGGAACTTTGAAGATTTTATCTATTGTCTCTGGATCCAATCTGATGATAACCTTTCGAGCATCATCTTTGATGGTTATGGACTTGTAGTCAAAATGTTTTGCACAAGCTAGCACAAATTCAAGTTCCAGGGAAGCAACTAGGAATGTGGAGACAAGGTGAGTGTTTCTCTGAATGAGAATGACCATTGCGGGCTTTGTAGATGTGCCAACCCTTTTGACAAAATCGGTCATATCAACATGTCCTATCTTCGTATCCTTGATTTCATCAATCGAAGAGGTCACCTGTGAAGGCGGAATAGAGTTCTTGTCATATTTACATTTCATCCTTCTCTTGTTCACCAGAGAGGCTAACTCTTCTGACATAGCAAATGAATTTGTAGATGATGAAGTTGCAATGTGAAAATTCTATAAAGAGAGCACATTTTCATGACACCAACGAATCCATAAGAGTTCAGACACATTTTAGACCTTTGACCTTGCATATCTAGAAGGGTATGGGTCTAGGATATAAACAAAAGGATTTTAAGCAATGGAAATTGGAGAAAAATGAACAAAAACATCTTTTAAACTGAGGGAAATGATGAATTTCGAGGTTCTTTTCTGAGTTTTGCAGGTGAATGGGATATAAGCACTTGGTGTTAAAATGATAGGCTTTTATGTGCAAATGCATATATACACAATGGAAGGTCAATTATACTTGTAATCGAGGTTTTGAAATCCGATTGCAAGTGCATTTGGGAAGGTATTTTGTTTGCATTCGGGTTTTTAAACTCCGACTGCGAGTAGGAAAGAGTTAATTTTATGCTTGAGGAACACTTGTAATCAGGTTTTTAAACTCCGACTGCAATTAGGGGAGTGACTTAATCACTTTTTGGCAAAATGGTCTTGCAATTGGGGTTTCGAAATCCGATTGCAAGTGGGAAAGAGCATACATTTTTTAAGCTCTTGTTTTGGGGAAAAACTTGCATCTTTGTTTTCATCATTTTTTGGGAAGAACTTGTATTGTTATGAAAACAATACATTCAATCTTTCAAACTCAAAATCCTTTACACATCTGAAAAAAGATATGCAAAATGATGAAGACAAAAAGAACAAAACCAAACTAAAACAAGACAAATATATACAAACCCTAGGCATTTTAGCAAAGAAGAAAAACTTTGTTTGAAACAACCTTCAAAAATGAAGTGCAAAGGCAATAGAAAAATGGAATACCTCTTTTGAATAACCCAAAATTGCAAGAAAATGCTGCTTGAAGAAAAACGACCTTGCACAAACTTGGAAACAATCCTCAAAATTGATGTTCTAAATATGGATAAAGATTTTCAAATCATGGCTATATAGGCGTCTAGGACAAGCAAAAATGGATCAAATCTCTTTCTCATCAATGCATTTCTGAGTCTTGAAGAGTCTCTTGACAAATGTGTTGGCTAAAAATTTTATAAGCCGCTAAGACTACACCTTACAAAATTGTAACTTTAGGCAACGGTATAGTGACATAAATCTCTCCTCTCAGCAATAGGGGAGGCTCCCTTCTTACCGCAGGTGGCTTCAGTAGGACTTAAACTGAAATTAAATAAAGGGGTGATTCTTCCAATCTGTTCCTCTTTTTTTAGGAAAGATTCACAAGTAACAACTTTCTAATTCTACAAAGATCTCCTACTGCTACGATAATATCGGTGACCCTGGAATTAACGCAAGAACAATATCAAGGGAAGCAGTTTACTTTTTATATTTTGTGGAATAAGTACAAGAACCCAAAGTCTTGCGATTATCCCAAACTAGGATTCAAGTAGAATAATCAGTAAGGCACAAAGTCTCTTACCAGATACTCTTAAACTTAATAAAAATACCTACAACTGAAGCCATTATCAACTATAACAATTTGTCCTCCTGCAGCACAAAGTTTTCAAAAGTTCAAATTGGCTCTGAATGAAATAGGCAGCTCAAAGTCTACACAATTGAATTCAAATCCCTCTTGAGCAAAACTCCAAAACTCACAATCAATATCCAGAAAATGTCGTCACATAACACCTTGAATCAACACAAAGTTTGAAAGCAAGTTGCCCCTTTTATTGAAAGCAATTCAAATTTACATCTAAGCTCAAAGTCTTAGAGTGTAGATACAAACTGGTAGAATTTTCTTGCCTTGCGAAAGGATGATTATTTACAATGATCTCCCTCCTTTATATAGGAAAAGAGTGGAGAGAAAGGTGGAAAAAGAAGGGGAAAACCCTTAACCATCTTGACTTATTCCCTAAGTAACTAACTAATTTTGACTTATTCAAAGTTGCATGCCTAATGAACTTGCAACTTGATTACATGTTACAGTTTTGCACGTGATACTATCACATGCAATTACATCTTGTTATTACATGTAATCTGTCAAACAAAAATTACAAATACATGATGAAAATATTCGAAGTGTCTAACAAGACATGACTTCTTTTACATCATCATTTATGGGTCCTCATGTTGCTACAAGATGCCCAATGTTTGATATGTTCTGGTTTGGTGAAAGCATCTTGATATGGAATAGGAACCTGCATCCTTGGTTGTCTTGTATCATAATGGTCATTTCCTTGGAAAGTATCTCTATCCTAAAAGCATTCGATGCTTGCATCATTCCAATCTTCAACTCTTTGGACTAGCATGGGAAGATTTCTCTCTTGTAAATGGGGTTCTTAAATCCCATTACATGCCATTTTGGAAGTACTTGTCACCCACAAACAGGGTTTAGAGGTCCATTTGCAACTTTTGAAAAAGCAAGAAAACTGTATGTAAACTCTTGGAGGTGGGCGTTTAGCTTGCATTTACATAATGGGGAAGAAACTTCTTCTTCTTGGGAGGAACTTGCATTGTTTTTGAAAACAATACAATCACAAATTTTTTAAGCCTAAAATCCTTCTTTGAATCTCCAACCATGTAGTATGCGACATGAAAATTCCGCAAGTTTAGAACATCTTCATGAGATGGATCCATTGCACACTTTTTGATGCACAAATATGAGTTTTGGGATGTTATGAACAAGGAAAATGGCTGGAAATCTTGGGACAGCAAAACGGTGGATGGGTTTGAGCTAAAAAACAAGCGTTTTTATGGTGAAAAACCCAAAAACAGGTTTTTGGAATGTAAAAGCATATGCGGATAGCAAGGATATTATATGGAAAATGCATGGAATTGAATGGAAAGACATCCACTTATAATGAGATATTGTGTTTTCATTATCAGTAAATGCGCAAGCATATGCAAGCAACCACCATCACGAGTTTTTAAGTCACATGGCAGCGATATAACAAGCGCGGATGGAGTGTGTGTAAGCATGAAAGTGAGATTTTGAAATGGATTTGCATGTGCATATCAATGAGCTTGCTTTCTTTGACAGTTTCTTTCAAGAATGGGGTTTTTAATCCCGACTACACATACAAGTATGATGAAGTACTTGCACACGCAACTTGGAGAATGTAGACGGAAGAAGGATCATTAAAACAAACATAACATGTAAATCTAAAATAGAAATGAAAACTTGCACGTTAATCAAAAACCAAAACATGGACTTGGAAAGAATTGGGGAAAAACTTAAAGGAAAAATTACCTCAATCCTCATGAAGAAATCTTTCCAAACCTTGGGGAAAATTTGAAATGAATCCAATGAATTTTCGGATTTAGGAAAGATGAGATTTAAAAACTATATATAAATCTCTTTCCTACTCTTTTTCCTTGAATTTTGGAGAGTCAACATGCATTCACAGCCAAGTGGGAAGAAAAGAGAGATTAAATGAAAGGAAATAGCAACCGTTTTGACCACTTCCAATGCACATGTAATGGCAACCAAAAACGGCACCTAGGGCATCAAAAACATCTTAGAAATGATGATAAACAAGATGCAAATGAAATGTAATGCCCAAGAACTCATCTTAGAAGCAAAAGATTTAATTTTGATGAAGAAAATGGCCAGAAATGGGCCGTTTTTGTGAACAAAATCTTTTCAAATCTTTATTTTTTAGTAGCCAAGAATGATCCTTGGAAGATTTAGTGCAAAAATGACCCTATGGGGAGCAACGATGATTGAGTTTTGACCATGAATCTTGTGATTTTTGGCTTCAAAATCCCGTTTTTCTCAAAAACCCCCAACATAAGTGGGTTTTTTGAAGTCAAAAACACATGTTTTCCTCTCAAAAATCACCACTTCTTGCTTGTTAATGAAAACATAAGCAAAAATTAGTAAAAACGCACTTTTTGGAGTCAATAACATGTATTTTAGCTTCAATGATTTTAAAAACGTTGTTTTATATATGCATTTGCATATAAAAACAACACTTTATAACTTGAGTGATTAAATACGCACTTTTTCAGTGCAAATACATATTTCAAAAGACATGTATTTGACTTGGAAAAAGCCACTTTTTCACTTAAGTTATAAAACAACATTTTTAATATCAATTGCATATGCAATTGGTCTTGAAAAAGCCACCTTTTCACTTAAGTTGTGCATACGTACTTTTAGATATCAATTGCACATGTAATCAGGGTTGGAAAAGCCACCTTTTCACTTAAGTTGTAAAACATAACATTCAAATGCATTATTTTAAACTCAAGTATATGCAATTGCATATGAAAAGCCCACCTTTATGCATTTAATATTTAGATTTTATTGGAAGTGGGTTTTAAAAGATGATTTGCATGTGGATGATATGCAATGAATGATAAAAACCCCACTTTTATGCACTTAAGTGACTAAATTTAATTAAATTTAATATATAACTATAGTTTTTAATAAAGTAACATGAAAATAGACTAGAAAAAGCCAATTTTCATAAAATCATTAAAAACTATGGTCAAATCAACTCAGAATGAGTTGAAATTTAAAAATGGATATCAAAATCTGTTTTAGATATTAAAAATAATTTTATTTCGTGCAATTGACAATAAAAAGCCCACTTTTGGAGGATTTTTAATAAAATGTGCAGTCAAACTGAAAAACCCCACCTTTTGCATCATAACTTGAGTTATACAACTTTGTTTGATGTCTAAGATAGCTCGAAATGAGCGTATTTGAAAGGGCTATTAACTTAAGGGAAAAACAAGATTAAAAACTACTATCAAGAAAGATCAAAATGAAGAAAGAGACTTGAAGAGTGCCAAAAATCAAGCGCTTGCAATCATAGAAGAAAAACTCATCCTGACAAGCGATAAGGTGATTAACTTGATGGGAACCCTCAAAAAGGATGCATGAAATATGCAAAATAAAGAACATTTCAGGCATGACGAATTGTCCTTATAATGCATTATACAAAACATAAAAACGGTAGAGGATACACCTACGAATTCATTAGAAAATTGCGTAGGGTTGCCACAATTTTGTGATATCAAAATTGAGGACAACAAAATGGCAAACATTGAAAATTGAAATGCTTGAAACCAGCAAGCTCAAAGACCGATTCAACACACAAATCAGGGTTCATGGCTGCAATTGCAAGTCGACTTCTTTTTCTTGCAAAAAATGGCGACTTGCAAATATATCCGCATTTTGTACCAAGCAATGCAAGTGAAAAGGATTTGAGTGTTCCCCAAATGCCCATCGTTGGGCTTTGCAACTTTATTTGCAAGTCGATTTTGATTAAAAATTGCCCTTTCATACCCATTGGGCTTTGTAAGTAGCGTTGCAAGCGAAAATAGCAATCTTTCAACCCAAAACGGCGATAAACAGAAAGAAATCACATTTTAAGAAACATGTTGTAAGTTGTTTGTGTTTTGGAATGATGAAAGTGATGCAATCGAGCTTTAAAAGCCCAACTACATATAAGACGCTATTAAAAACCCTTCACTCTTGCAAAGAAGGTTGACGTCAGGGTTTAGACCCCACATTGCAAGAAGAAATGAGCTCTCAAACCAAAACAGAGAGATATAATGGAGATCGTGGTTTTAAAATCGCGTTACAAGAGTTCATTTAATGTTTTAAGTTCAAACAAACAAATAACATGTAGTCAGGCTTTAAAAACCCAACTACATATTATAAGTTTATAAAAAACATTAACCTTCCTTTCAAAGTAGGGTTTCGTAACTCATATTGCAAGTACATGCATCTTTAAAAACTTGTAATGGCTTTTAAAAAGCCCAATTTATGACTTAAGACTATTTGTCACTTGGTCACAAATTACAAGTGTTTCAAAATAAGGAATGATGACTTGTAATCGGACTTAAGAAACCTGATCACAAGTAACTTCATTCTTTATTTTCTCTTAAAATATAGCATGTAGTCAAACTTGCCATAGCTCAAAATCACTAGAATTCGAAAAGCAAGAGACCTAAGACGCAAAGGGAAACAAAAAAAATAAACTAAACAAGAAAAATTGATCAAAGACTTGAGATTTGCAAAGATCGAGCACTTGTAATCAAAAAAGAAAAACCCAAAATTACAAAAAAGACAAAGAAAAACTTGACGAAAATATCTGAAAATGACGTCAATAGGACGAGAAACTTAGGTCTTTCAAGCTATAATCAATTGCCTTTGAAAAACGTCTTTAGAATGTGTAACTTAGAGAGTTAAACTATGAATCTATGAAAAATTGCATAGGGTTGCCCAAATTTTGAGAAAACAAAATTGTAGAGAACACATTCATCAATCAATCATTAATCCCTCAAGAAATCATCTAGAAAAAAATCATCAAATCCACATAAATCATCACTTCATCTTGGGATCAAGAAAAAAAACAATTCAGCAATCACACATCTCTCTATCAAATCCGCATCAATAAATCACTATTCACCAATGTGTCAAACTAGAATTCATTACATCATCACTCATCAATCATCTAATCAACAACCACTTAATCATCACTCACCAATACCTCAAATTATACAATCAAAGGATTAATTCAATCAATCATACACATATCAATCATTCAACAATAATCAAATGATCAATTCTGATTTGAATAGAACTTAGAAAAATAATTCAATCTAAAATATTAAGGAAAGTGATTGGTATGTAACATTATTGTATTTACTATTTATTCTCCTACAAACAATCATGTAGGGCTTAGTAAGAAGACACGATTAGGAGATAAGAGATGGGTTACCCTTCAAAGTAAGCCGCCCAATGTTGGATGGACACAAGCTCCTGCCAATTGTGGACCAAATCATGCCCTTGGGGCTTAGTTGAATTAATGACAACTTTCCAACAATCTCCCCATATGTCATTGATGGCAACCTCTCAATGATATGGTCTTGATTATACAACATGTTATTCCTAACTAGTTATTGAGTGGGGGGGGGGTGAATCAGTAAACACTATTTCTATCTCAATCAAACCTTGTATATAGATTCTTGCAGAATAAACAAAATGTAATTAATCATTCATAAACAGAAATAGAAATACTCAGATCAACACAGCATATGTATGTGGAAACCCTCGGTTAGAAGGAAAAAAACACAGTGAGACAGAGCTCACAACTTCACTACTGCAGTAATAAAGATGCCCTGTTAAGAGCTTACAAAGGACTTGTAAGAGTGTTACCCAGTAAAGGGATTTGGTAGAAGATCTATTAAGATCTTGACCCTGTTAGGAGTCGCCTTGCAAAAGGATTTTAAACACCAATTAAGATTTTACCCGATTAAGGGATTAATACAACGAACCTGTTAGGGTTCACCCTGATAGAGGGATTTGAATATACTTAACAATATTAAAGCAATGATCTCTAATGACACATTCTGTCTGATTAGATCATACCTAATACCCTTTTCACTCTATTTGGTTGTTGAACCACTTTGCCTTTCACCTCTTGTGATCGTAGCTTTTCTCAGAAGATATCTTTCTCTTGATCTGTATATTCAACAACACTTCTTTTGTGTCCTATGACCTGTATTTATAAGAAATTAATCTTAATGAAAGCTCAACTTATAGTACCACCAAGATGTAAACTCACCCATAAATCATGCAGCAAAAAACTTTGCGAAATGATCTTGAGTTTACCTTGAAACATCCGCATAGAAATAAAACTAACTCTTGTTAAAAAGATAACTCCAGTTCTAAACGGTGAATGCTCCATATAATCTGGTTTTAACTCAGACAGCTCCGCATAATCTAGTGCAGATTAACATGCAGTCAACCGGTATGAATCTTATACCTGGTTGTTCATACATCCCCTGTATGTTCTATAAGACTAGTTGTAGACACTCTATTTGGTCTACCGGTACATTTACTCTGTTAGGTCTACCGGTGCCGATTAAGGAGTATGAGTGGTCTACCAGTGGGAATGATGTTTGCATCTAACTTAACCAATGACAACTTAAATATGTCAACACAACACTCCCTCTTAGACCAATGCTTTCCCTTTCTCGAATCTCTCCCCCTTTGACATCAATGGCAAGGGGTACTAGGAGCTAAGTGAATAGATCCCACTGAATTCATGTTTCTTATGAAGAAGTTGTGGATGAGAGTGATACTACTCCCAACTCATCTCTCAAATACTCAAAAGTCTCTGTCAGAAGAGGCTTTGAGAAAATGTTTGCAATATGCTCCTTGGTAGCAATGTATTCCAACCTTACTTGTTGCTCAAGCACTTGTTCTATTAGGAAGTGATATTTGATGTCCTAGAGTGAATAACTTGATTTTTGGAAATGTTTATAGCACTTGTGTTATCACACAAATTGGAGATAGGATGCTCATATTCAACCTTCATGAATTTTAAGGTTTGCTTCATCCATAACACTTGTGTGCAACAAGCTGCTGCTGCAATGTATTGATATTTCTTTAACTGCAATATGTTGTTTCTGATTTGTATTTGTAAACTGAAACTGCTATGTTGGATGCTATATCTGGTTTGCAACTTAAATGCCTGCAACATCTCCATTTATTGCTTATAGCGATAGTATTGTCATGTCTGATTTGAAATGATAAATATGCAATATACTTTCTGTGTTTGATTTACAATCTTGATAATGTATGCCACTGATTTGCCAAGAGGCAATTCGCTCAAGAAGAGCAGATACAATACTGGAAATGTATAAAAGAAGAAATGTCCAATGATGCTCAAATGATCAATCCCAATCTCCTTAAGTACCTTGAATTACCGAATCGTTGCACCCATTAGAAACCAAGAGACATGTTTGTCACTACTTCATAACTTTTCTCCAAGGATTGCAGCCCTTCATAAGAGATCGTATCTCATCATAACAGGAATCGATGTGCATTTGATCTTAATTGAAGCTGGCCATAATATCACTGGTCTCTTAATGTTTAGGCTTAACCAAAGATAGTATTATCTTTCTTAACAAATCAGTTTAATACTATATGATATCGATAAGTATTGGTCTTGATCATTGTTTTCAGAAATTTGTTATTGCCTCTCAATAGTCTTTATCAACGCCTTTTTCACATTATATTCAATAATCCCTAAATATCAATTAGTATGTGTACTGATGTTGATCGTATTTTCTGTCATTATTTGTCCACTCGTCCTTTCTTATGTAAGGCTTAGTCAAAGATACAATACTTGGTTATCTCCTTAGATATCATATTCAAACCTCATATTTATTGCTGCCAATCATCTCATCAATAACATAATTATAACTGGTGAGATATTATTGATGACTTACGCCGACTACATATTCCTTGAGTGGCTTCATTCTGTTATGTTGGGACAATCCTTTCAGTTGATTCCCTTGATATGTACTTGTTCTCAAAACAAATGTTCACTCTGGTTTATTAATCAAATCACTGTTTCATATTGATTAGTATAGAGCTAATCATCATCCTTTCTCAAGCGACATCGTTAAGTCAGTGGGACTGATATGTAGGTGGTCAATAGTCTGACAACTGTATACACTCTTTGTTCCTAGATAGAGATCGATGGTCTCCATGCTTCAAGTTCCTTAACCTTCTGATCAGTAGACCCTTTGTATCTAATACAACTCTTCCTTAATCAATCTTTTCTTTTGACAGTGATTATCGAGGACAATTATGAGTATGGCACCATCTATATGCAATGATGTCCTGATACTGGCAAACTAAATTTCTGATCCAGACTGAAGTGCTATGAAGATCATCTTCATCTTTGATACCCTCTGTTTCAATGCTTTCATATATCTATGGATTGACACTCATCATTGAGTCTCATGTTTATAGCTGATAGACCATAACCTCTTAGCAACTATACCATGTGGGACTGACTGAATTTCTTGCTCGATATGGCATGGCATGCTGACCCATCTCTCTTTCAGAAAGGTGATCATCTTAAAATGATCCTTATTTCTCCTAATGTTGCCAATGGAAAATAATCTTATTTATAAGACTTCATGATTTTTCTTTTATATCCTTAACTTTATATCTCTAACTACCTTCTGGTGCTCAAGGTCTGTCACTCCCTTGACCACATAAAAAGTTATTACTATTACATTATAATCCCAAAGATGGGGACATTACAAGAAGAAGCGAATTTGAGCCTTTATTAGGGGAAAAGGAACTTGCTACAGCCTCAAGAAGGAATTTTGAGCCTCCTCCCCATCAAACTCATATTTAGAGATGAAATCATCAAAGTAACAAACTGCTTCTTGACTTCTCTCCTCCTATGCATGTAGGGCCGTACCATTAGGCTGTTCTAATCTGGTGATTTCATTTGATTGGTACTTTTTCTTAGTACTCATGCAAGAAGTTGGTATGATACTCCCCTACTTGCAGTCTCTTTGTCATGGACATTTTCTTCCAATAAATCACCTCTTTCCCTACCAATTTTCATCTATATTTCTCAATTCCATACTTGGCTTCATATTTTGTCACAAGGAGGTATTTGAAAACCGTGATCTTATACTTCAGCTTGGATTTGAGGAATTTTAGTTTGGTCATGAATCTGAATGTTGAAGTCCCTGTACATGCTGAACCATTAAGCCACCAATCTAAGCCATGGGTAGGTGTACCATTCAATCCAAAAATAGAGATTATGTTGATCATATCATAAGGATAAATACCTTCAGACTTTGAATGACAATCTATTATAGTTTATGACTTGAGCTGAATACAACAATTTTTTTTTGTGTAACATAGTATCACTATGTCACATGCCAAAAAAATATCATAATAGTTCTAATGTCTGATATTAAGAAATGGTAATAGCATAAGGGAACACAAGCTGTAGTTTTAGTAAGAATTATGTCATGCCGTCCTTGCTACCTACCTTTTTAATACTGATAAAATCAAATGATAGGAAAATCAAACTAGAAATGAGAACTTTTATAATGAATCAACTCAATAACATATAAATATGAGACTCATGAGATATTTTAGGTATTCAATATATTGCAGTTAAAGTGTTCAACAAGCAATAATATTTAAGTAAGAAATTGATGCTTTAAGATGAATTAAAATGTTTGAAAGATGTACCTTTTACAACAACATAGAACAATTGTATAGGAGTCTAAGCGAAAATGTGAAAAAATTGATCACTATATTTGCCACCACTTTCTGCCTTCCATTCTTTTCAGAAGTTCATCTGCCATGGATGCAAAGTTTTCTGCTCCTGCCTGTAGTTCTTCTGTGTTCTTGCTGATTTTCTGGCAACACATAACAGTTACAAACATTTGTATTAGCAATGTATGATTGTCTAATAGCATAAAATGGTTGAAAAGAATTGTATTAGTGCTAGCGAAAAAATATCTGTTAATCATAGTTTTGAAAGAGTTTCATAGAGTTATTTCACATTAGGAAACATTGAACATTCACCCTAGATTCCATAGGATTTTTAAACGACAATAAACCAGATATATTAGATCATTTATGTTTATTTAATAGATTCTAGTCTAAAGCCAACAAACTTCCTGTGTAGTGTCTTTTGTTGATTAGTTTGCATGTAGAAACAAGCTTCTATAAGGAGTAAATTTTATAACATTGGGGATCAAAGCTATACTTCACACCAGCATCTTGTTACAAAGTTCATGTAATGTCCCCTTTTTGGGACATTAGAAGTCAATTATAAAATTAAATTTTAAGTTGTGAAATTATATCAAATTAAATGACAACTTAGTTTAATTATTTAATAAAGTATCAAAATGACTTTTAAGGAGCCTAGTGAAAAATTTATAAAGTCATGTTAAGTTAAAGAGGGAAAATAAAGAGACAAAAAAAAGAAACATGAAGAGGTGGGCAAAAGGAAAACAAAGGGTCAAAGGGATGTGCTATAAAAGAATATTGAGAGGCTCATTCTCATATGCTTGGTTTATGTTTGATTATTGTTTTCTCTTGGAGCATTCTGAGAAGCTTTGGCTTTGAAATTTGAAAACCCGAGGACGAAAACATTTCGGATTTCTCAGTGGATTGGATGGAAACTCAATTCATCTTCAGAGGTGGATTTGCGACGAAGTTCAAAGCTGAGCAAATTTGTGATAGAGCTCTTGAAAAATAAAGTTGTAACAATTCATCTTCATGATTTATTTATGTAATGTCCCCATTTCTTGAGCATCAAAGACTGAGGGGATTAGCCTATTTCCTGACTCTCGTAGCCTAATCAGTTGATTTGAGAGTCTTAGGTTGGTTAATTGTTATCAGTGCGGCAACATTACTCATCCTCCTTCAGCATGGTTACTAGGTGTGGATGCGGTTTGGCGAGCTTTGGGTTTGTTTGACTCCCTTGGAAACAATTACGAGTCAATCGTTCAATTAATATTTATTAATTAATTGGATAAAAATTGTTCCTTTATGTTCACCTTTAATATTAGAGGGGGAGGCTAGTTTTATTTATAAGCACAAGTCCTAAGTTTCAAAAAGGGAGCTTTATTATTTGCAATGCGGCATATGGAAATGTTTAATAATCCTAAGTCTCATGATTAATTATTTCACTTGGCGGCACTATATGAATGGGGGAAATATATTTTAATACATTTTAAACCTTTGAAATATATGAATCGCATGAGTCTGATATACATGGTTTTGACGCCATGAGTGTTACTTTTGAGTCGCGTGAGCTTGAAGCTGGACTCACAATGGTGTAAGCATGAAGCTGGAGGCCAGTGGTGTGAAGATGAAGCTAGAGATCAATTTGCATTGAAAAGATTAGAAAGGCACAAGGTTGCATTCAAACCATCATCTTTTGCATGTTTTGATACTTTGTGTTTGGCGAACATTAGACCTGGAGTTTTAGGAAATTCATCCAATAGAATTGTAAATTCTACTCAGATTGTTGCACTTTGAATTGGCTGTGAGAGCCAGCGAATCGTGCCTGGGGTTGGTCTCATACAGAGCCAACATTGTGCTACATTTTATATTCGACTTTGTTAATGTCTTGGCCTTTACGGCAAAGATCAACGCATTGGACAAAGAGGCAATAATAATAATTAATATATTGGATATATTATTGATATATTTAATTATGATAAAATCGGTTGGATGATAATAATAAATATAAAAGGTTATATTTATTATTAAGGATTGATTTTAATAATTAAATATGGAGCAAATAATATAAAAGAATATATTATTATTATGGACCCAAGTTGGCCAACTTGGGAGGCCAAGAGTTTATCTTAATAAGCTCTTATATTAGAGCGACTCGGAGAAGGTAAGAAGCAACCAAAAACATAACATTGCCTTCTTCCTTCAGCAAGATCTTTGGATGAGCAAATTAGAGCAGAATTTAAGGAGAATTAAGCAGCCCTAAAGGATGAATTAGGGCAGAATTAGTGCAGAATTCAAGGGTGAATTGTAGCAGCCCTAGAAGGACGAACTTGGACGATATTGAGCAGATTATTAGGGCGAATTGTTACAACCCTAGAATGGCAAATTTGAGCAGCTCCAAGATGCGAATTAGGGCAGTCCAAGAAGGGCAAATTAGGATGAATTGAAGCAGTCCTAAGGTGCGAATCTGACAGCACATTAAAGACATTCAAAGGCAGATTCATAGCAGTTCTTGGAGGCATAGGTGCAGATTGGATTCATTTCAAAGTCAGATCTGAATGCTGATTGGGATCAATCAGAATTTGAAAAAGCTCCAAATGGGCTAAATTCAACATCCATAGAAGTCATATTGGAGAACTTGAAGACTGATTTCCGGGTACTATCTCTCCTTCTTTGTGATTTCATATTTATATCCTGTGCTTAGTGTTTGAAAGACTTCTATAGATTGCATATTCCTTGTGATAATCTGAAAACATTAACATGGTATCAGAGCCTAGGTAGAGTAAAAGATCCATTTTCAGATTTAGGAATTCAGTCTAACTCTTTCAAAACTAAGAAATACTATGGCAACCGGGGTGTAATGTCCCCTGTTCGTCGGGCTTGGATTTTTGGGACAATGTTCTCAAAACTTCAAATGCAAGAGACTTCTTCCTATCTAAACTTATTCTTTTCTCTGAAGTTTTCTACAAGGGAACTTGTTGAGTAACAATACCTTTTATTCTAACTGTTATCCTCCTTGTTATTAATGTAATAAGAGATGAAGATTAAATTATATCCAAATCCATAGCCCATGAGGTATAACTGATTATGGATGGAATAGAAGGTCTAATGATGTTCTAGATATGAACTCATTATCTTTTGGTATAATCTCAGTATTATAGACTGCAATATCCAATTGGAAGTAATTTAGATTGTATTTGATATTCTACTCCCAAGTCTGTTCATTGATATGCTTATTGGTCTTTATTTGATGGAAAAGAACTTGTTTACATTTGATGAAGAGAGACTTGGTGGTATTGGCTGTCGATCTCAATAAATGAAGAGGTGTCGAATTCTATTGGTGGTGATTATCCTACTAATTATCTTTGATCTCTGCCGCTGGATAGAACCTGGCTTATACCCCCCTGTAATGTCTTGAGATACAAAATAAAAATGTAAATTTAGAGGTTAATATCCAATGCCCAGTCAGATATAGTAATCTAATCAGTAATTTGTCTTATCAAGATGAATCCAATCTCAGATATGTAAGGGCCTTTTCGTCATTTCCACTGTATCGGCAATAGAGTTAAAGATATATATATTTATAAATCACTATTGTATGCCAACATTAGTAATTGCTATCTATACAATCTACTTTGTCCCCAATGTCGTACGTACTCCAAGAATGAGTCTGCCACTGTATGAATTCTTTAGACTGAGTTGTTATGACTGTCCATAAATATAAGAGGTTGAACGTTATCCTATTCGTTCATTGCTGTATGCTTATTAACTTGTATCTGTCGTTCCTGTGCTGGCTTCTCGTTGCTGCTTATGTATTGCTCTCCTTATCAATCTTGATGTCCCTATTTTCCCCGAGCCCAAGTTCGGGTGTATATTTTTGGTTCTTATTATATCTCCATCCTCGCCTGTATACAACTTATATATCTTCATCACTGACTCGTGTTTGTTTTTAATTCTATTCCCTGCTTTGCCTTTGTCCACTGACTGTATCTTCAGGTGTGATGGAAATTTGTTTTTCTTCCAATACAATGTTCTTCCTTTCTCCCCTTTCCTTTTTGATTCTTACATTGAACCATACTTATATGGTATTTGGGCCATGCCAGCGGTTGGGATTCTAATTTGATTCTTACGTTGACCCATACTTATATGGTATTTGGGCCATGCCAGCGGTTGGGATTCTAATCATACCGACTTTTAGGGGAGTCGATTAACATTACAAATGACTCATTTTTTTAAATAAAACCGCCGACTAATTTAATAGAGGATTGTTGACTGTATATGATTGGTTTTATAATCCTCTGTCAATAATTTGTTTTTCCATTGTTACGAGTATTGCCTATTTTATAATCTTGGCTCATTATTGAAGTGATTTCTCATATTACGTTTGTTTATATATTGTTTGATATCGTTAACGTTAATATGGAATTAACATTCATATTAATAATTATATATATTGATTGATTATATTGATCCATTTATTATTAATTGATGTTATAAAAATGGATTATTATTAATTTGATTAATATATTTTTTTTTATTATTATAAAATATAATATTATATATTGATACTTATATTATAATAATATTAATATTCGATATATCAAATTTATATTTTGATTATTATATATTCAATATTATTATTGTATTGTAACTTATACTATTAATATATTATTCTTCTATTATATATTATATTATTTCAATTTTATATTAATTAATATATTATTATTTTAATAATATATTATTATAAATTATATTGTTCTCATCCTTTTGAAGTTCTAATTGAACTTTATTATTGTTATTGTGTCTTTTTTAGATATTCCACAAAACCAGATTAGGACATTGCCGAAGGTCTTCCAATAGAGGGACATGAAACGGGGTTTGGCTCAAATAGTAATTTGACTTTACATTTGATGAGGGTTTTGATTTGCATTAAGATCTAGGATTCTGATTATGCAAATTCATTGGTCCTTCTACGCCTAATATTGATTGGCTCCTATGTTGTGAAACCATTTCATAATTGTCTGGAAAGATATGGGTAAAATTGTGTCAATACATTCTTGCATGTTTTGAAACTATACAATTGACCTTCCTGTGTTGGCCGATTGTGTTGACCACCTCTGTGCCATTTCCCTCTTCTTTCAGATTGAAGGGATTAGTGGAAGGACAACCCTGTGTTTCTATGCTGGACACTGGAGCCACGCACAACTTTATTCACGAGCGAGTTATTAGTTAGTGTGGGCTTCAGGTAGAGGAGTTTGCAAGGTTTAGAGCCAGGGTAGCTAATGGCTACAACTTTACCTGTACCAGGCGCATCTGTGATCTCTCCTTGTTTCTTGGTGATTATGAGCTGATATCTAATTTCTATGTGTTTGATTTGGGGGAGATGAATGTGGTTTTAGGGATGTCGTGGATACAAGAGATTAAGGAGTTTTGCCTTAGCGTGAGCCTGATGCAGATCAGATTTCAGTACCAGGGCAAAGAGTATGTATTGCCGGGCTTTGCTGAGGGGAGTCTACGCACTGTCTTTTTGTGCAGTAGATAGTGCCGATTCACGGAGACATGAGTCCATATAAGTAGACCAGATTACACGTCATGTCTCTCAGAGTTCACCATTTTATGGCTCAGATCAACAAATGGATGTTGTTCACTTTGTGAACAATCCCTTATTTGATGTGGATGTCGTTATGACTTATGACAATCCGATGTTTGAGCTTAGTGATGATCCCTTACAGTTGTTGTACAATCATGATGTTGATGACATTTGGGATCCGATTTGTACACCTAATTATCAGGCAGATTACACAAAAGGTCAGTTAGGCCTAGCTGAGCAGTTTATAGGGGTGTACACGGTGAGGAGTGTTTATAGTTTTACATTCGATCCTCACGTACAGGACATCTATCAGTCATATTGTTCTTCAATGCATCCATTTGATGACTGGTATGATGATTTGGTTAGCTCGAAGACTGGGAGCAAGTCCAATCTGTTGGTTGAGTTACTCTCGGTTGAGTTTCTCCCACGTGGTGATTCCATTGCAACATCTTCAATCTGAGCGTTGAGTGCAGTTTTCCAGTTGCTGATGTTGGTACTATTGATGTTGTTGATTTCTTCACGGGAGTATGGGGTTGATCCAGACATTACTCATGACCATCCTTGGGATCCGGGTGGACTATGATGTTGCTTGTTTTTCTTGATTGCTTGAGGACAAGCAATCTTGGGAAGGGAGGACTGTAATGTCCCCGTTTTTCAGTCTTTTGGGATTAGCTTAGTTTGGCGACACTCGTAAGCTAATCAGGTGATCAAAGGGGGTTAGTTGGCAGAGCCAATGGTTGGATTCCATTCTGGACGTTCTGGTTGTCAGGTTTGCTCTTCGTTTGGGACAGATTGGATGACTTACTATTTATAGTAAGTGGTATTTTGGGCACAACTTGGTTTAGCTGGGCGCCTGCACAGTGTCATCAGGTGTTGCTGGATCGTTTATCAGGGATCTCCAGTTTGAGAGACTTACTATTTATAATAAGTCTATTTTTGGCAGGACAGTTTGTGCTCGGGGCTCTGTTGTCAGAAATTAGTTTGTTGCAGTCAGATAGATTCAGTAGCTTCATATTTTAATTATCGTTATTAAATTAAGTTATTTTAATTTAATAACTTTACGACTTTATAACTTTAATGTTATAAAGTGATGTTGTGATGAAGAAGCTACTTAAGTGAAAAATGTAAAGTTGAACCTTTTTCAAAAAACTATACATTCAACTTGAAAAAGAACTTTAGATACCAATTGATCATTTATGAAATTGAAAAGTGAAAAGTTGTCTTGAGAAGGAATTCGATTTTTCTTGGATTGAGCTAGGGTTTGATCTCCTTCAAGGAGAGAACGTTGAGCTTCTTTCAGTGTTGCTGAGGTTTGATATTTGGTCTTTAGTTCTGGAGAGAATATCAATTACATGTTGAATATTTGTAGAGA
This sequence comes from Chamaecyparis obtusa, assembly GCA_027943335.1. Lineage (NCBI taxonomy): Eukaryota > Viridiplantae > Streptophyta > Pinopsida > Cupressales > Cupressaceae > Chamaecyparis > Chamaecyparis obtusa. Next base: position 793,745 of record BSBK01001637.1, on the reverse strand, counting down.
TTTGTTGATGGTAATTCTATTGAGATTTTATATTTATTCTGGAATCTGGTATTGAAGTAAGGCTTTGAAATTCATGTGGAATTTGTGTTTGGTCTTCAACAAGTGGAGAGAACACTAATTTTTCTGCCAAGAAGTTGCTGATGTATAGCTTCATATTGAATTCCTTGCTGAAGACAGATCTTTGAAGAAATTTTGAACCTTGTAGGAAGCCATATGGAATTCTTTACATCCAGGGCCATACGAAAATCTGCCAGATCAGTACGGAAGTCTGAGCCCTACTTGTTTGTTGTGTGGCGACTGGAAGCTTGGTGGTGAGTCTCTTTGTGTTTTGTGGTTATTGTTTCAAGCTTGGCAAGGACTGATAAAACAATACACCATTTGCTAATGAGTTGAATGTATACTTGCTGCCGCTTTCATACATTGAGATGTAATTTATTTACTCACAGCCGAGTTTAAATTAAGGTACCTAAATTTAAACACTTTGCTGGTGATGAAATTGAATTTGAAGTTTAATGCTTAATTTCCGTTTGGTGAGCAATTCAGTAGTTTTTCAATTGCTGTTGTTATTTTATGGAATGGTAAAAATTATCAAAAAAATCTCATATGATCTGAAAATACAAAAAATTGCAATTAAATTTGAGAAAGAGTCAATTTGCAAATGAGAGTCACTTGGGCTCTTCACAATATGGATATAAAATCTATGGTTGGGAATGATAATGAACATATGTGTTCTTATCAAAATTGGTAGAATGGAGATCTACCTTCATAGATAAGAGATCTATGAAATCCATTTTGGTTATGTTTTGTGATGAAGGATCCATGAGTGGATCTTTGCCTCAAGTCCAAGAGGGAGTGTTGATATTATGGCCTTGTTGGCAAATATCTAATACATTGGATAAAGACATTTCGATATATAAATAATAACATTAAATATAAGAGATATTTAATATTTATTGTTTATTAATAAATCGATTTAATAGTCTAATTTAAGGAACAATTAGACAGGGCCCAAAGTCGCCTCCCTTGGGAAATAATGTTTTATCCAAGTCGGCCCCTTGTGAAGGCACTCAAGTTGGATATAAAGGAAGATTGATTCTTGGGAGAGATCATATCAAAAACATAACATATTGTTTCCTTCCAAGAATTGATCAAGGCAGCGAATTGGAGTAGCAGCGAAATATATAAGCAGCAGCGAATCTCATGGATAAAGAGTACGAATTACATCTAGGGCAGATCTGAGACAACTTGAAGTTCAGATCGGTGGCATAATGGAGCGAATTAGGGTAGAATTATGCAGCCCTAGAGGAGCGAACTAGGGCAGTATTGTGCAGCCCTAGAAGAACCATATGAGGGCCGATCTTGCAGCCCTAGATCTAAGAATTATGACAGATCTAATAGAAGGCCAAAAGCAGGGCAGATTGGCGACATATTGAAGGGCAAGATTGAAGATCTCAAGGTTCAGATTTGAAGTCTCTAAGGACTGATTCAGAGATATAATCCAGGTATTATCTCTCCTTGTTCTTTGTGATTTCTTATCATATCCTGTGCTTAGTCTTGAAAGATCTCTATAGCTTGATCATTCTTAGGTAAATCTGAAAAATACTAATAGAGAGAACATTTTACACCCAATACTCTTGTTGAGATCTATACATCTCTTGCTGGGTAAGATTTTGTTCCAAGCGGGTCCCAAGAACATTCGAACAATTCTGCAGTATGGACGTCTGTCCACTGTATCATAACTCGACAGTTACTCTTCTCTCAGTGTTGCAACACCCGAGATCGACCATTTTTATGGTTGGCAAATAAACATTATTTTTCACGCTATACAGTTAGCTATGACCTATAATGAAAAAAGACTGGACCACGTTACATATTCAATTCCATATCTAGATAACTAGCACAGCACGATAAAACCATTAAGCAAGAATTGCTACCTTCCGATAATCATCACTATCTTAAAAAACAGTTTTCCTTCTCGTGATATGGATTATAATCTGCAGTCCTAGACATTTGTCGATAAGCATCAGCATTCCAAATTTTCATGATGAACTCCTTTGCACAGCACCAAAGAAAATTCTTGGTTAGCGCATTATAAAAGTAACAGCGACTGGAGTCCTGTTGAACACCCGGCTAACACATGACGATTACATTCCTCTTCATGCCACAGAAAACGACAAACACACTTGAGCATTATACAGAAAATTTGGTCGCATATGCCAGCATTCGACAGTTACAAAACTATGAATAAGACAAAGAGGCATCCAAAAACAAAAATTTATCCTGAAACAGAATAAACACATGCTAAAGAGAGAGAGCAACAATGTCAGCCAAGATAACTGAACACATGTCCCTGCTGAAACACTTTAGGAACTCCCTGGTTTGTAGAGGAAGAACAACCGAATCACATACATCAATGTCAGAAACTCAACACTAAGTGCTCCTCTAACTCCACCAAGCTATCCTCAACTGAAAAACCACTCAAAACTGCCCCAAAACTACTCAAGATCCTCTAAAAACATGTTAAAACTGTGGGGGTCGGATATGAGAATAAATCCCACCAAAATAGGGATTTAATTGCAAGAAACTGAAGTGCAAGTGCTTGAAATGGCTCCCCAACTGATGACAACTGATCAAAAACTCCAAAACAACTCCATCTGAGTGAGCATAAGAAGAACGACCAACTGATAGTCTATCCATAGACAAGCATGAAATCATCTAAGGTCAACTCCTAAAAAGACTTCCTAACAACACTTGAATAATTAATAATATTTGCCTAATAATATTGACAAACTATTATTATTATTCACAATTAATGCAATTATAAACATCTCTCTAAGATTATTCTTTACTTTATTTATTAACTATTACTTGAATATATTTTAATATATTTAATTTTAGGAACAAATAATTAACGCATTTGTTCAAAAAATTAAATATATTAAACTATAGTCAAATAATACTTAATAAATAAATAAGAGACTTCGATAAATAGATTGAACTCACTCAACAGAAATGAAACGAAACAAAAAATATATTTATATTAAAAATAATAAGTATGGTTAATAATAATGAAATAATTAATTTAACAAAATATCATTTTTTTTTTAAAATGCTGATAGTGTTAAAATTATATTTCATTGTTTTAACACTAATTATTTTTAATATAAATGTATTTTTGATTCCTTAACTTAAACTGTACTAAAGACTAATATTAACATTGGAATAAAAAATTATAAATTAATGAATATATTAACAATATTCATTAATTTATAAGCTTTAAGTCCACTGTTAATATTAGTCTTTAACATAAGACCTAAGCTTCCTAACTTAAGCATTCGATGATGCTCTAAGGGATAAAAGATAAAAATGAAACAAGGCTAAGCCTTGCACGGGACATATAGGGTAAAGAACCCTAAAAACATATCATTTGGCTCTTTTTGTTTTGCTTGTTGCTGCTCTGCTTACCTCCAGCCGCCATGAGGGTTTGAAGCTCTGTGGGAATTTATTGTTGTTGTTTCGTCTAGCCATGCTGTTGCCATGATACTACTGGTTCTTGAGCTTTGTGATGAGGATTCTCTGCTGGCATCTCTCATGTTGTTGCCAATTTGCCCGAGGATAAGAGATAGGTATGAACCCAGTCAACTAGTTATCTATTTCATATTTTAGAGGTGGTGGATGCTTTCATATTCCTTGCTTTTCTGTATTTTTCCTAGCCGCCATGAGGGTTTGAATTGGAAAGCTTTGAATAAGAGATCTTTGTGCTGGCCATTTCTTTTCAAAAACTAAGGCCACGATATGGTGCACCTATAGCCATTCATGGCTTGAAACTTTTGTCATAAACTTTTATTTCTATTTTTAGCATACTTCCATGTTGAGCTCTTTGAGAATAAAACTATTTAATGAATACCCCATTTTGTATATATTTGGCTGCGGGATGTTGGGTTAAATCTTTAATATATATCATTTTTGTTTCCTTCTGTTTGGTTCACTGTTGTTATCTTTTGGTCTTGGGGACACAACTTTAATTGATTATTTGCACACTGAAATGAAATCTATTTGTCGTTTTGAGTGCGTAGCTGGTAACAAAAAACGTTGTATTCTATCTTTGATTCCCTCATGGAAATCTTGAAACAATTCCGATTACTGTTCCACTCTTGATTTTCTTGAAGGGGAGTTAGAAAGTGGCTTATTTGAAACAGTAGGAGTGAAATCAGGTGTAACACTTATAGCTGATATTAAAGATCCATAAGTTCCTTGTTTTGTAATACAACATGTTCCCTTCCCAGTCCAGAAAAAATGAATTTCAAGGAAATTTCCTGTCACATTTGTCTTGAAAGATTGATCAACTGCTATAAATGATTCTCCTGCTTCCGTTTTATGTTAAAATTTGTCAATACATTATTCCCATGAACAGAAACATCAAAAATCTGTTTTCCAAAACTCTTGCAACTTCCTGTATCTAGAATATCTATTTCAGCAAACTGTAGTTTTACTATGTATGGTCCATTTTCAAGCCCTAAACCATAGTACCTCAATGAACTAGGAGATAAGCATGTTGTTTGGTAGAGTTCTGTATCTAATATATTTGTAAATTGAGATTGACTGGATTGTGTAAAATTATTTGCGGAATTGTCCAGAAAAACTCAAGCATTGTTGACTCCCCACTTTTGTGTATCACTCACATAAAATAAGGGAGCATCAAGTGTTTCATTGTCTCTTTCAAAATCAATACTTTGCTAGGAAGTCTTTTCTGAGCCGCCACAACTTACTGCAAATTGAGAATCTCATTAAAACTAGCCTTAATATATTTTTTCCAGCTTTCTTGCATATTCGTATTTTCACTTGCATTTGTGATCCCATAGTAAAATTCTGGAAAAAATGGGGACCTTCATTTGTGTACTTTCCCTTGATGCTCATTGTCTCTTAATAACATGTTTTTTAACTGTTCCTTCCTGTAGCGATCTTTTTGTAACAATCTGAAATACTTGTAAGATGTGATAAGTTCCTGTAGCAATTAATGATTGATTTTTATTTGGCTGAAAGGTTTCATGGCAGAATATCATGTCCCTTCAACAGCCAGTCTTCAACAACTCCATGATTTGATAAGAAGGTTTCATGCTTGTAACTAATGCATGCCCCTTCAATAATCTCCTCAATGTCTTCAATCAGCTACTTTAGTTCAACTGGAAGGTCTCATACCTGTAACTTACGTATGTCCTCTCAATAGTCTCCCCAAAATCTTCGCCCCTTCATAACTTAGCTAAAAGGCTTCGTGCTTGTAATTTATGCATGATCCTTCAACAACCTTATATCTTCTACCTATATCTGCAAATAATGCAAACATTGTTAAGAAATAAAGTAGTTAAAATGATGTACTTATTCCTTCTAGCAGCTATTCTTTATGCATTCTGATTTTTACATTTTGTAAATTTATGGAAGTATATGACATAGATTGATAGGTTTAGTTCCTCCATTGCTCAGTTCATATGAACTAACCCCACCTCTTTCTCTCTCTTTTTTGTAGGACAACTTCGGATGCGGGTCTCAGATTGAAACAAGTATCAACGTTCAACGAAAATACCAAACAATGGGGGGCCTAACCCTATCCTCCTATTTCCTGTATTTCTTCCACTTATAAGAATGTAAAATAGCTTTAATTTTTGCATTTAATATTCAGATGCATGCTTGCAATAGCCTAAGGCACGAGTTGTGTGGCTGCATGATAAATGCATTTTTTCATAATTGAAATTGTATATCTCTTTTATTGGTAAAAGAGTCTTTGTTTGTTTTTTAAAAAAATGCACTTCCAATTCATAGTTTTCATAACAACCACTGCTTGTGTGAATAACTTCATTGCTTTACTTTTGTTGTCTGAAATGAACAAATATTTCCTTTTTGTTTGAACTCAAGCATCTATATTTTGCAAGAAACCTGATTATTTGATATTTATGACAGCAATCAAACTTTTGAAACTCTTTTTTAATGAAACCAAAAAATGAACCAGCAATTAGGAAATAATCTGATAATTGAAAAATAATCAATTATAACAGCAATTGAATGAATCAAAATGAACCTCTTTTACCAGAAAATAAGGGCTGGTAATAGCCCTGCCAACTAGAACAAGTAGGGTGAAAATTGGTAACAGATTGATGAACATATTGCTAGCCAGATTTGCATTGAGTGGATGAAATTTGCCACCCTCTTAAGGGTTATTCATATGCGGAAAAGATGGATATAAGAACTATGGCATAGGACCCAATTTTGTGGTGGAACTATCATTGACTACAAAGAGCAAAATTACCACACTAGCCATTAGTCTGCTATCTCATATTTCTAGTTCTTCATCTGCAGAGAGGAACTCGTCTACTTATAGCTTCATCCAGTCTCTTAAGAGAAACAGACTTACCTCTATGAGAGTAGAGAAGATAGTGGTTGTACATAGTGCCTTGTGTATCATTAGCCGCAAGATACACATGTACAACTAGAATCCAACAACACGATGGGATGTAGAGCCAGAGGAGGCAACACAGATGGATGAGGATGAGGTTGCAGCGGCTTCAAATGAAGGGTTGGCTCGTGTTTGTTTGTTGGATCTTGACGCCAAGGAGTCCAACAGTTCCAGTGATGATGAGTTTATCTTGATGGATGATTAAAGGCCTCCCTTCACTACATTTTGACATTTTGTACTTGTTTTGATATCATACTACTCATTGTAATCGTCTTTATGATATTTTTGATATAATAGAAATTTTCCATACGTTGTTCCGACAATTTTATCTAGTATTCTAATTTATAACTTGTAATTCGATATGCAATGTTCTATTGTTCAATGTTCAAGTATATTGTATTTATTATTTGGCATTTGAGGGTTTTCTATTTTACTTCTTATATTGTTAAAAATCTTTTCATAACTAGCATTTCAAGTACTATATGTATAGTACATACAACAGCCCCCCCCCCTCGACTCATTGCCCTCCTTCCGCCGTCCCCAAATTGGACCCCCTTGTCCCCTATCCAGAAACCTTATCCTATCATTCCCTCATCCCCTGGTCCCCTAGGGCTCGTGTTATAGTGATATAAATAACTCTTTGAATGTATAAAGTAGAGAGGAGTATTTGAATGTGCAGCTATTTTGCACGAACAAGGACAAGTGGAGGCATACGGAGGTTCTTCATAGGTACATAGGTGCTGCCACATCAAAGGCAAAGAGGAGAATGGAATGGAATGGAATGTACTTGCATTTATTTGTCGATAATGCATACTTGGCCTCTCTTCTTCGTGATTTGTTTCCCACAAGGGTTTCTCCATTTAAATCCTATGTTATGTTATGCTCTTGTGTTGCTGATTTGTGCCTCTTTCCTGATATCTTATGTTGATGTTATGTATGATTTACTGTTGTTATAAGTTCACATAAGGTAGTGTTAATAAGCATGATATGTAAGCTGATTTCATCATCATAAACAAGAAGAATCTAATAATGGTATTGCCACATCAAAGCAACTTAATTTTCAAATTTGCAGATAAGTTTCAGATTCTCATGTTGTAGTATTCTAGGCCTTATGAGGTTGTTCATGTTGAAATATAGTTTCAATCAGATTTAATGTCTGATGGAATCACAATTAAATATAAGTACATCAGTTATGTAATGCTCTACATTAGCATTACAGTCAGATTATAATCTGGACTGTAATGTTAATGCAGATCACTCTTAATAGTTAATTATGTTTATTGTTATTGAAACTCCTCCTATGCAAATCGATCTTGTCTAGAGATGATTAGTTAAGAGATGTTAAGTAAACTAATTATATTAGTTAGTAATTAATGGACATCATGAAGAGTCATGATCTTCCAAGTTGCTGACCCTTTGTATAAAATATATGCTTAATTGGAATGAGGAATCAATCAATCACAAAGGCAATTACATTCCTTAGTCCATCAACAAGAGCAGATCATTCACTTACCTATACATACTATATTTCCTTAACATGGTATCAGAGCCAAGTTAGGAGAAGTGAATAAGGTAGCAAGCAAATAGACATCGGCAATCTGCAGACCATATCTAGGGAATCGTCGATCTGTATTAATAAGTAAAGACATCGACGATCTAGGAACCAACGATCTGCAATATAAATTGATCTGCAATATACAGAGCCATCGACAATCTAGGAACCAACGATCTGCAATATAAATCGATCTGCAATTACATAGACATCGGCGATCTGTATTAGCGATCTGCATCAAGGATCATCAGCACCCGAGCATCTACAATCTCTGCGACTGCATCAAGAATAAATCAGGCAGAGACCCATTAAACTTGCAGACATTTAATCGACGGCAGAAGCTCATTAATCTGCAGACATCTAAATTGACGATAGAGACTCAGATTATTCCAGTTATCAGAAATTATCGACAGAGACACATAAAACTATTACATCTCCAATAATAAGAAATCAGGAAGTTTAATACTTGAAGGTTATAAAATATGGCCCACACACTCAGGATGGAGGACAGACTTGAAGGTGCCTCTAACTTTGTCTCTTGGAAGATTCGAATCAATACATCGATGTAAGAACTAGAACTAGAATCCTACATAGAGAGGAAGAACCTAAAATACCTGAAGATGAGACAGAAAAAGCAATCTGGAAAAGAAGAAACAATAAAGCCAAGAAGCTAATCATTGACTCAGTTAAAGACTCAATATTACCAAGCATATCGAGGTTAACATCTGCTTATGAGGTTTATAAAACAATTCAAAATACATTTGAGATAAATATTGCAAGTAGGATATTAACTCTAAAACAACAAATGATAAATATCAAAATGAATAAGGGAGAAACAATAACATCTTACTTTCTAAGAATCACTAAAATAAGGGATCAACTATTCTCCATCGGTATTGATGATGTTGATCTTTCCCTAATTGCTCTAAGGGGATTACCTTTATCATGGGATTCATTTATTCAATGTATTAGTGGAAGGCCTTCTTTGCCTAAATTCGACCAACTCAAAAATGATTGCTTACAAGAGGAAACTCGGTTGATATCCAGAGGGATTGGACCAAATAAGGGAAGTGAGATTCAAGCACTACAAACAAATACTTTCAACAAGAAGTTCTTCAAGAGGAAAGGAAACAAAAATTTTTCTAATAATGCCAACTTCTCAAATAAATCTTATAAGAAAGACAAATTGAAGGTTCAGTGTTACAAATGCAACAAATATGGGCACACTCATAGAGAATGTCCTACCAGAAATAAAGGACAAGCAAATATAGCTAAAACCAAAGAAGATAATTCACTATTCTTTCTAGCATTATCAAGTGAACTTAATACAAATAAGAACACCTGGATAATTGACAGTGGAGCTTCTAGACACATAACTGGATTCAAGAATCAGTTTGAAGATCTTGAAGGACATTCTTCTGAAGAAGTCACCATTGGTGATAACTCCACCTACCCCTAAAAGGAATTGGGACTTGTTCAATCAAAACTACGAAGCGGGGTAACATTACATCTAAAAGATGTTTTGTTTGTACCAGGAATTAAAAGGAACCTAATTTCCATTTCAAGGCTAGCTGATCAAGGATATAGAGTCACATTTAATGAAGATAAAGTTCTTCTTTGGCCTAAAAATTCAAATATAAAAAATGTTGTAACAATAGGATCTAGGGATGGTAGCTTATATAAACTACTCTGCGATCAAAAAGTTGCATTAAACCATGAAATTTCTCATAACAATGAATTATGGCATAAGAGGTTAGGTCATCTAGGTTATAGTGATCTACCTATCATAAAGAAAATAACCTCAGGAATACCTAATATAGAATCAAAATACTCTGGCATTTGTAAAGGTTGTGCACTAGGAAAAAATATTAAAAGTTCATTCCCTTCTAGTGAACACAAGTCTAAAGAAATTTTAGAACTTATTCATTCTGATCTATGTGGGCCCATGTAAACACCCTCCCTAACGAGATCTCTATACTACATAATATTCATTGATGATTTCTCCCGAAAAACTTGGATATACTTTTTGAAGCTAAAAGAATCAATTGAAGTACTATCTAAGTTCAAAGAATTCAAAGCTTTAGTAGAAAATCAAACAGGGAAGAAAATCAAAATACTAAGATCAGATAATGGGGGTGAATACACAGCTGAAGTCTTTAAAGAATTCTGCAATTCTGCTGGGATTAAGAGGCAGTATACTGTGTCATATAATTCTCAACAGAATGGAGTAGCAGAAAGAAGGAACAGAACAATAATAGAAGCAACTAAAGCCATGATGCATGACCAAAACATCCATGTCTCATTTTGGGTAGAAGCTTCAAATACTGCAGTATATATACAAAACAGATGTCCACACTCTAGTCTAAAAGATATAACTCCTAAAGAAGCTTTCACTGGAAACAAACCAGACTTAAGTCATCTCAGAATATTTGGATGCCCAGTTTATATTCATGTTCCAAAAGAAAAGAGGACCAAACTAGAACCATCTGGAAAAAGAGGTATTCTAGTGGGCTATAGTGAAAACTGCAAAGGATATCGCATATACATTCCAGGAAGGAGGTCAGTTGAAATAAGCAGAGATGTAAAATTTGATGAAAGCATTACATGCAAAGATTCTGAAGATAATCAAAACTTAGAATCAGAAGAAGAACCCTCTACTGAAATTGAGAGGGAGAATATCTTAGAAGAACTTGAACCTCCAAATCTAAATGATGAAGATGTCTATAACAAGAAAAGACCACTATGGGCAAGGAAAATGTTGGAAGAAAACAATGTGGAACCAAATGAAATGTTCAAAGAAAATAAAAGAACTAGAACACAAAAATGTTATGCAGCATTGTTAACAGAGCTTACAAATCAAGAACCAACAGATGCTAAAGAAGTCTTATCAAGTCAAGCCTGGAAAGATGCCATGATTGAAGAGTATCAATCCATAATAAAAAATGATGTTTGGGATGTAGTACCTAGAGCTAAAGGCAAATCAGTTGTTTCTTCTAAATGGCTGTTCAAAATCAAATATGCACCTGATGGCAGCATTGAAAAACATAAAGCTCGGTGTGTTGCAAAGGGATTCTCCCAGAAAGCTGGAATTGACTACGAAGAAACATTTGCACCAGTAGCCAGATATACTTCAGTAAGAACCATCATTGCAATTGTAGCTTCTAAAGGATGGAAAATACATCAGATGGATGTCAAGACAGCCTTCCTGAATGGTTCAATAGAAGAAGTATAAATAGAACAACCAGAGGGGTTCACTACACATGATAGATTACATTATGTCTGCAAACTTAAAAGGGCTCTCTATGGACTAAAACAAGCTCCTAGAGCTTGGCATGCAAGAATTGACAGCTATTTAACTAAACTAGGATACTCCAAGAATGAGGCAGATCCTAACATTTATTTCAAAATTTCTAAAGGTGATATGATCATATTGGTTCTTTATGTTGATGATCTTTTGATAACAGGTGAAGATCATCTGATTGCTAAATGCAAACAAGACCTTGCTGGTGAATTTAATATGAAGGACTTGGGTTTTCTACACTATTTTCTAGGGTTGGAAGTAAGTCAAAAGGAAAACTACATCTTTCTAAATCAAGAAAAGTACACCACTAATATCTTAACTAGATTTGGAATGATGGATTGTAAACCTTTAGCAACTCCTATGGAAACAAACTTAATCAAACTTAAAATGGAAGCAGAAGGTTCAAAACTTGCAAATCCTACAGTATATAGACAGATAGTTGGCTCTCTCATGCATCTTGTTAACGCTCGTCCTGATATTTGTTATGCAACTAATGTATTACGTCACTTTATGTGTGAACCTAAAAGGATACATTTAATGGCTGCAAAACATATCTTAAGATATTTACAAGGAACTATTGGACTTGGACTAAAATATGAAAATGTTGAGATTCAGCTACACGGATATACAAACTCCGATTGGGCCGAAAGTCCTCCTGATCGTAAAAGTACTACTGGATGTTGTTTCAGTCTTGGGTCAGCCAAGGTTTCTTGGTTCAGCAGGAAACAATCAGCAGTTGCTCAAAGCTCAACCGAAGCAGAATACATGGCAGCCGCCATGGGAGCACGAGAAGCAATATGGTTAAGGAAATTACTGTTTGGCTTATTTGGAGAACCCTTGAAATCCACTATTATCCATTGTGATAATCAAAGTTGTATCAAATTATCAGTGAATCTTGTCTTCCGTAACCGATCTAAACACATTGAGATTCCAAATCATTATATAAGAGATATGGTAGATCGGAACATCATTAAGTTGATGTATATTAGCACTGAAGAACAAAATGCAGACATATTTACCAAGCCCCTTGCAAGAGTAAAGATAGAATACTTCAGGAGCAAACTTGGTATGATTAAATATAAATGAGAAAATTAGAACTAAGTTCTAATATTAATTGTAATTTAATTTATAAATTGTCATGATGTGTTCCAAACTGTATTAAATACTATGCTGATGGCTAGACAACATTGAGTTGTTGGTTTTAAATTGTCATGACTGAGAGTTTGACTTAAATCTTCTTTTACTACGAGGGAGTGTTGAAATATAGTTTCAATCAGATTTAATGTCTGATGGAATCACAATTAAATATAATTACATCAGTTATGTAATGCTCTACATTAGCAATACAGTCAGATTATAATCTGGACTGTAATGTTAATGCAGATCACTCTTAATAGTTAATTATGTTTATTGTTATTGAAACTCCTCCTTTGCAAATTGATCTTGTCTAGAGATGATTAGTTAAGAGATGTTAAGTAAACTAATTATAGTAGTTAGTAATTAATGGACATCATGAAGAGTCATGATCCTCCAAGTTGCTGACCCTTTGTATAAAATATATGCTTGATTGGAATGAGGAATCAATCAATCACAAAGGCAATTACATTCCTCAGTCCATCAACAAGAGCAGATCATTCACTTACCTATTCATCCTATATTTCCTTAACAGTTCATAGGTATACAAGTGTTGCCACATCAGAGTCAGAGGAGAGTGGAAGTGAATTTATTGTAATCAAATTTGTTTGTTGATAATGCATGCTTGGCCTCTCTTTTTGGTGATTTTTCCCCAAAAGGGTTGCTCCATGTATATCCTATTTTATGGGATGCTCTTATGTTTCTGACTTGTGCTTCTATCCTAATATCTTATGGAGATTTTATGCATGATTTATTGTTGTTGTAAGTTCACATAAGGTAGTGTTAGTAAGCATGATATGTAGGCTGATTTTATTATCATAAAGAATACAAATTGAAGAATGGTATTTCCACATCAAAGCAACTTAATTTTTAGATCTGCATATAAGTTTCAGATTTTCATGTAACATTCTAGGCCTTGTGTCAAATCGATTGAATGATTATTTGCTAATTTACCGGTTCGAGTTCGGTTCTAAGTTCAGGTACGAAGAACTGGTTCGCAAGTTTGACAAAATTTTGAAAAGGGGTTTGGGTTCGGGTTCGAAGAAACGTGCAAAATTTTTAAAATTATATATATATATATATATATATATATATATATGAAGCCTAGAAGCATGAGTTAAAATTAGAATATCACATAGTATCATAAAAACAACAAAAAACACCATAAGCTTGTAATCATAGCATCATATCAACATCAAAATATTAAAATAATAATATTGAGTTCACTTATCATTGTTTTGACTTTCAACAATTGGAACTTTATACTAAGTTTCAATCATCTAATGGATTATCTATTCTTCTTCTTCTTCATCATCATCATCATCATCAAAGGCATTAGTTGATTTAGAAACAGTGCCAATGCCAATGGGATCAGCTGCATCAATAACATTCTCGCTTTGCAAGTCCTCAAATGCTTATTACTTTTTCATTGTACAAAGAGCTTGTTTGTTTGTAATTATTAATTAACACCCTACTTGAAAAATCATAAATGTTAAAAAAGTAGCCGGCAACTCCCTTCACCTATTGAAGATATTGTTTAATCTTTAAAATATGATTTATCACTAAAGAGAGCTTCCAATTAATTCGACAGGGGTCATTATCAGCAATTGGATATACAAATTTCACTGGAAGAAATCGCGAGGGCTAGTTTAATTTGATGTAATAAATATCTGAACTTCAGCAGATTTTGTTTTGTAATGTTAAAGATCTTATTCAAATTCTGTAATAATTGTTTTCCGCACTAAATTATAGAATGTTTCTCAGTGGAAATGTACCTGGTTCAACCTGGGTTTGAACTGGTTCGACCTGGGTTCGGCCCGGACGAACCAGCCTGCCTGGGTTCGAACCCACAGGCGAACCGGACCAGAACCAAGTACCAGTTTGAACCCAGGCTGGTCCGGAGGGGTCTAGGGGCGAACAAGGGTAACTAAGATTATTTGGATAGAGAGTGAATTTCCAACCTTTGGTAGTAGAACCTCTATTAGAATTTAATTTCAAAAGAGAAAGTCCTTAGTAAAACTCCTGCGTGTATGTAGGAACTAAGAATGTCTTCTTAACATGAAGGGATGCAATCTCAAAATGGATGTACAGAATGATAGAAAGTAAGAACACAACCCTTTGAAAACCTGTCAAATTTATATTTAGAATGAAGACAGATGTACCTGAAGTTTGTGTCCCCGCTCATGAAGCCTATTCATTGCCACCCCTGCTACCTCAGAGACATCCTGTAAATAGATTACCATTTTTTAGTTGCATGTCTTATTATGAGCATTGATAATTGAAATTTTTAATTAGCATTATTGGATCTTACCCCAGTTGTCTTATGACCATAGGCAGCCTTAATTTCCTCTGGAGTTCGAACCCTGGGTTTGACATCGTCTTGTTTTAAATTTAATAGTTTCTGCCTTTCACTTTCCTTAGCTTTTTGCAGAAAACATGTAGAACAATGTCAGAAGGGTATATAATAAGAAAAAAAATTGGTTCATTCAATTACATGATCAAAAGGACTGGAAAATATTGTGCAAGTACCTTTTGTGCCAAGTTTTGGTGTATCAAGTAGTCTTCCACTCTTACTTGGAGAAGATGATGATGGAGAGGAATTGAAAGAGTCTTCTTCAATTTCAATATCATCTGCCATATATACCAAAGATTTAACAAGGTTGTAAGAAAACATGCATTCGTAACTCAATTGAAAATGGATATTCATTGTATCTAGCCAAGATAAAGTGTGCTTACCAATATCTAGACATTCTTTTCCATCATCAGTCTCAGCTGTAGTGAGTTCTGGAAATGGACAAGAAGCAAAGATATTTGAAAGATCTGAGCCTACATTTGGTGTTGGCGGGCGCTCTGGAGATGCATTTCTTAATACACCCCCTTTGATTTCCTTAATTACACCACCAAGGAAACCCTGAATTTGATTCTGTTCAACTCAAGAAGGGTTAAGAAAATAAAGGGTAAAATAGAAACAATATATGATGACTAGAACTTGTAAAAGCAGTTTGAACATTTCAGAGAAGAAACTAAAACCTTCTTTCGTGTTTGGTGGATGCTAGCCTTAAGTGCAGCATCTGTAGCTGCTGCAAGGTCTTTATCAAATAGGAATGGTAGAGAATCTGGAATCCTATAACAAATTAAAAATTTGTATTTAATCTTAAATGCTACATGAGAAGCAACCACTTCCAGACAAAAAAGCTTACAGATCGTTATAGTACCTGAGATCATTTTCATTTGCTAGGATAGAGA
Source organism: Chamaecyparis obtusa (assembly GCA_027943335.1). NCBI lineage: Eukaryota > Viridiplantae > Streptophyta > Pinopsida > Cupressales > Cupressaceae > Chamaecyparis > Chamaecyparis obtusa. Next base: position 778,064 of record BSBK01001637.1, on the reverse strand, counting down.
GAAAAGCCATTTCCTTGTTATAGACCTGTATATACTCATAAGAAAACCATTATAGAAGAGAGTTAAAAACACTAGTTTGCAAAAACTGACATTAAAGGAGTTCGTGCAAAAAAAATACAACATTCCAAAGATAAAAGACACCTCAAGATCCAGAATATATTAAAGACTAAGGCTGTAAAACACAACAGTAAAATGACAGATATGCAACCTAATAAAGCAAGAAATAAACATATAATGCACTGACCACTCACAAGAGCAATACGACCATTTTCAGAAGACGAAATTGTTCTCCCTATATTTGGATGATATTTCCATCGTAGCAGGCTACTTATTAAAACACCCCCTATAACTTCCATGTTTGGCAAAGAGCTGTCCAAAATGAGACATGATTACTTCTCAAAGGAATTAGCTGCTAGGAAGTGAGAGATAAATGATATAATTGACCTTAAATTCTGTTAGGATTTAAATTTCTGACAAGCTTAAATTTCATATAATTAAAAGCAAAGCTTTTATAATTACCACTCAAAACGTCACAAGATCACCAAATATTCCTGTTATATCCTATATTTATTCATATGAGCTTTTGAAAATTTTATGAAAGGAGCTTACCGAAATTCAAGCAACCCACTCTCATACAACAAAACAAGACCAGTTAAATTTTGATCCTTGTTCATAAATGTTGACGCCCAACAACATGGTATCTCCAGTTTTACCTTACAAACAGATTTATTCTTTCCCTGCAAAATTAATTTGCACTTCTTTCTCAACTTTCAATCAATTTACAAGGAGAAACAAAATGGCATTCAATTACCACTGTCCTCTGAAAAACATATCATGCACAGAGCACATAATGTGGAATAAAAAGCTTGATCATTTGAAAGAAAACCTTAATATAAGAAGATGCAGAATATAAGCGTAAAGCATCCCTTGAGCAAAGTAATAAAAGTAAAGTTTCCAAACTCTCTCCAGATTTTGCAATTGTAATTCCCAACTCTTCAAGTTCTGGCTGTAGTTTAGTTTCATTAATTGGATCCCTCTGGCTCTCTTCAAGCTCATTTTTTAACTTGTTTGTGAAATGTCCATTCTTTGAATCTTGAGATAACGAATGTATCACTCCATCTTGAGCCCACCCAATACTATCTAGTGAAACAAATGAATTTTTATTGTCAGGACTCTCCACACTCCAAAATGATCTAACAGTTCTGAATTTAAATCCACGATTATCTAGTTACACATACAAACAGAACAAAGCAGAGACTTGCCTATCAGTTGAAATGACACCGCAGTTGACTGGTGTTTGGGATGTGAAGGTTCAGAACCCAGGAAAGCTCCAGTATCACCATCAATGGTGATCACATTTTCATTCTTGGTTAAGACAAACACAACACTTAACTCTTTGATAGAATCATTTTCTCTGTGTCTTTCTGAGTTTTGTTGTGTCGGAGATGGTGGCAGACACTTTGATGCTGCAACTGTCTTCATTATTACTGAGATAATCTTTGTACTCTTATCCATTGGGCACTTACAATGGAACAAAATAGTAAATGAATCAAGATTGATGACTGAAACCTGAAGAAAGCAGTAAATAGTTACAACAATCTGCACCAAGATATGTTTCTTTATAATCTGTCTGTAAGATGGATAAAACTCAAAAAATTTACCTACCAAACCACCTTCAGAAGCAACACATAGGCGTGAACCATTTGCAAAAGAAAAGGAACATATTGGAGATTGATGAACGGCAACGACAGCAACACACTGGAAACCATTTTCCCATTGCAGAACATGGACTGCCAGTAAGATTCAAAGTGAAGCACTATAAAAATGTAATATCCTTGACCTCAGTGAATGATAAGCAAACAAAGAACATAAATTTTGCTTATGTATCATATCCTCAATCACGTTTTTCTACTAAGCAGCATTTGTGCTGGTTGTTGGCAATAGCTAAAACCTTATGTATTGCATAGCCCAGTTACACTACTTTTTTCAGGATACCATACAACTTTCCAAAAGAAACACTTGACAATTGTACTAATGTACAGAATGGCTATTATAAGAAAGAAATCCCGCCTTACATACTTTGGGCACTTTCTTAACATTTGTAATCACTAAACATTTACAAAACATTATGCTTCAAATGGATTAACAATAATATTAGCAACAAAAAGTCCATGATGTGGATTTAATTTTAATCTGGTGTATGTGCCTCTTTTGCTACAAATAAATTAGTACATTTTCTATCCAGAAGATGAGCTTGTTTCCACCAATTAACTATCGTATGAAATGCATCCACTAGGATAGTGAGCAGATGATAGTGTTAGTGTATAAGCCAATCTAAAAAAGGCATGCCTCCTCCAACACAAACAGAATGCAACAAATTCAATGAGCATAACTCTTTCTCAGATTTTGAAAATGAGATTCAAGATATAACGCAAAACAAGTGTCGGTGTCCTGGACACCAAGAGGAAGATCTAACATAGGTTTATAAGGGTTCCTCCAATATTTAGTTGTATGAGGGTCCTCAAAATATTTAATGAGACCCAACTGCATATTACCGGAGATGGAATCTTGTCCTTCACTCTATAGGAATTAATTCCGCTTGTGTGTATCATAGTCTAAAACATAGATTCAAGACTCGTGCTTAGCGAAGAATAAACAAGCTGATTTTTACTCAAACTCAGGCTCCGCACTTGACTTGACAAATTGAAAAAAAGCCATTAAATATAGAGATTTACAAGGATTTGAAGCTTCCATCATGCACCATTCAATAAAATCTTTTAAGACACAATAAATAATCAAACAAAAACTACTTTGATCACACACACAAGTCTACATTAATTACATAACTACAATAGTGGATTTTAAAGTTTTAGTTATAGGAAACATCATTTTAAATATATAAATAATGTCAAATGTGTAAACTAATGGATTATAAAATGTACGGCATCAAAAAAATAACTATTAAAATTATTATGACTGTGGCTCAAAGGAGCTTACATCACTCATTCCAATATCTATAGATATACAGCAAGTCTTACCAATGCATCTAAGGAATGTCCTCAATGATGATGTATCCCTAATAATATTTTTCTATGCATAAATGACAACAACATCAAAGGGGTCTACTCATGCTCCATCCTTCTTTGGCATGGAAACTACCTTCAACCTAAACAACCCATGCAAGGTCATCCTCATTCAATACGGTATCCACAACCTCGGCATCCAATCTAATTGTGGATCAAACTCCCCTAAGTGACGGGAGATAAGTTGGTGCCTAGGATTTCCTTGTGATAGAGGCAAAGATTGTAAAGAACATAAACAAGATCATTCAAAATTTGAACAAACAAATTATTGTGCCTCTTAGAGTGTATGTGCTTAAGCATTCTTCGATTGCACTCACATCCTGAAACACTACATGGTTGGCTTAAGACATAATTGCAATCCTTCAAAGATTTGGCACCTTACCACAAAATCTTCCCCACCATGCATCTAAAATGATAAAAGAAACCAATCTCATTGCTTAACTTTCAATTTAAATTTAACATAAAAAGGGGGAAAAAATTAAATTTAAATAGTCCTTAATAGACTTTTACCTAGCTATAATGTCATCTTGGCTTCCCTGCATGTATCTCATGTAAAGAGGTCCCCTTAATACAAGTTTGTGGGTCTCAATCTCAAAAATTATTTTCTCTCCAATCGAAAGATGAAGTATCATTCACTCCATGACTATATTGTTAATGTTTCGAACTAGAATAGCATGATTAGATAACAGATAGAACAAAACACAATCAACACCAGATGTACCCTAGGAAAACCCTCCTACTCAAGGGAAAAACCCAGCCATGCCAAAACAGTCTCCTTTATTGAATGCTCAAACAAATACAAGGATTTCTTGTTTATGATTGAATTCTCTAAACAGCTAATCACTAAGCCTCATTCTCTTGCTTCACAAATTTATCACTTTGGCTATACATAACAAAAGCTAAGAGTTTCTTAAAGATACTACTAATATTGAGAAGTCTTACAAATAATATATTTCGATCACAGACAGATCGAATACTCAAAAACAAAGAAGTTGTGAACAACAAATACACTCTAACAAACAGAACAGACTTTTCCAATAATACTTGTCTGCCCAGAATAATGATGTCGTTAGATACATATATTTTCCATAACCTCGTTCCAAAGGACTTCATGAAACTAAGAGTCTCTCATAGAATACCAAGAGACTGTCGTTACACTCATAGAGGAGAGTCTTCAAAAAGACAACAATAACTGTTGACATAAGCTTAGTTGTCATTGGTATAGTCATAGGCAAACATCAATCTCACCAGAACACCAGTACATCACACCGGTACTCATAATTGTGAACCGGTAGACTAAACAAGAAAGCGGTGTACTTTAACCGGTCACACTTATACAGGTCTAGGTTTTCCCAACCGGTCATGGGATACTGATGCAATGGCATTCTTGGGTATTCAGCAAATCTACATGGTGGTGTGTTGAAATGGTTCTGTGTTGCTCGGTTGCAGCTTTAACCGACGATCTCAGTTATTGAAAGAGGCTCGGACACTGAAGGAACTTGGTAAAACCTCTGGTGCTCGGTGAAACATGTACTCGGCGATGCTTGTGGTGCTCGGTTGACGTGCTTGTTTGGTGATGCCTAGCATGCTCGGTTGTTTTACTGGCACTCGGTAGTTCTGGTTTACCGATTGGAGTTCTTGGAGTTTTGGTTGGCCGACTTGGTGTATTTAATGTTGGTAGCTTGTGTTGTATTCTCCTGTGTGGATCTAGAGGCCGACATGGAGAATTAATTGTTTGTAAGGCTATTTGAGAGTCGACGATTTTTGCTTTTAATATTTGTTTGTAGTACAAGCCGACTTGGCTTAGGAGTTAATTGTTTCTTCCAACCGACTTGTGGTTGAAGAAATGTATTTAAGGAGTGTTTGGGTAGTTGTTGAGAGGGAGAGTGTCAGTTAGTAGAAGTAGATCGATAAGGATAATAATTGGATCCTACGAGATCTTGAAGATCATATTGTTTATCTAATAGTTGTAATAGCAGAGCTAGTGGTTTGCATGCTTGGAGACAAGGAGATTGCTTGGTGGCTTGCGAGCTCAAGTTTACATCTGCCTTAGTGTTTCCACCAGTTGCTGGTGTGCTTCAGAGATGGACTTGCTAGGATATTGCAGAAATACTATTGTAAGTGTTTGTATTTGGCCCTAACCCGAAAGGCCTTACAGTCGAGCATGTTGAATGAAATTTTATTTGAAGCATTATATTGTTGTATTCCGCTGTGGTTGTTGTTGTTATTGCTATTGTAGACTTGGACTATCGATTTTGTGATTATCCATTCTGCCCTACGTCAAATAGACAAGGAACATATGACTAACCGGGTACAAGCTCTTCACCGGTTAAGTGCATGATAATCCGAACCGGATTGTACAGAGTGTTTTCAGTTAAACTTAAGTTAGCATTTTCAGTAGAACTAAAGTTAGCTTTGTTTTATCTGCGAGCGTTACAAGGTCAAAGGACATGAAAGAAGTGTTGTTGAATATCAAGAGCATAGAGCAAAAAAGAGCAAGAGAGCTGAATCTTCTGAGAGGAGTCACAGTCATGAGACGTGAAAGGCAGAAAAAGATCAACAGCCAAGCAGAGGAAAGGGTAACAAGTATGATCTGATTAGACAGAAAGTGTCATCATAAGATCATTGCTTTAAATTGAGAAGCATATTTAAATCCCTCAATCAAGGTGAACCCTAATAGGTTCTTTGTATAAATCCCTTTACTGGGTAACATCTTTATTGGTTTTCTAATTCCTCTTACAAGGTGACTCCTAACAGGGTCAAGATCCTAGCAGGTCTTCTACTAAATCCCTTAACCGGGTAGCACTCTTACCAGTTCTTTGTAAGCCTCTAACAAGGCATCTTTATTACTGCAGTAGTGAAGTTGTGGGTTCTGTCCCACCGTGGTTTTTTCCTTCTAACCGAGGGTTTCGACATACACATGCTGTGTTGACCTATGTATTTAATTTCTATGTATGAATGTTGTAATATTTTTTAATTTCTGAATAAAAATATTTGTTTAGAAAGAAGTAGAAGAAATTGAAATTACGGATTCACCCCCCCTCTCAATAACCGGTTAGGATTAACAATTGGTATCAAAGCCTAGGTTCTCATAGACATAAAGATTAACTGCTTGAGTAAAGATCATGGAGGCTTACAGGTATCAAAAGCAGCTTGAGGAAGCCAATGACATGATTGCCTCTCTTGAGAATAGACTGAGGAGATCTCTTGCAAAGAGAAAAGAGTTGGCTCTGCAACTGAGTGAGAGTAATGAAACCATTGAGGAACTCTCTGGGCAAAGTGGATCTGATGAAGCAGAAGAGGCAGTCTCTGATCTTATGAAGAAAAATCAAAACCTAACCAATCAAATCTCCAATCTGAAAAGGGAGCAAGAGAGTCATACCCTAACGATGACTAAAATTATCGAAGATAAAAGGAAAGTTGAAGATGAAAAGAACAATGCCTTAGAAGCACTATTGACTGTTGAAAGAGCAAGAAAACTAGCAGAAGATGCAGTAAGAGAAAGTGATGCTCTTGTATTACAACTTCAAGCAGACATGCAGATCACAACTCAAGAGAATGCAATTATGCATGAGCACTTGCATGACAAGGATGATGCATGCAAAAGGTTGGCTATTGAATTGTTTCAACTAAAGGAACAACTGAAAACTCCTGAAGAGAGAAATGACAAACATAGAAGGTACAATGAAAGCTCAGAGAAGCTTGATGAGCAACTAAGGGCTTAAAGAAAGTACAAAGATCCCACAGGACTTGAGTACATCGGTCAAAGAAACCAAGAAACCGGTGAGTCCTCTAGAGACAAGCAAGGCAAGATGGAAAAGAAGAAACCTACAGAAGACAAAGGTAAGAAGACCTTCAAACCCGCTTGCAAACATTGTGGCAAACCGTGTCATAAATCTAATGACTCCAGAAATGCACATGTAAAACCATTTACTTCTAACAGCTACTGCAGCAACTGTTACAAGTATGGTCACAGGACCTTTGAATGTAGGTCAATCTCCAATAGTGTGTCCAGTGGAAGCAGGGGAAGCTTCAAGGGCTATTGCTATTCATGCAACAAGTTTGGACATAAAGCAGAAGAATGCAGGTCCAAAACCATGGCATTCAAATCTCCATCGAGGCCGGTATTCCATAATAGGAATGTTAACCGAAGCACATCCAACTGTGCTACCTGTGGGCCATCTGGCCATAGGAACTCTGGATGTCAATAACCCATGGACAGGGAAAGAAGGGTCAATCTATGGAGAGGAACCGAAATGGCTTGTTACAGCTGTAACAAGATTGGGCATCTGGCCAAGGAATGCAGGAACCCACCGATGAACAAAGGAAAACGTCCAGCCAAACCGGTCAAGAAGAACTTGTCCCCCAACAAGAAGGATAACTTGAAGAAAGAAACCAAAAAGGAAGTTAAGAAGACTTGGTCAGTAAAAGGGACAAAGAGTTCCGCTGAGGAGAAATCTGAGGTAAGGTCATCATCTGCTAATGGTGATATCTCTTCAGCAAATTAAGCCTAAAGGTTTAAGGGGAACAGGTAGCCAGCCTATTGTTCCCGGAGGAACTAGTGACCTGTGATCTCACTCAGTCAAGAAGTGCAACCGAGAAGATGTCACTGGTCTAACATGTAAACCTGACAGGTAAGTGTTGACATTGCAACCAAGAACATACGCACAGGTAACAAGTCTGCGGACTGGTTGTTGAAGGAAAAGTTAGCTAAGGGTAATTAATACAGTAACCGTTGGAAAATGTTACTGTTTGCTAATTACCGTTACGACCTAATTCTATAAAAGCGAAAGCTGATTACTCATTTCACCTTACACTACGAACTATGATTATTGATTTCATCAGCTTGAGTAATCTTTTCTTGCTGTGATTTACGTTCTTTGTTTAGAGAATTTTGTGAATCTTAACAAGAACTTTCTGTCAACACCGGTCTAGTATTATGGCATCTTCATCTTTTGTGGTAAGCCTAATCAGTGTTAATCAACTAGATAGACTAGTTTACGATATTATGGCGGCACAGAATTGAGAAAACATATGGCGGGAGCTCTATCATCCGTATCTGTAGGTGTTTTCTACCTGAGGATGTAATGACATTCATCCACAACAAACAGGAGGAACTGGATGAAACATTCATCCAGAGTGAATACATTTCACTTTGCGAATATGAGAAGCTTCAATCCAAATACGGGAAGCTTGAATCATTGGGATTGATCAACAGAGTGAAATATCCAATCGTGTTTCGACCGGATCGGATTAGACTGGTTCTAAGCAGGGTTCACGAACCAGGTATGTGGCTTGCGAAAGGCACGGTCACACCGATAACAAAAGAAGACCTATGCAGGGTGATTGGTTATAATGTCGTAGGGGAAGCTCTTACCCTAAGAAATATAGCAAATGCAAAAGTCACACGGTTGACAAAGTCTAAATATGATAGTTGAATGATGACTATAAACGACATTGAAGATAATGGTGTGCGATTTGCGGCAGCAGTTATCGGTTACAAGGTTCACCAGTCTAGTAACCTAAATAGCGTACCGGGAGGAGCAATACACGCCGCGCACAAGATCATGCACGACAATGCATGATACGACATATGCGCTATGCTGAGAGGACAAATCTTTGAAAACCTAAAGAAGCTTGGACTGGTAAAGAAGAAATTTCTCAAATATGGAACATTGCTGGTATGTTTGTTTTTCTATTATCAGAACTTCTTTCTAGGCATAGGCAAGGTTACATGGCTAGAAGATAAACCGATTTTGGTTCAAATAGGAGAGATGGTAAATAACCTAGGAAATTGGTTCAATAAGATTATGATCAATTATTTTGAAGCCTTTCAGCTAAGAATGAACAACAGGGAAACAATTCCCTCTACCATTGTTAAAGAATACAAGGAAGAGATGTGCTTTCTGGTAAGCACTGATCATTGTATGATCTAGGCTGTGGAACCAAGGTCCGATTTTGCACCAGACTCGGTTATGAGATTACCTCTAAGGTTGCAAAGGCATATGCTGATGTACTACAAGAAAGCAACCTAGATCTCTCTGCATATCGGTTTGGCACCTATGAAGAGATACAGGGAAATCTAAAGAAAAAGACATCTGCAAAGGAACCGAAGAAGGTGAATGTAAAAACAACTCCCACACCTAGGAAGAAGAAGCCAGTGGTGGAAGAACCCAAGGTTCAAAGGAAAAGGACTCAGCAGGCATCCAGTGCTCAAGGTGAGGAACCAGAAGAAACTGTAAAGAGCCTGCCTGGCTCTCTCTAATTTAATTGCACTTAAAATAACTTTCAGAATATATGAACAATAATTTTGAAATTCAATGAACACTTTCAGATTTTCATCATTTATTAGAATGATATCAGAAATTATAACACAAGTTACCAAGACTGTCGGAAAAGGCTTCCACCTGGAAGCAGGGAACCGTACCCAACCAATCACTCATCCCACTCCTGTCCAATAACCGGAAGAGAAGGTCCCCCGTAGGTGGGCTGAATCCAAAACAACATGCATCCCATACAATAAGGCCAGCATACAATGCACTGATCAACTCTACTGGAAATCTTGAATTAGCATAAGGATTCCATGACTCTCTCTCAATACCTAGAGTCATACAATGTATACTATTGTGTGAAAGGTTCACACCAACCAGCATAACCATCATACCAAGCTCGATAACCCCGTACTGAAGAAGCTCTACCCTATCATCGTCATCATGCCTAAAATATGTGGTGATAGAATTACCATAGGCTCTGGATGAATCAGTATGACAATTTAGAGAAGTCGCAACTGTGTGACAAGGGGAGTGAACCAAGGGATGCTCACCAACACGAGACATCTCATCATCAATGAGAGGTAGTGCAAGGAAAGGAATATTACCCATCATGCCACAAGACATAACTGCCCATCCTGGACTATCGCTGTAAAAACCAATCTGCTCAACAACTGAGATCATCCCGCTAATCCAACCCGGTGGCCAAAACTCGTTTCCAATAACTGAACTTGGGTCCCAAATTCTACAACCAACCTCATCCTTATCATGGGAATAGGAAGTATCTCCCTCATCTATCTCAAAGACGGGATTATCAAATGTCAACTCGGCACCCATCTCGAATAAGGAGTTATCCACCGTCTGAAAGTGGTCTATCTCATCAAGAAACTCTCGGTGACCCAAAGATCTTCTTGGACAACTATCCAAGTCATAGGTCTGCTATATGTTGTCAAGCTCCTGAATCACCTCCTAAAAGAACTCAAACCTATCCTTGTCAGCCAACTCCCTGTACTAGCTAGAGACCACAATCTGATTTCTCGCCTCTTGTAGAGCAATATGAGTATGCTCCAAAGTGCCCTGAGTAGCACTAAGCTCCCTCTTGAGCTATCGACCTCGTCTTTGCTTTCCCTCAACTGCTCAGCATATTTCCCGACAATCTGTAATAGGTGGTCATAGTCTGTAAGTAAACTCAGGTATTCTGATTTCCAATCCTCAAATGTTGTTCTGACCCCCTGTAAATCTGCAACATATGATCCAATCCTTATGTCGTCTTGCTCTCTATCCCTTTGAGTTGTCTTGTATAGATCCTCAATAATCTAGTGAGTGTTATCATGGTGAACAAGGGCTGCAATAATGGCATCATCAGTGACCTCTAGCCGACTTTTTAAGGCACACTTCTCATCAGTGTTATCCCGGGATGTACTACAAACTGGGTCATCCATATCAGTATGATGCATGAGTGAAGTGCTGGTAAAGAAGTCACACGATTCCTTATTACCTGAATCATTGAAGGTCTCCAACTGGTTACCACAATCTATAACCATGGATTTATCAAACTCAGTCACCAAGTCACCAGAGAAGAATTCTGAACACTCTCCACTATGTCCCGAAGGAGGTGTAGTCACAACTGTAATGTCTCTATCACTAGGCTTTAATTTATCTTCCCCTTGGTCAATCTTACAAACATGCCCCTGTGACCAGCCCTCTTGGCATAAGAAACAAATTTGTCCTATACTTACTAGGTCCTGGCCCATCGCCAGAGATCTTGCAACCTGTAAGCCTAATGATACTCGTTCATTTTCAATCAATGAACACATGAATTTTTCAGCCTGAAGCTTAATTAATTCAGCTGAGAGTTCACATGCCATGGATGCGTACCTCATTCCCCCTCTCCAAATTGCCAACAATTTTGATTGTAATTGTTTGCATATATCATAGTCCTCATCTAAGATCAAGGATAAGATAGTCCTTATGCATGTCTTTACCTCATCCGGATGACACTCCCTGAAATTGTTTAGGAGACACTGAAATAGTTGTTGAATAATTTTAACATAACCTAGATTCAACATGTAACTGAAAACTCTAGTGCTTGCCATTAACTCCTAGATTTTTACCTGTTTACCAAAGGTAGAATCTTTGTCATATCTCAGTCCATTTAAACTGTCTGCAATCAGCTGTAACACCTGTCTCCAAATGTGCTCTGTGTAAGCAATAATAGGGGTTGTTATCCGAGTGATCTCACTGAGACATGAGGCAACTGCAAGCCTAACATCTCTAAGTGGATGATTCATAAATATGTGTTGCACCAAGGCAACCATTGAGGGATGCATCGCCCAATTGAAGAGTCTGCAATCAGATTGATCTATCCTAGATAGATACGAATTTATTTCATCAAGTTTGGCAAGCATATTTCCTATAATTTTCTGCTCCTCCAATTGCCAACCAATGCAACACAACTCGTTTCCTATCTCCATTTCCTTTCGAATATCTTTTAGTTGCACACCATAAAACGTGCCATTGAATTCCTTCGAGAACACTGGGCTTTCCAAAGACTCCATGATTTAATTTTCACCGAGGTTTGCAATAGACTGAATAAGATTTAGTATAATCAACCTCTGCAGTGGAGGGACGTTGTTATTGCGCTAAAACCTCTGATTTGATGATATTAAGAGCATTGTTGTTCAACTACTTGTGTCTTTGTTCTTTCCAAATTTCACAACATATAGTGAAATACATGAAGGAATACTTAGAACCAATTCTGAATGATGTTAAACAGTAATTTTAATTGTGGGCATACTCTTCTGAAAGGCTATGAGAGACTAAACACAGGCATGATCGAAAACATCATACACCCTCTTGTGCAATTTCTGGACATCAAGTGCGAAATTCAATTCTGATGTCAAATAATCTAACTCTGGCTATGGGTGTTTGGCTTAATTAAAACCACAATGAATATGCAACTTTTTCTGAAATTGTAATAGTAGCATATTGGGTTTCTCATAACATTTTTAATCTCAAGGTTATTGATGACAGTTGTATGTTGAGATTCTTTGAAGTGTGTATTTCCCAAGTAACTCATTCAACATGAATGCATTTCCCATCACACCATAAACAATTCCAAAAAATAAAAAAATATTCAACCAAGTGGTGAAGAAATTAGAATGTTTATATCACTATCTCACAAGCCCGACAACTACTTATATCACTGTTTTGAGAAACTAGTGTTGAATCTTTATTCAAGCCAATGCTGAAATAGCAGTTTCTCAGCAACTTGATTCCGTTTTATTTTCCTCCAATCCGAAATCGACTGGTATCCCTTCCTATAGCACGTGGTTTCAATCTGTGCGCTGCTTGGTAACTGCGCTCACTTCCAGCTTGAGCCTGGAGAGTGTTGGGCGCACGTGGAGTTCCCTCTTCTTGCGCCCGCAATTGTAGCAGTCCTTCGATTCCAGACTGACTGCCGTAACAAGTCCCAACACTTGGACACGTCCCTTCACACTATGGAGAGCTGATAAACTCCTCACACACTTCCTAACGCGATCACGCACACTGTTGTGACCTGTAGCTCCTCCCGTGTGCCCAGTCCCTAATCCCGCCAGCGTTAAGGCTCACACTGCAGGTCTGTCCTCCAACTGCACCATTAAGATAAATACATTCGCGTGGTCTCCCTGTTGTGTTAGCGTTAACACATGAACGCGCTTGAGAGCCCAGTTGCGTCCACACTTCCTTTTGTTCTGCAGGCCTCCTAAACTTCCGGCCTCCTTTTGTGAATATGGTTGCTAACGTTACTGTTAGTGTTCAATTACCCATCAGTCGTGTCTCCTTGCGTGGCTTCCACGAATCGTCCTCACATGCATAAACTACTGGCACTGTTCCACAATGTGAAGACTAAACTCACATTTACTCTACTAGACGGTGTCGCCTTGTATCCAGATGGACCCATATCACAAACACTATGGACGTCAAGTGTGTGAGAAGTTGCACTATGTCAACTATACTGCAGGTATTTCCTACCGAAACAAGAGAGGTCTGTGGCAAACACGTCACTGTATTCTAACTTAGCTGCTCGAGCTTGACAGGGATGCACCAGTTCTTAATGCTGGTAGTAGCATGTGTTGGCTGCCAGTTAACCAGACAGTTCAGGACTTGACTCTTCCGTCACCTATTACATGCCTTGCTTCCGTAGTTTGCAAGTATTGTGGAATGAAGTTTTGAAAAATATCAAACTCCCTGATATATGAAGATAAAGGATTTTCCCTTCTATTACTGACACTAAAGAACTGGTTCTCTGCAAATATTTGTGTAGAAGAAAGCTTCACAAAATCTCTGCGAATTTGTTGCTGAAAATAACCTCACAGGCTGGCAGGAAAACTAGCTCTTATACCACTGTAATGACCCTAACCGGCCATTATCTCGAAATCTTCTCAAATGAAACTCAGAAATGTAAACGAACACATGCATGCAATATTCTATTGATTTCACATAAATAATCCAGCAATACACTCCATTAAAATAACTCAGAAATTGTCTTTGTATTATACAACAGCAATACGAAACAATGAAATTACAATAATCCAATCTGAAATACAGCAAATAACAGTAAGATCGGATGACCAAGAACCTGTAAAACAATGGCGAACTCTAATGTGAATCCGCACCGGAGATAAATTGGGTTTCTATCCAATCCACCGAGAAAGCCTGAAGGTTTCCGTCCTTAGGTTTTAGATTCGAAAGCTGAAGCTTCCCGAATTCTCAATGAGAAATAAAATTCACAAACTAGAGCATCCATCAATGAGACCCTAAGCCTTCTTTTAAGGCTGCAGTTGTGACTCTTCAATTTCCCCATTCTGTCTCTTCATATTCCCACTCTGTCTCTTTATATTTCCACCTTAAGTCACTTTTAAATAAATATGACCGTTAAGTTACAAGGTGATATAATAAATAAAGTGACGAATCTTCCGGTATTAAAATGGAGGACCAAACGAGCTCGGATGACGACGTGTGATAGCTTGCCGGAAAGCTCTCGGCGAGACGCTCCAAGTCCAATACTGAAAAGTCAAGAATTCTGAAACCTATCGACTTACTATAAATAGTAAGTGCCCTGGAAACCTGTGGAAACTGCTTCGATTGGCCTGAAACCAAAATCACCTAGGCCAAATATCTCCTTGAACACTGCCAAGCCACGGTTAGCCCACAAGACCATGGTAAAAAGGCTAACGACACCGCATGAAATAATGTGCCCCAAAAAGGGGACATTACACTTTTTCATAAAGGTTATATATATAACATGAAAAAGCCATTCTTCTCACCGTATGTCATTTGATGAAAATTGTGAAGTTGTGTCTTGAGGAAGAATTTCGAAATTCTTGAAGAGTTGTAGGGTTTCATGTTTGGTCTTCAGTGTTTGGAGAAAACATCGAATTCTTTGCAAGATTTGAAGAGCTGGGATCAAATTTACATGGTATATCTGCAAATTTGTTCTGACCAAGAGTATTGGGTGCACAGTACAGATTTATTTGCTGCCATACTGTTTTTGATGTGTCATACAGTTTAAATTAAGAGCTGGGAGTTGTTATTGGTGTTCCACTCCTTTCCTTGGCTGCATTAATGATTGGTAAAGGTTGTGTCTTATTTTAAGGCTGGAGTTACTCACCTAGGGGCTGCGTGACTTCTTTAGGCAGCTGCATCTCCTTTCCTAGGGTGTTGTGTTTTATTTCTTGAGGGTTGGATTAATCATTAGCAGTTGGCATCAATCCTTCCTTAGCTGCGTTCTAGTCTTGGTGGATGTTGACATTGATTATTATGCAACGTGTCTTCATAGAAGGTGCAAACAAAAATAAACACGTTACTATTGTTTAATTCATGTTCAAGCACTTTCATGATCAATAATTATATTGGTAAATAATCTGTTTTATGAGTATTGAATTAAATTGTTGTTGATGTTATTTAAAAGTCTAGAAAATTTTCATAAAAATTATATATGTTCTGAAAATCAAAAAAGAAATTGCAATTAAAATTGAGAAAAGAGCCAATTTGCAATAGAGAATCTGTTGGGCTCATCACAAGTTCACATCCAGTGAACAGGTTAGTCTGGGAGAACAAGTTCAACCAGAAGAACAAGTACAGGGAGAGTCATCAACTAAAATGACTGCGGATAAAGAAACAGATAAAGTTGAAATTGTTTCTAATGATCAGCAGGTTGTTTTAGAGCAGCAAATAGAACAACCTCCGGAAGAGCAAGTCCATCTGGAAGGAGTACAACCAGAAGGGGAAGTACATCAAGAACAAGAGGTAGGACAAGAGGATATACCTCAACAACAGGAGTTGCCTGTTAATGAAGAGCAAGAGAAGCCTGCAGAAGAACAACCTACCTAGGAGAGTAGACAGGAGGAACCGGTAGATGTTCCTAGTTCATCTTCATTAAAGAGAAAGCTAACTTTTGCAACAGATTCCAAAGCAAAGAAAAGCAAAGTTAGTGAAACAGTAGTTAACATAAGCAAGATGTTAACAAAACAGCTAGAGGAGCTCACTAAGAGAAAACAGGATATGGTTCTCTCTAGTGTAAGAAATATCTTGTACAATTTTGTACCTGATACAGATATAGATGAAGATGAATCGGTAATTGATGAATTGGAGATATTAGCGCAAGCAATTGGGGAAGATCTCAATGACCCAGAGGCGATTGCAATTGATCACTATGAGAAGAAGCGAATAGAAATTCTTCACAAACAGGTTCAAGAACTCAAAACCACTGTATCTACAAGCATCGAGGAGCTACTGCATCAGATATAGGAAGCAAGAAGGTTGATCACAAGGACTTCAAACTTTGAAGACTTTGTTAAGATATAACTGAGAGAACGAATAAGACTACAAAAGAGATAACGGTTCTAACATCCAAATTTGATGCGAAGAGAGCTCTTCTGCAACAGAGTACAGCTGGGAGCCGACATGTCTTACTCTCACCTTAAGGAAGGCATCCGAACAAAAGACAAAAAGAATCCAAGATCTTATTGGATTCCAGTTGTTCATTGCACCAACTTTTGATCTAATACAAAAAACAGCAACAGATGTAGAAAGACCGATCAAAGAACCTGATTAAAAAATAGTGGAAGACATGGAAAATATAAGTCTCACTACAAGCAGCAAAGAAAAATTTGGATCATGTATAAAGGTATATGGAAGCCATTCCTTGATTCTGCGAAGAAGATTTATAAAGATGTCTTCAATAACTTACAAATATAATATGTAAACATGTAAGGAGTATCAACCCTTTGACCTATGGAGGCAAAAAGGGGAAGATAGGTGTAATACACATGAGAAGATCAACGCAAATGAAAGGATAGAGATGAGAAGAGAGAGATGACAGTGTGTATCAGAAGGTCGATAGGTAGACAAGGAGATCTACAGGGGAAGTCTACAGGTGATTTGTATTGATGCGTTTTGCCACCAATGCCAAAGGGGAAGATTGTTGACATAAACTTAGTTGTCATTGGTAGAGTCATAGGCAAACATCAATCCCACCGGAACACCAGTACTCATAATTGTGAACCGGTAGACTAAACAAGAAAATGGTGTACTTTAACCAGTCACGCTTATACCAGTCCAGATTTTTCCAACCGGTCATTAGACACACAGGGAATAGATAACTAACCGGATACAAGTTCTTCACCGGTTAAGTGCATGATAATCCGAACCAGATTATACGAAGCGTTTTTAGTTAAACTGGAGTTAGCTTTTTCAGTAGAACTAAAGTTAGCTTTGTTTTATTTGTGGGCGTTATGAGGTCAAAAGACATGAAAGAAGTGTTGCTGAATATCAAGAGCATAGAGCAAAAAAAAGCAGGAGAGTTGAATCTTCTAAGAGGAGTCACAGTCACGAGACATGCAAGGCAGAAAAAGATTCAACAGCCAAGCAGAGGAAGGGTAACAGGTATGATCTGATTAGACAAAAAGTGTCATCAAAAGATCATTGCTTGAAATTGAGAAGCATATTTAAATCCCTCAATCAGCATGAACCCTAACAGGTTCTTTGTATAAATCCCTTTACCAGGTAACATCTTTATTGGTGTTCTAAGTCC
Organism: Chamaecyparis obtusa; assembly: GCA_027943335.1. Lineage (NCBI taxonomy): Eukaryota > Viridiplantae > Streptophyta > Pinopsida > Cupressales > Cupressaceae > Chamaecyparis > Chamaecyparis obtusa. The sequence continues at coordinate 760,635 of BSBK01001637.1, read as the reverse complement.
TCTTACAAGGCGACTCCTAACAGGGTAAAAATCTTAGCAGGTCTTCTACTAAATCTCTTAACTAGGTAGCACTCTTACCAATGCTTTGTAAGCCTCTAGCAGGGCATCTTTATTACTGCAATAGTGAAGTTGTGGGTTCTGTCCAACCATGGTTTTTTCCTTCTAACCGAAGGTTTCCACGTACATATGTTGTGTTGACCTGTGTATTCAATTTCTTTTTATGAATGTTGTAATATTCTTTAATTTCTGAATAAGTAAGAATATTTGTTTAGAAAGAAGTAGAAGAAATTGAAATTACTGATTCACCCCCCCTCTCAGTAACCGGTTACGATTAACAATAACGTCTTGCTTGAACAGATGGTCAAGACATAAATGGTGCCTCAACATACATTCATGGTGCCAAGTCATCATAAACAGTTCTCTTTAAGGCTCTTCAACCACTGTGAATAAATACAGCCCGAACATGATAGGGACAGCGGGTCATAATAAAAGAAGCAATCACTGACGAAACAACCTGTTAGCAAACCATTTTCATTAAACAATGATATTCTCTGCCAGCAGTTCATTACACCCGCATGGTGCCAAGTAAGACAATTACGGTGCCATGTCATCATTTTCCCAGTGGACAATAGAAGATGAATAAATAATAAATCTGATAATAATAAAGAACTGATCGCATAACGAACATAAAAGTTCTCAGCAAAATGGAGCTTCATATATAAAAGAAATACTATCTCTCGATGATAGGAACAATATCTCTCAAAGCTACCAGAACATTAATACTCCCTCTTAGCAAGAGAGAGATCATTCATATGCCATAGTGTGTCTAAACCTGACAAGCACAATGGATCTGCAACCAAAAAAATGTTAATAACAAATTCTCATCATAGATTTTCTGAACATAATAATGTCATCTTAGCATGACATTCACCATGGCTACTCCCAAAGAGTGAAAGAACATAAAACCAAGTCATGGATTCTCTCACATAACATCCACCATGGCTACTCCTAGAGGGTGGAACAACAGCATCTCAAACTTCTTTCACAAAGAAGAATGCTTTGACAAAGGATTGCACCTCAAACTTCTTCCTCGTGGAGAATAACTCATTAACAAGGGATTGCACCTCGAACTTCTCCCTCTCAAAGAAGAAATCATTAACAAGGGATTGCACCTCGAACTTCTCCCTCTCAAAGAAGAAATCATTAACAATGGATTGCACCTTGAACTTCTCCATCGAGAACTCATTAACAAGGGATAGCACCTCGAACTTCTCCCTCACAGAAAAGAACTCATTAACAAGCGATTGCACCTCGAACTTCTCCCTCACGGAGAAGTCATTAACAAGGGCTTTCAACTCAAATTTCTCCCTCTCGGAGAAAGATGCATTAAAGCACATAAAGATCGTCTAAAGGCTGAGAATCCCTCTTAGCCAATACTCTCTCTCAACAAGGGGCAGTATAATCACAGTTTGAATATCACAATAAATTAAATGACTCCAATGTTTGACCAAGCAAGGAGCTTTTGCACTCTCCCTCTACCACACAACCTCCCTCTGAATATCATAATCATAATCATAATGACAACCTCTATAGGATCTTCCTCTTCAAAGAAACTAATCATAATGACAACCTGTATAGGATCTTCCTTGTTAATGTCTCCAATTCAATCTCATGGCTGCAAGCAGCGTCGCCATGTTCAGTTCTATAGCCTGCATGACTTTGCATGCGTTGGCTAAAAAGTTTGTAAGCCACTACGACTACAACTTACAAAATTGTTACTTTAGGAAATGCTATAATGAGATAAATATCTCCTCTCAGCAATAGGGGAGGCTCCCTTCTTACCGTAGGTGGCTTCAGTAGGATTTCGACTAAAATTGAATAAAGAGTGATTCTTTCAACCTTTTCCTCTTTTTTCAAGAAAAGATTCACAAGGAAAAACAACTTACTAACTCTACAAGGATTTCCTACTGCTACGATAATACTGGTGACTTAGCAATTGATGTAAGAACAACTCCTAAAGCAGCAGTTACAAATATATCTGGTGAATTAAGACAAGGGCCCAAAGTCTCTTGCGATTAATCCTATTTGAAGAAAACAAGAACTAATAGTGAGGCTCAAAGTCTCTTACTAATAATCCCAAAATTAAAAGGAAAACACTCAAAGTTAAACCTCAAAGTCTTCAACTCCCAGTATTTACAACCATTATTAACCATAGCAATCCTCCTCTTGTGGCTCAGTCTCTGAAAAGGTGAACTGAAACTCCAATGATTTACACAAGTTAAACTATAGAATGAACTCAAGAACGATTAAATAATGAAACATAAGAAAACATCATTCTGATCGTCCCAACTGGTGCTTGGAGGGGAGAGGTGAATCAGCACCCACTAAAACATAAAAACCAATCTAATATGATATAACTAAAACTATAAACAGAACAAAATCTATCACAGAAATAGCTATCACAAGATTAAAGCAATAGACAACACCAGATGTATCACGTGGAAACCCAAATCATGAGAAAACCACGGTGTGAGACCTCACAAATTTTGCACTTTTCTGAAGTGCGCCCTATTAGGAGCCTTCCCTATTAAAGGATTACAAATGCACTATTAAATGTGAACCAATTAAGGGATTTAAGAAATAAGACCTATTAAAGCCTGCCTTGTTAGATGGCTTACAACATCTACACAGATGTCATTCGGTTAAGGGATTTAATACAAGGGACATGTTAATGTCCACCCAAATACTCGGATTTTGCTATTGCAATTGTTAGAGAGCAATAGAGAGTTTGATCTTCTTGAGATGGCTTTACCGAGCCTGATAAGATCACTGCGTTTATCAACTAAGAGTCATCATCAGGCACCACAGGTTTGCTCTCCACAGATTGTTGTGCTTCTTTGCACACTCTTCTCTTCTTCTTTTCACGTTTTTTGTAGCTTCTCTCAACGTACAAGTTCACTCTTTTTCTTCTTGGCAGAATGAAGGCAAAAGATATTCTTCACAGGCTGAAGAATAAATAGTCTTCTTATTCTAGCCTCTTTTTGCATGCGCGACTTCCACAAAGATCTCCATTTGATCCATCATCCAGTTGAGTCTCAGTTCATAGAGGAAACATCAGATGCATGCCATATGTTTTTTCTATTTTATAAAGGAAACGACAAATGCATGCCGCATACTTTCCTTTGCTTGAGATTTCCTAATGTTTTAATGCCTTAATCTTCGGCATTAAAACCTTCAATTGTGCCTTGCACCGATCTTTATAACATAAAGTCTTCCGGATTTTGTGCAACAAATCTTGGTCAAAGAGTCACATAAGTGTTTGTCAACTATGACTTTCACCAGTTCATCAATCTCGATGATACACACTGATCAGAAATAATCGGTTATGATCAGTTTCCATCTTTAGGTATTGTACAGGTCTTTGTCATCACCTGTCACTTCTCCTTTCTCTGTCTATACCGGTTTGGTTCCTTTGTTCTGGTTACATACTTTACCGGTCATTGCTTTGGTTGCTCCAGTTACTAGTTAGTGACTTCACCTCACAATACTTGGTCAAAGTACTTATTCCTGTTCAATATGTGTCACCGGTTTCATAACCAGTCCCTCTTGTAAGCCACACCTGTTTACTATTATTGTCAGTTGGTTCCTGTTTGAACAATGTTAACCTTAGACATCAATGACAACACCACTTTGCGATATAACGGTTACATCCTTAAAGGTTAATGCCAACAATCTCCCCCTTTGGCATTGATGAAAAATGTCTTACCAGTCCACATGCTTACTAGTTATAATCTCCCCCTTTGACAATAATGCGAAAGGCTAGTCAAGTGACTACCTTTTTTTGAACTCTGCTCCCCCTTTGAGTAGCAGTCCTTTGTCACCAATCCAAAAATGAGGCTGAGTCCTCTGTTAAAGCTTAATGGATTGATGAACACCTCTGTCCTTTTACTGAAGATCAAGAAGAGTTACTACCCCTTATTTGCCTCTGAGATACTCAAAGGTACTCTTCGGTAAAGGCTTTGTGAATATGTCAGCAACCTGTTCTTTTGTGGGAACATATTCCAATTTCACTTCTTTATTCTACACCTGCTCTATCAGATAATGATACTTTATAGCAATATGCTTTTTTTTTAGTGCATGATAGGATTCTTCGATATATTTATTGCACTTGTGTTGTCACAGTATATTGCAATTGGTTCATGTAACTGCTCTTGGATTCCTTCCAATATCTATTTTATCCAGATCACATATGTGCAATTAATTGTTGTAGCAATATACTCAGCTTCAGTTGTGGACTGTGAAATGCAATTCTGCTTCTTACTCGTCCATGACACAATCCTATCTCCAAGAAAGAATGCACCTCCACTTGTGCTCTTTCTGTCATCAATGTTACCAACCCAATCTGCATCAGTGAACACTTTTATCTCGAAACCTCCTTTGTAAGGAATCAATAGACCGTATTCCTCAGTACCCTTTAAGTATCTGAAGATTCTCTTCATTGCTATTAAATGTGTCTCTATTGGGTTAGCAGAGAATCTAGTTACAATGCCTACTACATGTCCAATATCAGGTCTGCTATGCACAACATATTGCAACTTGTCAATCATTGATCGATACAATGTCTCATTAACTTCTTTAGCATCATCCTCCTTTGATAACTTGTGGTTGATTATCATTGGTGTACCAACCGGCCTGGATTCTTCTAGCCCAAATGATTTTAGAATTTCCTTAATATACTTGGACTGAGATATGAAAATACCTTCTTTGAGCTGATGAACTTGCAGGCCAATGAAGAATTTTATAGCTCCAATCATGGACATTTCAAATTATTTCTTCATCTCCTCAGCAAAGTCTTTGCTCATTTTGTCATCTCCTCCACAGATGATATCATCCTCAAATATTTCAGCAATCAGGTTCCCTTCTTGTTGGCTAAAAATTTTGTAAGCCGCTAAGACTACACCTTACAAAATTGTAACTTTAGGCAACGTCTCATGAGATTTCTCCCTCCTCTCAGCAATAGGGGAGGCTCCCTTCATACCGTAGGTGGCTTCAATAGGAACTTAACTGAAATTACAAAAAGGGCAATTCTCTTAATCAATTTCTCTTTTTTCAGGAATGATTTCCGTACAACTACTACTTTCTAACTTAACAAAAAGTGTCTTATTGCTACGATAATACTGGTAACCCTGGAATTGACATAATAACAATACCAGGAGCAGCAGCTTTATTTTTATATATTGTGAAACAAAAAACAGGAACCCAAAGTCTCATGCGCTTGTCTCGTGAGGATTCAAGCAGAATAACCAATAAGGCACAAAGTCTCTTACAGGATACTCTCAAATTTAATAAAAACACTTACAACTGAAGCCCAAAGTCTTCAACTCTAAGTAATTGCAGTCACTATTAAACTATAACAAGTTTTCCTCCTGCAGCACAAAATCTTCAAAAGTTCAAATTGGCTCTGAATGCAATAGGCAGCTCAAAGTCTACACAATTCAATTCAAATCCCTCTTCAGCAAAACTCCAAACTCACAATCAATATCCAGAAAATGTCGTCACATAACACCTTGAATCAACACAAAGTTTGAAAGCAAGTTGCCCCTTCTATTGAAAGCAATTCAAATTTACACCTACGCTCAAAGTCTTAGAGTGTAGATACAAACTGGTAGAATTTTCTTGCCTTGCCAAAAGATGATCATTTACAATGATCTCCCTCCTTTATATAGGAAAAGAATGGAGAGAAAGGTGGAGAAAGAAGGGGAAAACCCTTAACTACCTTGACTTATTCCCTAACTAACTAACTAATTTTGACTTATTCAAAGTTGCATGCCTAATGAACTTGCAACTTGATTACATGTTATAGTTTTGCACGTGATACTATCATATGCAATTACATCTTGTTATTACATGTAATTTGTCAAATACAAATTATAAATACATGATGAAAATATTTTGTGTCTGACAAGACACAACACCTATTACATCATCCTTCGTTTGTCTTCATGCTACTACAGGATGCGTGATGGTTGATATACTCTAGTTTGGTGAAAGCATCTCGATCTGGAATAGGAACCTACATCTTTGGTTGTCTTGTATCATAATGGTCATTTCCTTGGAAAGTATCTCTATCCTGAAAGCATTCGATGCCCGCATCATTCTAGTCTTCAACTCTTTGCACTGGCATGGGAAGATTTCTCTGTTGTAAATGGGGTTTTTAAATCCCATTACATGTCATTTTCGAGAGCACTTGTCACCCACAAACGGGGTTTAGAGGTTCATTTGCAGCTTTTGGGAAAGCGAGAAAACTGTATGTGAATGCTTGAAGGTGAGCTTTTAGCTTGCATTTACATGATGAGGAGGAACCTTCTTCTTCTTGGGTAGAACTTGCATTGTTTCTGGAAACAATACAATCACAAACTTTTGAAGCCAAAAATCCTTGTTTGAATCTCCAATCATGTAGCATGTGACATGAAAATTCCACAAGGTGAGAACATCTTCATGAGATGGATCCATTGCGTGTTTTTTGATGCAAAGGAGTGAGTCTCGGGTATTGTGAGCATATGGAGATAGTTGGAAATTTGTGGGACGACGAATGGATGCAAATGTTTGAGCTCAAAAACAAGTGTTTTTATGGGGAAAAACCCAAAAACAAGTTTTTGGAATGTGAAAGCATATGCGGACAGCAAGGATATTATATGGAAAATGCATGGAACTGAATGGAAAGAAATCCACTTATAATGAAATATTGTGTTTTCATTATAAGTAAATGCGCAAGCATATGCAAGCAACCACCATCATGAGTTTTTACGTCACATGGCAGCGATATAACAAGCGCGGATAGAGAGCGTGTAAGCATGAAAGTGGAATTTTGAAATGGATTTGCATGTGCATACCAATAAGCTTTCTTTCTTTGACAATTTCTTTCAAGAACGGGGTTTTTAACCCCAACTGCATATACAAGCAAGATGAAGCACTTGCATATGCAACTTGGAGAATGTAAACGGAAGAAGGATCATGAAAACAAACATAGCATGTAAATCTGAAATGGAAATGAAAACTTACAAGTTAATCAAAAACCAAAACATGAACTTGGAAAGAATTGGGTAAAAACCTAAGGAAAAATTACCTCAACTCACAAGAAGTCTTGCCGAATCTTGGAAAAAATCTGAAATGTATCCAATGTATTTTCGGATTTAGGAAAGATGCGATTTAAAAACTATATATAAATCTCTTTCCTAGTCTTTTTCCTTCAATTTTGGCAAGTCAACATGCATTCACAGCCAAACGGGAAGAAAAGAGAGATTAAATGCAAGGAAATAGCAACCGTTTTGACCATTTCCAAAGCACATGTAATGGCCATAAAAAAAACGGCACCTAGGGCATCAAAAACAGCTTAGAAATAATGATAAACAAGCAGTCAATAAAATGTAATGCCCAAGAACTCATCTTAGAAGCAAAAGATTTGATTTTGATGAAGAAAAGAGGCCAAAAATGGGCCATTTTTTGGCAAAAACGCTCAAAAACGTGCCCTAAATGGGCTGTTTTGAGTGTAAAATACCTTCTAAAATGCAATTTTGATTATCCAAGAATGATCCTTGGGCAATTTAGTGCAAAATTGACCTTGTAAGCAGCCAAAACGGTTAAGTTGACCATTTTTCATGTTTTTTCTTGCCTCAAAATCCCATTTTTTTTTAAAACGCCCCAAAAAAGTGGTTTTTTGAAGTCAAAAACACATGTTTTCCTCCCAAAATCGCCACTTCCCAAAAACACAACCAAAGGGAAGTTAAAACGGATTTTTAAGATGCAAATGCATGTTTAAAAAGACATGTAAATGCCCACAAATTCGACGTCCATGGCTGCCCGGTTAAATACGTTGTTTTAAACATGTCTTTGCATATTCAAAAAGACATGCAAATGCCTCCAAAATCAATGCCCTTAAGTGCTGGATTTAAAAACGTTGTTTTTGATATGTGTTTGCATATTTTAAAAGACATGTAATCCTCTCCAAAATCGACGCCCTAGGAGAAGGATTAAAAATGTTGTTTTGGTTATGTGTTTGCACATATAAAAATACACAAAAAGATATGCATTTGTGTTCAAAAACAACACCTTATGGGGATCCCCATTAAAAACGCACTTTTCAAGTGCAATTGCACATTAAATAGAATGTCTTTAATGAGGAAAAAGCAACTTCAAGTCTTTTTAAATATGTTGTTTTATATATGCAGTTGCATATAAAATCAACACTTATAAGATGATTAAATATGTTCTTTTGGAGTTCAACTGCACATTTTTATAAAACATGTTTTCGGCTTAGAAAAAGCCACTTTTACATGTTTTATATATGCAGTTGCATATAAAAATAACATATTTAATGTATAAAAGACTTAATTTTAAGAGGTGGGTTTTAAAAAGTGTTTTGCATGTTGATGATATGCAATGAAGAATAAAAACCGCACTTCTTTGAACTTAATTGTTTTAATTTTAAATTAATTTAATATATAACTATATTATTAATTAAGTAACATGAAATTAGATTATTTTAAAGCTAATTTCACGAAAACATTAAAAACTATAGCTAAATCAACTTGAAATGAGTTGAAATTTGAAAATGGACATCAAAATCCATTTTATATATTAAATATAATTCAAACTCGTGTAATCGACTTTGAAAAACCCACATTTTAAGGACTTTTTAAAAAATATGCAGTCACCCTGAAAAACCCCACCTTTTGCATCATAACTTGAGTTATACAACTTTGTTTGATGTCTAAGATAGCTCGAAACGAGCGTATTTCAAAGGGCTATTGACTCAAGGGAAAATCAAGATTAAAAATTGCTAACAAGCAAGAAAAAAATGAAAAAAAGGACTTAAAGGTTACCAAAAATCAAGTGCTTGTAGTCGAAGAAGATAAACTCGTCCTAACAAGCAATAAGGTGATTAACTTGACGGGAACCTCCAAAAAGGATGCATGAAATGTGTATTACAAAGAGCATTTCAAGGATGACAAATTGTCTTTATAACGCATCATCCAAAACATTGAAAATGTAGAGGATACACCTACGAATTCATAAGAAAATTGTGTAGGGTTGCCACAATTTTGTGATGTCAAAATTGAGGACAACACTTCTTTACCAGTCTTTAGATCTATATTGTTATAATCTCCTATTCTTGTGAATCCTATTGCCAGGAGGTATGAATGTAACCTTTCATACAAAGCCCTTGGGACTTGTTTCAGCCCATAGAGTGTCTTCTTCAATTTACAGACCAAATCATTATTCTCAATAGATGAGAAACCTTCTGGTTGTTCTATGTACACTTCCTCCTCCAATATACCATTCAGAAAAGAAGACTTTACATCCATCTGGTATACTTTGAACCTTTTATAGGCAGCATAAGCAAGTAGAATTCTCACTCCTTCTAGTCTTGCTACAGGTGCAAAGGTTTCTCCATAATCCAGTCCTGCTTCCTATGCATATCCTTTGCAGACTAGCCTTGCCTTGTTCCTTAGCACCTTTCCTTCTTCATTTAGCTTGTTTCTGAACACCAACTTGGTCCCTATGACATTCTTGTCTTGTGGTCTGAGAACAAGAGTCCATGTTTCATTCTTTTCTATTTGCTCAAGCTCCTCTTCCATTGCCTTGACCTAGTTGTCATCTTCCAAAGGTTCTCTAGTAGTTTTGAGCTCTATACTGGAAAGCAAGTAGATAGTTTCCCTAGCCTTTCTCTTGGTCAGAATATTACCATGTTTGTCACCAATAATGTTATCAGTGGAGTGATATGTGACATACCTTGGCAGAACCGGTCGGTGGTCTTGGTCTTCGTTTTCCAATTAAGCAACATTTCTAACAAGGTCATGAACAATTTCCTATTCATCTTCCTCAGGCGGTCTTATGTTTTGATCATTTCCTGGCTTAGGTAAATTACCCTATTCCAAGGGTCTATTTACCTGTTCTTCTTCATCAGTGGCAATCATTTCACTGAATCCTAAATGATTATTGACATCGTGATCCTCGCGAGTGTCTGATTCAACATGATTGTTCTTTACCCTTGGTTCTAAATATTCATCTATCTTTAGATTGGCACTTTCCACTATCTTTCATGTCCTCTTATTCAGAAACCGGTAGGCTTTACTTCTGGTAGAATAACCAAAAATATGCCTACATCACTCTTTGGCTCAAATTTGCCAGAGTACACATCTCTTTTGATGTAACGGTTGCTACCAAACATTCTAAAATAGCCTACGATTGGGGTATGACCAAACCACAACTCATATGGAGTCCTACCGATTCCTTTCTTGACTTGCACCCGGTTCAATGTATACACAGCGGTGCTGACTGCTTCTCTCCGGAAGTGATGAGGAAGATCCTTCTAAATCATTAGAGTTCTAGCAAAATCAATCAGAGTCTTGTTTCTTCTTTTAACGACTCCACTTTGTTGAGGGGTTCTTGGTGCAGACATCTCCCTTTTTATCCCCTGTTCCTCATAGTAGTGAGTGAACTCTTGAGAGGTGTACTCACCTCCTCTGTCCGACCTCAAACACTTCAAGCTTTTACCGGTCTCCTTCTCCACTCAGGCCTTCTAGATTTTGAACATGTGAAAGGCCTCTGATTTTTCCTTAAGGAAGAGTGCCCACATCATCCTTGAAAACTCATCTACAAAGAGCATGAAATACCTGTCTCCATAGTAGCTCTTCATCCTTATAGCTCCACATAAGTCTGTGTGAACAAGATCCAACACTTTTTCAGCAGAAAAAAACTTACTGGTGAAGCTTGTTCATGTCAGTTTGCCTAACTGACACTCTCTACACATACCCCTTTCCGGCTTTGTAATATCAGGAAGCCCTTTGACTAACTTCTTCTTGCTTACTTTGACAATACTATCAAAGTTTATGTGGCAAATCCTTTTGTGCCACAGCTAGCTATTGTCCTCTTTTGTCATGAGACAGATTTTCTTTGTCTCCCCTTTTGCCGTAGCCATGAGGCAAGCCCCCTCGGTTGAGTTTAGGTAGAACAAGTTCCCTTTACTCTATCTATCGGTGGCAACATGAGCTCCTGATTGATTCTTGATAATACAAGAACCTTGCCCAAACTCCAACATGTATCCTTTGTTGTTTAGTTGAGCCACACTCATTAGATTGTACATGAGTCCTTCCACCCAGTACATATCTTCACATACAACTTCATTGCCAAGTACTATTGAGTCTTTGCCTCTGATAGCACAAGGAGCATCGTTACCAAAAGTCACCGATCCACCATCATTAAGCTTCAGGTTGATGAACTTGTTCTTGTCACCAGTCATGTGTTGAGTGCATCCACTGTCAATGATCTAGTCGTCACATTGATGAGATCTTGAGATAAGTGTCATTTCACTTATCACTTTGTTTTCTTCTTTTATTGCAACAAAAGCAATTTCATCATCTCCCGATTCTTCAAATTCATTGTCCATGACACCTTCCTCAGCAAGGTAGCACTCCTTTCCTTTGTTCTTGAATCGGTTGGACTTTTCTTTATTTTCATTTTTTAAACACCTTGCAACAATGTATCCTATCTTATTGCAAGAAAAGCACTTTAATGAAAGTTTCCCTTTGTACTTCCCTTTTCCTCTTGGAAATCTCCTTGTGATGAGTGCTTCAAACTCATCCTACTCTAGTTCTTTTGAGAGTAGATTTTCGATAAAATTTCCAGACTTACGGTAGAACTATTACCGGTCTCTCTTCCTTTCTTGGTGGAAGAAATATTCACAGAGGACTTAAAAGCAACATCATGGGTAAGTTGTTATCATAATTGCTCAATTCAAAAGCAGTCAACTTACCGATAAGAGAGTCAAGGGTGACTTGAGATGCACTCACTGATCTGAGCTCCTATATGGCTGAGATTTTGATAGCATATTGTGGCCTTAGCATCCTCAGTATCTTGCTTCCCATATCTTGCTCACTCAAAGTTCCTCCAGCGCTTTTGATTGAGTTCATCACTTCTTTTATTCTATTGTTGTAGTGTTCAATATCTTCTCCTTCGTTCATCTTCATGTGATCATATTTGCCTCTAACGCTCTCTACCTTTGCTCTTTGAACATGTGGGTTGCCTCCATACACCATTTGTAGCTTTGCCTGCATTTTGCAAGTAGCAGTCAAATGTTCAATTTTTGCATATACATGGTCAGGTAGCATACTTGCTATCATATCCATTGCAGTTGTGTGTTCACTACTGATCTTTTGTTGATCAACTGTTAGGGTACCGGTGGGTTCGATGTAATCAATGATTACATGAGTCCAGTATTGATCTCTAGTGGTTTTCATCTACATCTTCATTTTGCTGCACCATAAGGTGAAATTTTCCATAGAAGACTTAGGTCCTTCCTTTCTCATTATTAGATATTTTCCTTGTTGTGGTTAAGCAGCTCAAAAAAGGTACTTGGCTCTGATACCAATTGTTCGTCCCAACCAGTGCTGAGAGGGGAGGCATGAATCAGCACCCACTAAAACTTAAAAACCAATCTGATATGATATAACTTAAATTGTACACGGAACAGATTCTCTCACAATTTTAGCTATCACAAGATTAAAGCAATAGACAACAGCAGATGTATCACGTGGAAACCCAAATCGGGATAAAACCACGATGTGAGGAAACCTCACAAATTTTGCACTTTTATGAAGTGCGCCCTATTAGGAACCTTGCATGTTAAAGGATTACATACATACTGTTAGATGTGACCCGGTTAAGGGATTTAAGAAATAAGGCCTGTTAAAGCCTACCTTGTTAGAGGACTTAAAACATCTACACAGATGTCACCTCGTTAAGAGATTTAATACAAGGGACTTGTTAATGTCCACCCAAATAATGGGATTTTGCTATTGCAATTGTTAGACAGCAATAGAGGGTTTGATCTTCTTCAGATGGCTTTACTGAGCCTGATAAGATCGTTGCGTTTATCAACTGAGAATCATCACCAGGCACCACAGATATGCTCTCCACAGATTGTTGTGCTTCCTTGCACACTCTTCTCTTCTTCTTTTCATCTTTTTCGTAGCTTCTCTCAGCGTACAGGTTCACTCTTTCTCTTCTTGGCAGAATGAAGGCAAAAGATATTCTTCACAGGTTGAAGAATAAATAGTCTTCTTGCTCTACCCACTTTTTGCGTGTGCGACCTCCACAAAGATCTCCATTTGATCCATCATCCAGTTGAGTCTCAGTTCATAGAGGAAACATCACATGCATGCCATATGTTTTTTCTGTTTTATAAAGAAAACGACAAATGTGTGCCGCATACTTTCATTTGGTTGAGATTTCGTAATGTTTTAATGCCTTAATCTTCGGCATTAAAACCTTGAATTGTGCCTTACACCAATCTTCTTTATAACACAGTCTTTCGGATTTTGTGCAACAAATCTCGGTCGAAGAGTCACATAAGTGTTTGTCAACTGTGACTTTCACCAGTTCATCAATCTCAATGATATCTCACCGATAAGAAATAATCGGTTATGGTCAGCTTCCATCCTTAGGTATTGTACAGGTCTTTGTCATAACCTAGCACTTCTCCTTTCACTGTCTATACCGGTTTGGTTCCTTCGTTACGGTTATATACTTTACCGATCACTGCTTCAGTTGCTCCATTTACCGGTTAGTGACTTCACCTCACAGTACTCGGTCACAGTACTTCTTCCTATTCAATGTGTCACTGGTTTCATAACCAGTTCCTCTTGTAAACTACCCCTGTTTACTATTATTGTCACTCGGTTCCTGTTTGAACAATGATAACCTTAAACATCAATGACAACACCACTTTGGCATATACCGGTTACATCCTTACCGGTTAATGCCAACACATTCAATCACAAGATTTGCAACACAAAGTTTGGAAAATCCTGTTACTTTTATTCACTTTTGAACATTTACACAATGATACACGAAGTTTTCACCACACAAGTTCTCGAGCATAGCTTTCTTGCTTCAAACAAAAGAAAAAAATATTTACAATGAGCTCTCTCCTTTATATAGGAAAATAGGAGAGAGAATAGTGAAGAGAAAAGAGAAAACCCTTGAAAAACGAACAATACTGAGAGGGGGAGGGGGTGAATCAGTATATAAAATAACTTTAAACAAAGCTTAAGAGCACACACATTCAGGAAGACATGACACAGAGAATTTATCACGTGGAAAACCCAAATGGGTTAAAAATCCACAGCTCCATTAAACAACAAGGCTACAATCCTTTACACAAGAGCAACAACTCTTTCAACTATACTTCAGAACAGGCTCCAACCTGTCTTGTAAGGCTACAACCTTACCCCGTCAAAGGATATCTGGATTACAACAATAAGTGAATTATCTGTCTTTACTGAAATGTAAAGACCCGTGATTGTGATATACTCAAAGCACATATATGTATTCAACTCATCCTCTTAAGACTGCTCCCCCATACAACTATCTGTCATATTCTTCAAAAAAACAACTTTCGCATAATGACTGATTCAGTTTGAAATCTTTCTCAGCATCTTAATCTCTGTCTTTTGACAGTTTGCCAACATCCGATTTACTGTCTCATCATGAGTTTCCTATTGTGCCTTGATAAATTTCTCTCAACACTGCCTTTACAACCAAACCTTGATATAAATCTACAACTGTCATTTACTATCATATATTTTCAAAGTGTTTGCTCTTTAAAGATTAGCGTACTGTGCCTTCACACCCAAAACAAAAACTATCACACAAGTCAACACACCTTCCTTAGCGCCTGTCAAACTCAGCTAATCAGTAGTCCCGTTTTTATAAAAAATTGCATCCGTTATTTAAGTCTCGTGCCTTTTTCGGTAGTTTCCTGGAAACCTTCAAATGAAAATAAAAATACCAGTCACCGTCTCACTGTGTATATACTCCTGTTGATGGTCTTCTTTTTGTTTGTCTTCAGGAGAGTATATTGGTGACAACTCCCTATTTTTCTCTGACTTGACACTCCTGTTTTTATTTTTAACCGTGTCTATATAGTCTTTCATACATAGTCACTGTGTCTTGCAATCTTCTTTTATGTGTTCCTGTTCATTCTTCTCTACGCTGCGTGTGGAAGCTCTGCCAGATCATCATTTACAACAGCTCATAACAACCCTTTTTCATCACTTGATATCTTTTGATTGATGCTTGTTCACCAGTACTTCATACACGTTTACTGGTTATGAATTCAAATACACTGTTAACCTCAGAGCCGTTAATTTCACTGCTACAGTCGCATCTTGCCTTCACACACACAGCAAGAAGAAGGATCGTCTACTCTTCTCTTTATTGCCGTTTTTCACAGCCGACACTTTGATATTCAAGAAAAATTAAAATCAACCGCCGGCATCTCCTGTGTGTTATGCATATCTTTCTCTCAGAATGTTTTTTCGTTTTTCTATATCTGCAATACATCCATCTTCGTGAAGTTGTTCGTTCCTATCGAAACGACAAGGAGAACTTCAGACTTCACTCACTCCATCAGACTGTCTACATTCATTTTTTCACCCTTAGTCTATCCACTACGGTTATTTTGTGACCACCTAAATCACTGCAGTGTCCGTTACACCATACTGTAGTTCATCATAGAATTCCAAAAGCCTCCACCTTGCCACGTTACAGCTCCCGCATAATTAAGAAACGTTAACTCCAAAACGGTGAAAACAGCGTCAACACACTGTTGGCTATTCAGTTTCATAACTGAACATGCGTATTAGCACTCACGATTAGAGATTGACACATGGCATATTCCGGCTATATGCGTTTAAATCGAGAACCTTATTTTATGACTGTTGACATTCTTTTTACGCAAACACATGGCACAGATATACAAAGACTGCATTATGCAAACACATGGCACAATTTATAATGATCACGTCTCAGATGTTTTGCGAGTCCTCCATATGAAATTCTATCAAGTGTCATGATGAACAACATTCAACACATGGCATCAACACAAACAGCAGCAACTCAATTTTCAATGACAAAAAATGTAACAACCCTCAACCACTTTGATTTATTCAACAACTAACTTACTAACTACTTTTGACTTATTCAATGTTACAAGGCTTAAAGCACTTGCAACATGATTACATAATACTAGTATACAGGAATATGTTTTGTTGTATTTACAATCATCACAAGTACTACATGCAATCTGTCAATCATATGCTAACAAAACAAAGAGAAAAAGTGTCCCAGACACTTAGAAATCAGCATCAGAGGGTATTTACATAAGCCTCGAACTTACGAAGAGACTCATGTATAACAGCAGGATCAGGTGCGCCTGTAGGCTAGGCAATCGTAGTAACCTTGTGTAGAACATGTGACTTTATATAGCTGGTTACTTGGCTTTGGAGTTGATTCAAGGACATTTTGTATTCCATGAACCGATCAAGAATGGTGAGACTGAAATCATTTTATCATTAAGCCCTCGCCAATAAAAATAGCTCCTGGCCATGAACTTCTTCAAAGTGATCCTCTGAAGTTCATATTCCATATTTATGGCTTTTGGCACTGTATCAATTGAATATCCTCCAATTTTTAGTGGATTTCATGAAAAAATCCCCACACATGGCCTGTGTAATGTGTTTTGATGCATCTAGACAGCCATGAGTTGCCTAGCCAACTCCATGAGAATAATTTTATCAGTTGGGTACCTTGGGAGTGTATGAGGTTCACCTTTAAAGTAACCAACCCGCATGTAAGTGTAATTGGGAAACTAGATAAATGAGAAACCATACTTGTTCACCTTGACCCATGCCTCATCAGATACACACTTGTTTGGAAGACTTTTATCAAATAAGCACATAAAAAGCATCTTGCACTCTGCGGTAATTAGATCGGCTAGTCTTCAGCACAAGCTGAGGGAAATATTCCCATACAGGAACTAATGATCTATCTCCTTTTGTAGATAAACCCGAAAAAGAATCAAGCGAAGCAGCAATGTACACTAGGTATGAATTCACATAAAATGTGCAAGTATTGACAACTTGAGACAACTATTCACATAGCATATCGCTGATCATTTCTCCCCAGAATCCAAGGTTCAAAGGTATTTGATGTCTTCAATCCTGCAAGGCAACTGAATAATGTAATGAGGTCACTAATCTCCTCTTTGAACTTTGTGCGATGAATTCCCTTTGGCCATCTTGCAATATTAGGCCTTTTATTGATCAGCCAGTTGTCATTGATATACTTGGTACAACTGTTAACATAGCATATCATTGATCATTTCTCCCTACAATGTTTTCTTCTTTGATCTGACAATGAGAGAAATATATTTGTACATCCAAGGTTCAAAGGTATTTGGTGTCTTCAATCCTGCAAGGCGACTGAATAATGTAATGAGGTCACTAATCTCCTCTTTGAATTGTGCAACGAATTCTCTTTGGCCATCTTGCAATATTAGGCCTTTTATTGATCAGCCAGTTGTCATTGATATAATTGGTACAATAAGAAGTGTCTTCATTCTACCTCTCTAGAGCCTTCTGCTTGGTAATATTAATAACAACAGAAACCGGTGGGACTTGAAAGATCCTGTCAATGGTTTTTGGGTTAAGACTAATAATAGTCTTTCCATCTTGGTCTTTGATGGTCCTGGATGATGGATCAAAATTCTGGCTCAAGGGAAGCCAATGGAAAAGTAGAAACAAGATGAATACTACTTTGCTTGATGGAAACCATGTCCTCTGTAACTGCAGCATCAACCCATTGAAGGAAATCTTCAAAGTTCATATGTGAGATGTCAATGTCCTTAATCTCTTCACAATATGAAATAACTTGTGAAGGCAGGTGATGAAGCCCTAATTTTTGCAAAAATTAGAACCTCCATTTATGAAATAATGTTAGAGATTCATGTTGAAATATTGTCATTAATATCAAGGCATATAAGAATATGATGGAGACTTTTGAGTATGCATATTATTCAGACTTGTACTTTGAGATGGAGAGCTATTGAAAACCATAAGAACTTCGTAATAATATCATTCAGTAAAACAGTATATGCAGAAAATTATACCAATCTTATAATTCATGGGCAATCAAAATCAGTGATCAGAATCAATGCTTACATTAAGAATAAGGCAGAAATGAATATCCAGAATTATGTTGAGAGCTGGTGTATTAGATTGTGTTAAAATCAAAGTTGTACATATACAATGAACAATATATTGAATCATGTGTACAACCTCAGAAGGAACGAGTGTATGAGTTCAAATATACAACAGAAAAATATAAAACAGAGCAACATTGGAATAGAAACAATGATTCAGTGGATAGTAACACTACATACATGATGCAGTGATTATGAGATGTAGAAATACAGAAATACAAGAACGGCAATTTGAGTTAGCAGCTACACATAGTCAAAGAATGAATAAAAGGAAAAAGAACGATCACACAAATGGAGTAGTATGATGAATCAAAAGTAGCACAGACCCAATAAATATTGAAGTCACAGGTAAACCTATTAAAGAAACTTATATGCAGTGATGAGGACTATGCGATTAAAGCTCATCCAGTAGCAAACAACAGCGATCTCAATACATAGAAAATAATACTGATAAGCAAATCACTCCTAGCATATGCGACAATGAGTATGCGGGGTCAATGAGGACTCAAATATATGCCCAATATCGAAACGAACCTGCAGAGTAAATTGGTAATGGCTATGATAATATTTACACCATCTTTACCATCAAGGAGTACTCAGATTTAGTGGAAGGAAGAAAATACATAGCGATTGCAGATTTTATCTATGCTTTCATATGTTGACAAAGTAGCAACGCATGATACTGATGATTGAATACAAAGTAATATGTTCGTCTTGGATGCTTTTTGTGCGCTGGAAAGAATGTGGACCCGTATACAGAGTTGAATAATTGTGGGCAATATAACGAATTTACAGTTTATATCACAAGTTCGTGTTTGAACAAATCCCGTTAAACTTGTTTGAATTCAACGTGACAGCCACTGGTCAAAGGGAAATGTGATGTGAGCAAGGAAGAAGATGTAAGCACTGCCATGTATTTCTCCATGAAGAAGCACGGGAAGATCATTCATGAAGAAAAAATCGGGAATAATATTATCGGGGTAGTATGAGATTATATTAAACATTAGTTAAAATACAAAAGCTTTAGTTTGTTTAATAAAGGGGACGTGACTTTTGGTATTGAAAAGAAACGTCATTTTATACAATCAAATATAAATAAGGATTGTATCATTCGATAGGAGGGGGAGAACAAAAAAAGAAGCATTATAATTAGAAGAATATTAGTATGGAGGGATGAGTAAAAATATGACTTTGTAATATAAATTTAATTATTTTATTTTAATAATAAAATAAAATGTCTTTTGTTTATTATTAAAGGTGTGGAGAATTAAACTGCAAATGAACCGTCCTTTATAATTATTATTTTTTAATATTGTATACAATTTAAATATCAGATAAGTGGACACGGTCAAATAGCATCTTAAATTCGATCATCACAGATGTCGTGAAATATTTAATTGTTTCCAAATTTGTGTCCAGTTTGTCTCTGAGGAATAAAAATTCAATCTGGACTAATTTAAGATTGCATAAATATTTGATCTGTCGCGTCTGGATTATTTAATTGATTGGCAGTATAAGTGCGTAGAACATTATAAAGTTGTACGTAATCTTCATTGAAGTTGACTCTATTGCCCAAATGAGCAAAGGCACTGGTCTTTTATTTTTGAAGTATTGGGTTTATAAGTGAAGTTAGAAAATCTATCAATTCCTTCCTACAAACCTCAAATCCATTATTAAGAATCATTACACAAAACATTTAATTCAAACATTCAGAATTCAATTTCATATTGATCGAGTTCGAGGAATTTGCCAGCCGGAAAACTCACAAGCTTAAATTCGCTATGGAAAAACCTTGAATAAAGTGATCAAGCTTGAGGTGAAGGTTTACCCGCCTAGGTGTAGCGAAGCCTAAAGTGCAAGGGAATTTGAATTATTCCCGTTTGTTGGCCAGAACTGATTTGGAGTCCTATTGGAGAATTGGCAGGCTCTTGGATTTCCAATTTGTAGTTTTGGGAACCAACAGATTGGCGACACTACTGGGGAGTTGTTGTAAGAACATTATTCAGAATTTTTGGTGATCAGAGAGTTAGACTGTACTAGAGATAAAACTCAGTTGTATGATTTTGTCCTTCTTATGAAGAAGGTGGCGACTCTATTCAAAACAATTTTCATTAGGTAGCTCTGCTGAGGGAGAATACTCAGAAGGAGATAGTGGATAGGTTTTTGAAATGTATCGATCATTTGAAAGAAAGCCTTTTATTCCAGATGGTATCAGGCCATTGGATTTCAGCAAGTTTGATTATGAACCTAGCAAGTTATCTCCAAAACTTTCACAACTTGTGCCAAAGTTTCATGGAGAATGGGATGAATCCGCACTTCAACATTTGGATATGTTTTATACATTCATAGAAGACTATGAAGTCGATGCAGAAGATCAGGTGATGAAGTTGTTTGTCAGAACATTGAAGGACAATGCGAGACAAACTTATGAATCACTACCTACACAATGTATCTCGTCTTGGAAAGAGTTTGAAAAATGGTTCCTATATGAGTTTCATGATGCAAGCAAGGAGGATGACATGTGCTATGAACGGTGTGAAGACCAAAGTTGCGACATGGAAGAGGATCCTAATATGTCTCCACTTGATGCCTTTTTCAGTTTGGAGAGATTTGAAGGGGAGTATTCTGCACACTTATTCTTGAGGATGGTAAATATATATCAGAAGATACCTGTAACAATTATGCCTTCACAAAAGGAAATAATGAGAAAGATCAAAAACCTGAGAATCTCGTTAGGTGACCTTGATCTAAAGCTTCTTTTTCAGATATTAGAAGAAGATGATGAAGACAGAGAAGAGGAGGCTTATGATCAGATTGAACAAGGCCTTGTGCTTGATGGAAATCGCAGTGGTGATGAAGAAGATCCAAATTACATATCCCCTTTGGACGCATTTTTGAACTTAGAGAAACAAGAAGAAGAATTTGCAGTACAATTCTTCTTGAGGATGTTTAATATCCGTCAAGAAGTACCCTTAGAATGCAGACCTTCAGCCTCTGATCTTTTCAACAAAATGCGAGAACTAGGTCTTTTATATGATCATCAGTTCCTTGCCTTTCTCAAGCTAATGAATAATGAACTAGATGCAGAGGAGAATGAATGCAAGACTGAAGTAGCATATGAGTCAAGTGAGGTTTTAGATATGAATGGAGGAGACTTTTTTGAACAGTCTGAAGAAAGATCTTTCCATGATGATACTTGTATGACATCAAATATCAGTGAATGTGAAAGTGAGGAAGATGATTTTCTCGGTGTGGAAGAGATTTCAGCCTTGTTAGACGTAGAATACCAAAGACATGTTGAGAAGAATGGTCCAAATTTTTTCTCAATCCACCATGGTAAGGAGGTTGACGGATCAGTGTATATTCAAGAGATACTAGATGAAGGAGATGATAATTACCAAGAATCAAATTATGGAGATGAAATAGAATTGCATGAACAGGAGGAAGGTTCAGGAGATAATGTTAACGAGGATATTAGTCTTGTTGACAAAACACTTGATGATCCAAATAAAAGCTCTCAGGAACGCATGCCTGAATTCTCTGTGTTCCTGAATCCATTGTTTGAAGAGGAAGCAAATGAAGATATGTCTGAGTTCTCTATATTCTCGAATCGGTTGTTTGAAGAGGATCCTTTATGCAATGGAATCCATCAGCATCATAATGAAGAAAGCAGTCCTAATTTTAAAGTTGATGAAACTCATGAAGTGCATTCAGAGGGTGAGATATCTTTCAGTTCATCCTATGAGAACAAAATACATCAAACATATGAAGATGAGATGGAATCAGCCAGACATGATGAAAATAATGTGTTGAAGCATAGTTCTAAAATTTTTCAAAATGACCCGACTGATCAAACTCTTGGTGAGAGAGAGTTTGTACTTCTTGAAGATAGGCTATTCTCAAAACATTTTTGTGAGAAGAAATGTCCAGAATGTAGAGATGGGGCAAATAGTGAACAAGAAGATATCCAAACAAAGAACACTAATCTAGAGGATTGTATGAATCACCAAAATCTTCTATTCAGCAAGGATGGTAGTGGACCTGATGACTTCTCAAGGGCTGAACACATATTGGATGCTGAAGATTGTATTGATGAAGAGGAGAGAATTGTCTATAAGGAAGATGCATCCAATACAACAAAGTTAAAAGTGCTGCATGAACAAAATCGGGTGTTTAAAAGAGGGAGAAAGAAGTGCTCATTTTGGGGAGGCCTAGGGCTACCAATTTTTACCTTGCATCATGTGAAGCATGGATGCTCGGTCTGCTCCTCCAGAGATAGCTGGAATACTCATTATGCCCACAAGGGGCATATGTCCCCAATAAGAGCCATTGATGGAGCCCTAATTTTTGCAAAAATTAGAACCTCCATTTATGAAATAATGTTAGAGATTCATGTTGCAATATTGTCATTAATATCAAGGCATATAAGAATATGATGGAGACTTGTGAGTATGCGTATTATTCAGACTTGTACTTTGAGATGGAGAGCTATTGAAAACCATAAGAACTTCGTAATAATATCATTCAGTAAAACAGTATATGCAGAAAATTATACCAATCTTATAATTCATGGGCAATCAAAATCAGTGATCAGAATCAATGCTTACATTAAGAATAAGGCAGAAATGAATATCCAGAATTATGTTGAGAGCTGGTGTATTAGATTGTGTTAAAATCAAAGTTGTACATATATAATGAACAATATATTGAATCATGTGTACAACCTCAGAAGGAACAAGTGTATGAGTTCAAATATACAATAGAAAAATATAAAATAGAGCAACATTGGAATAGAAACAATGATTCAGTGGATAGTAACACTACATACATGATGCAGTGATTATGAGATGTAGAAATACAGAAATACAAGAACGGCAATTTGAGTTAGCAGCTACACATAGTCAAAGAATGAATAAAAGGAAAAAGAACGATCACACAAATGGAGTAGTATGATGAATCAAAAGCAGCACAGACCCAATAAATATTGAAGTCACAGGTAAACCTATTAAAGAAACTTATATGCAATGATGAGGACTGTGCAATTAAAGCTCATCTAGTAGCAAACAACAGCGATCTCAATACACAGAAAATAATACTGATAAGTAAATCACTCCTAGCATATGCGACAATGAGTATGCGGGGTCAATGAGGACTCAAATATATGCCCAATATCGAAACGAACCTGCAGAGTAAATTGGTAATGGCTATGATAATATTTACACCATCTTTACCATCAAGGAGTACTCAGATTTAGCGGAAGGAAGAAAATACATAGCGATTGCAGATTTTATCTATGCTTTCATCTGTTGACAGAGTAGCAACGCATGATACTGATGATTGTATACAAAGTAATATGTTCGTCTTGGATGCTTTTTGTGCGCTGGAAAGAATGTGGACCCGTATACAGAGTTGAATAATTGTGGGCAATATAACGAATTTACAGTTTATATCACAAGTCTGTGTTTGAACAAATCCCGTTAAACTTATTTGAATTCAACGTGATAGCCACTGGTCAAAGGGAAATGTGATGTGAGCAAGGAGGAAGATGTAACCACTGCCATGTATTTCTCCATGAAGAAGCACGGGAAGATCATTCATGAAGAAAAAATCGGGAATAATATTATCGGGGTAGTATGAGATTATATTAAACATTAGTTAAAATACAAAAGCTTTAGTTTGTTTAATAAAGGGGACGTGACTTTTGATATTGAAAAGAAACGTCATTTTATACAATCAAATATAAATAAGGATTGTATCATTCGATAGGAGGGGGAGAACAAAAAAAGAAGCATTATAATTAGAAGAATATTTGTAGGGAGGGATAAGGAGTAAAAATATGACTTTGTAATATAAATTTAATTATTTTATTTTAATAATAAAATAAAATGTCTTTTGTTTATTATTAAAGGTGTGGAGAATTAAACTGCAAATGAACCGTCCTTTATAATTATTATTTTTTAATATTGTATACAATTTAAATATCAGATAAGTGGACACAGTCAAATAGCATCTTAAATTCGATCATCACAGATGTCGTGAAATATTTAATTGTTTCCAAATTTGTGTCCAATTTGTCTCCGAGGAGTTAAAATTCAATCTAGACTAATTTAAGATTGCATAAATATTTGATCTATCGCGTCTGGATTATTTAATTGATTGGCAGTATAAGTGCGTAGAACATTATAAAGTTGTACGTAATCTTCATTGAAGTTGACTCTATTGCCCAAATGAGCAGAGGCACTGGTCTTTTATTTTTGAAGTATTGGGTTTATAAGTGAAGTCAGAAAACCTATCAATTCCTTCCTACAAACCTCAAATCCATTATTAAGAATCATTACACAAAACATTTAATTCAAACATTCAGAATTCAATTTCATATTGATCGAGTTCAAGGAATTTGCCAGCCGGAAAACTCACAAGCTTAAATTCACTATGGAAAAACCTTGAAGAAAGTCATCAAGCTTGAGGTGAAGGTTTTCCCGTCTAGGTCTAGTGAAGCCTAAAGTGCAGGGGAATTTGAATTATTCCCGTTTGTTGGCCAGAACTGATTTGGAATCCTATTGGAGAATTGGCAAGCTCTTGGATTTCCAATCTATAGTTTTGGGAACCAACAGCAGGACAAAAATATGATGAGTCTTATTGGTACTTCATTTTCTTTTTCTCCTTTTGTTTTGCAGATGTAATCCCTTCAAACATAGCAACTTTATGAGATCGAGCAACTGTTACAGAAAAATTCCACAATGTGAGAACGTCTTCTTGAGAAGGATCCATTTGCACAATTTCATACAAGAGGAAGAAACTAGGATAACGAAGACATATGAAGATGACCGGTAATTGAATTCAATGAATTGGTTTCATCTCAAAAATGATAAAGTGAACTCGAGAACGAGTTTCTTAAGGGTAACTGCATATGGAGATAGTGAGAATCATGAAGGATAAAAGGGTAAGTAAATGAATGGATATCATTTCTTCTTATAATGGAGTTGAATTTGTTAGTATTTTCAGATTATAGCAAGGAATATACAATCTATAGAGGTCTTTCAAATACTAAGACACAAGATATAATAAATATTCTCAAGTAAAGAAAGATAATACCCGGATTTGAAGGTCTGAATTTATCCTTTTGTTGGCTTCAAATCTATACTTGAATTCTTCAAATTAGTCCTCCAGTGTTGCCCACAATGACTGTTATGAATCAGCTCTTCAAGGTCTTCAATTCACTCTTCTAGGGCTGCGCCAATTCTGCCCTAATTCAACCTTTTAGGGTTGCTTAATTTGTCCTTGAATTCTGCTCTTAGGAGCCTCCAATCTGTTCTTTAATTCACTATCAAGGTCTGCTCCAAATTTTCCATCGATCTGATCTTAGGATTGCTTCAGATCAGCCCTAGTTCGTTGAATGTAAGGATCGTATTATATCTGTCCTAGATCGCACTAGATCTGCCCTAGATTTGCACCTCATCAATAGACAAATCTGCCCAGATTTCAAGCCTTATTTGAATGTATAGATCACACTATAAGGGAAGAACTAATTCACTATTAGTGTGGATGATTATCATCACCAATGCTGCTGTAGTTCGGTCCATAATTGCTGGTTTGATTCACTCCATATTGCTGAACTAATTCGCTCCATAATATGCTAGTTGAATCTGCATATTAATTCGCTCCAAGCATTGCTGAAGAGGACATTCACATGTTATGTTTTTGATATGTTTGTCCTTCATCAAAAACTCCAATATATATGAGCATCATTAAATAAACTCTTCCACCTCAAGGTGGCCGACTTGGGCCCTCCCAAGCAATTTATTTTATTTATAATAAAAATAATAAATGCCTTATTATTTATTATTATAAAATCGCATTCCCACATATATATTAATTAACCAAAGGTGTGATGATAAAAATATATATCCATAACTTATTATTATCAACTTACTTGTCCTAATTGATCTTAGCCGAAAAGGCCATAATATAAACAGAACTAACCACCATCATGAGTTTTAAGTCATATGCCAGTGGTAGGGACAGCGGTTTATCCAAGTGGACTTTTTTTTATGGATAATGCATGTATGGACTTATTCCTTTCTTCATCATAGAACGGGGTTTTTAATCCCAACTGCATATGCAAGCAAAAAGAGACTTAAGGAATAAATTACCTCAATCCTCAAGAAGAAATCTTTCCAAATCTTGGGCAAAATCTGAAATGAATCCAATGGATTTTCGGATTTAGGAAAGATTGGATTGAAAAACTATATATAGATCTCTTTCCTAGTCTTTTTCCTTCAATTTTGGAGAGTCAACATGCATTTACAGCCAAGTGGGAAGAAAGAGAGATTAAATGCAAGGAAATAGCAACCATTTTGACCATTTCCAATGCATACGCAATGATGATAAAAAACGGCACTTAGGACATGAATTTCAATCAAATGATGAAAAAAACAATCTAAGAAAGAAATAACTCACCCAAAATCAATTCTAGAGCTGAGAGAATGATTGTAGATGCTCAAATCCTTCTAGCATGAAGCGTTTTTGGAGAATAATGATCAAGAAGCGGACTGTTTTTAACGAAATGCATATGCCTTGTGTGGTTGATGATATATGCAATCTCCTCCAAAATCAACGCCCAAGGATTACACGGCGAAATAGAGAAGAAAATGCACTTTGGATGAGTCAAAACATATGCAAAGAAATATATTTTTGTCCATAAAATTGCCACCTAGTGCACAATGGCTGGAAACACAAGTTTTCAATGCCAAAACATATTCAAAACAATATGCAAATGCTGTTGAAATCGACGTCCCAAGAGGCTGTTTAAAAACGTTGTTTTTAACATATCTTTGCATATGCAAAAGACATCTAATCTCCTTCAAGTTCGACACCCAAGGGAAAAAGAACTTTGGATGAGTTAAAACATGCAATAACAAGCATGTAAATAACTCCAAAAATGACATCCAAGGGCTGGGGGTTTAAAAACGTTTTTTATATGTGTGTTTGCATATTAAAAAGACATGTTATCACACTAAAAATCGACGCCCAAGGAGCTGGGTTACAAACATTGTTTTAACATGTATTTGCATATAAAAACATATACAAAAAGACATATTTGAGTCCAAAAACAACACTTTAGTGTATTCCTATAAAAACGCACTTTTCAAGTGCAATTACACGTTTGAAAGGATATGTTTCTAATTTTGAAAAAGTCACTTGATGTCTTTAAATACGTTGTTTTACATATGCAGTTGCATATAAAAACAACGTATTTAATGCTTAAATGACTTAAATTCATAAAGTGGGTTTTAAAAAGTGATTTGCATGTTGATGATATGCAATGAAGAACAAAAACACCACTCTTGTGAACTTAAGTGATTTAATTTTTAATTAAATTTAATATATAATATAGTATTAATAAAGTAACATGAAATTAGATCATTTAAAAGCTAATTTCATGAAAACATAAAAAACTATAGCTAAATCAACTTGAAATGAGTTTAAATTTAAAAAAATGGACATCAAAATCCATTTTATATATTAAATATAATTCAAACTTGTGCAATCGACCAAGAAAAACCCACCTTTGAAGGATTTTCCATAGAACATGCAGTCAACCTGAAAAACCTCACCTTTTGCATCATAACTTGAGTTATACAACTCCGTTTGATGTTTAAGATAGCTCGAAACGAGCGCATTTCAAATGACTATTGACTCAAAGGAAAAAAAAGATTAAAAATATTAACAAGAAAAGGAAAAACAAAGAAAAGGACTTGAGGATTACCAAAAATCAAGTGCTTGCAGTCAGAGAAGAAAAACTCGTCCTGACAAGCAATAAGGTTATTAACATGACAGGAACCCTCAAAAAGGATGCATGAAATATGCAAAATAAAGAACATTTCACGGATGATGAATTATCCTTATAACACATTATCCAAAACATCGAAAACATACAGGATACACCTACAAATTCATAGGAAAATTGCGTAGGGTTGCCTCAATTTTGTGATATCAAAATTGAGGACAACACAACATAGAGCCTTAAACAACCAAAGAAGCTTTGGAGGATGACAACTGGGTCAAGGCAATGGAAGAGGAGCTAAAGAAAATAGTAAAGAAATAAACATGGACTCTTGTACCCAGACCTGAGGACAAGAATGTTATAGGCACCAAGTGGGTGTTCATAAACAAGCTGAATGAAGAAGGAAAGGTGGTGAGGAACAAAGCAAGGCTAGTCTGAAAAGGATATGCACGAGAAGCGGGACTAGACTATGGGGAAACCTTTGCACCAGTAGTAAGACTAGAAGAGGTAAGAATTCTACTTGCCTATGCTATTCATAAAAGGTTTAAAGTATATCAAATGGAGGTAAAATCCACATTTTTGAATGGTATACTAGAAGAGGAAGTGTATATAGAGTAGACGGAGGGCTTCTCATCCACAAAGAAAACTGATATGGTTTGCAAATTGAAGAAGGCTCTCTATGGACTGAAGCAAGCCCCAAGAGCTTGGTATGAGAGATTACACTCATACCTCTTCAGCATAGGATTCACAAGAATAGGCGACAACAGCAATATGTATCTTAAGACCGATAAAGAAGAGAACCTGATTGCTGAAATATTTGTGGATCATATCATTTTGGAGGTGATGATAAAATGAGCAAACGCTTTGCTGAAGAAATGAAGATAGAATTTGAAATGTCCATGATTGGAGCAATAAAATTCTTCATAGGCTTACAAGTCCATCAGCTCAATAAAGGTATATTCATATCTCAGTCCAATTATATTAAAGAGATTCTTAAAGCGTTTGGGCTAGAAGAATTCAGACTGGTTAGCACACCAATGATAACTAACTGCAAGTTATCAAAGGAGGATGATGCCAAAGAGGTTAATGAGACACTTTACCGATCAATGATTGGTAAACATCAATATGCTGTGCACAGTAGACCGGACATTGCACATGCAGTAGGTATTGTGGAAAGATTATCCACAAACCCAAAAGAGACACATTTGATAGCAGTAAAGAGAATCTTTAGATATCTAAAGGGAACTAAAGAATATGGTCTCTGGTTTCCTCACAAAGTAGATTTCGAGGTAAAAGTGTTCACCGATGCAGACTGGGCCGGTAACATTGATGACAAAAAGAGCACAAGTGGAGGTGCATTCTTTCTCGAAGAAAGTATTGTGTCATGTACAAGCAAGAAGCAAAATTGCATATCACAATCCACAACAGAGGCTGAGTATATTGTTGCAGCAAACAACTACACAGGTAGTCTGGATAAAACAGATATTGGAAGGAATCCAAGAGCCAAGTACATGAACCAATAGCAATATTCCGTGACAGCATGAGCATAATCAACATATCTAAAAATTTTGTTATGCACTCAAAGACGAAGCACGTTGCTATAAAGTATCACTATCTAAGAGAGCAAGTGCAGAACAAATAAGTCAAGCTCAAATATGTTCCCACAAAAGAACAAGTACCTAACATATTCACAAAACCTTTACCGAAGAGTATCTTTGAATATCTCAGAGGTAAATTAGGGGTGATTCCCCTTCATGATCTTCAGTAAAAGGTTAGAAGTCATCAATCCGACAAGTTCCAGCTGAGGAAACAACCACAGATTGGTGACTAAGGACCACTTCTTGAAGGGGGAGCAGTCATCAGAATGGATGGTCGTTTGACAAGCCTTTGGCATTACTGTCAAAGGGGGAGATAATCAGAGAAGTATTATTGGACCAATAACACAATTGTCGCCATCAATACCAAAGAGGGAGATTGTTGGCATGACCCGTAAGGATGCAACCAATAAACGATAAAGTGGTGTTGTCATTGATGTCATTATTATCTAAGCTAACAATCTCCAAATACTAGGGAACATGTGACAAGAGTTACTGTTTAGAAAACCATTGACATGGTGATGAGCAACAATGCACTTATTGCTCAGAGAAGCGACCGGTGAAGATAGTGACCAGTGGAGTCACTAACCAGAGTAGTGACCAGTATAGACAGAGCGCAATGAAGTGAAAAGTGAAGACAGAAACCTGAACACTGCATAAGGAAGGGTGTAAAACGATCACTGATCGGTGAGATATCATTAAGACGGGTGAAGAACACAGTTGACAGACACTTAAGAGACTCTTCCACCGAGATTTGTTGCACAAATCCCGGAGGATTTTCTATTATGGAAAAGACCAGTGAAAGGCACAATTGAAGGATTTGTTCACGAGATTTGTTGAACAAAGCATGGTGGAATTTGGTCTAAGGGAAAGTATGTGACACGTATCTGTTGTTTCCTTCACAAAACAGAAACACGACTGAATGGTGGATTCATGGTGGATCTTTTGTTAAGGGAAAGTTTGTGTCATGCATCTAATGTTTCCTCTCATGATTGAGACACGACTGGATGATGGATCAAAAGGAGATCTTCACGGAGATTGCAACACAAAAGAGCGAGAAGATTTGTCCCACGCTCGGAAGGAAATCTATTTATTCTTCAGTCGGCGAAGAAAAACATTTTCCTTCATTCTGCCAAAGAGAAAGAGTGAAACTGTACGCTAATCAAAGCTACGGTAAGAGAAAAGGAGAAGAGAAGAAGAAAAAGATAAGAGAGTGCAAGGAAGAGCTACAACCTGAAGAGAGCATACTTATGGTGTTCGGTGATGACTCTCAGTGGATGAAACAGTGATCTTATTAGGCTCAACAAAGCCATTTCAAAGGACCAACCCCTCTATTGCTCTCATACAATTGCAATAGTCAAATCTCAGTATTTGGATGGACATTAAACGGTCCCTTGTATCAAATCCCTTAACTAGGTGACATCTAGTACATGTTCTTGTTATTCCTAACCGGTTACTAAGAGGGGGGGTGAATAACAATAAACACTATTTCTATTGCAATTTAAAACTTGTATACATGGAAACCGTCGGTTAGAAGGAAAAAATCATGGTGAGACAGAGCTCACAACTTCACTACTGCAGTAATAAAGACGCTATGCTAGGAGCTTACAAAGCACTTGCAAGAGTGCTACCCGATTAAGGGATTTGGTAAAAGATCTGTTAAGACCTTAACTCTATTAGGAGCCACCTTGTTAGAGGACTTTCAACATCAACAAAGATGTTACCCGGTTAAAGGATTTTTACAAAAAACCTATTAGGGTTCATCCTGATAGAGGGATTTCAATATGCTTTCACAATACAAAAGCAATGATCTTAACTTGACACTCTCTGTCTGATTAGATCTTACCTGTTGATCTTTCCCGGGTTTGTCTGCCTGTTGATCTTTCTGCCTTTCGCCTCTGTGACTGTAGCACTTCTCTTAGAAGGTATCTCTCTTCTGCTCTGTATATTCACCAACTATCAACAACTTCTTTTCTTGTGTCCTATGACCTGTATTTATACAAAAGTTCATCTCGATGAAACCCTTAACTCATAGAACCGCCAGGCTGTAAACTCGTCCTTAAATCGTGCAAAAAGACAAAAAGCTTTGCGTCCTAATTTTGAGTTTACCTTGAAACATCTGCGTAGAAATAAAACTAACTCCTGTTAAAAAGCTAACTTCAGTTCTAAACGGTGGATGCTCCGCATATTCCGGTTTAACTTAAACAGCTCCGCAATCACCGATGCAGATAGACATGTTGTTTGACCGATATCAATCTTATACCCGGTCCATCCCTGTCTACAATATAAGACCGGTACAATGTACTATGTTCGGTCTACCGATGCATCCCCTTTGTTTCGTCTACCAGTGCATACACTCTGTTATAGTCTACCGGTGCCTATAAAGTAATATGAGTGATCTCCCGGTGTACCTATACCGGTGGGAATGGTGTTTGCGTCTAACTTCACTAATGACAACTTAAATTGCTAACAATCTTCCCCTTTGTCATTGGTGGCAAAACCATTGCTCACTAACCATTACTTATTAATACCGTGTCCTGTATACTTCTACTCCTTTGGTTGCATACTTCCCATGTTTGCATACTTCCCCTGTTCAAGTGCTTTAGCTCTTCTGTTCTGACCTCCTGACCCTTCTTTTCTGAAGTCTTCTTTTCTCTCCTCTTCTACTGACAATCTGACCCTTCTGACAATTTGACCCTTCTCTTCCCTGTCAATATCTTGTTCTTCCCTTTTTTGCCTTCATAAGACAAAGGTTTATGCTTCACTTAAGATTTTACATTTGTAGCTTTGTGAAGATATCCTTGTATATGTTCTTTGTTGAATGAAGAAATGGGTTTCATTGACCAATTACATATTCAATGTTCTTTTGCATTTCTTTTAGAGAGACAATAATGTTCTCCATGTCCTCCACAGTCTTGTAGGCCGGTTCTCCGAGCAGATTTTCTGCATCTATTGCAGTTTGTTGCATTCAATCAAATGTGGGAGCCAAAAATAATTGGAATCCAATTATGTCTTGGATTCTCTTGGTCTTCTCTTTAGATGCCTTTCTTAGAATGAGAGCTAGGCTTGTCATTTCCCTGCTGAATGTTGTTGCAGACTTGTTCTTTATGTCAAACTCGGAAAATAGTGCTCTTATGTCTTCTGAAGTCTTTGTTGACTTCTCAGTGAGATCTTGAATAAAAGTATCAAAATTTGAAGTTTTGGACATCAAACCTCCTGCAACTTGAATCTGTTGCTGAAGTACCCTTAGATTGGTAGATAGGGTGACTTTTATTTCTTCAACCTATTTGTGAAGAATTTCTATTCTCTTCTTTTTGTAATGATCAATTGCCACTGTCTCTGGATCAGTTAGATCTTCTCCAATTGCTTGTGCTAATATTTCCAATTGATCTATTACAGGTTCATTTTCATCGATGTCAGCATCAGGTACAAAGTTGCTTAGGATATTTTTGACACTAGTTAGAACCATGTCCTATTTCCTTTTTGTTAGCTCTTTTAGCTGCCTTGTTGACATTTTGCTGATGTCAACCACAGTCTCGATAGCCTTACTCTTTTTTGCTTCAGTATCTATTGCAAAAGATAGCTTCCTCTTGGATGAGGATGAGCTTGGAACATCTACCTGTTCCTTGTGTGTAGGCTCCTGTACCGGTAGTGCTTGCTCAATGTGTACAAGCAACCCTTGTTCCTGTTCTTTGTTTTCATCATTCCCCGGTTGGGCTAACTCTTCTGGTAATACCACATTTTCCGGTTGTGCCTCCTCTTCTGGTAGGTCTTCTGCTGCTAGTACTTCTTCCTCATTCTGTGCTTCCACTTCTGGTTGCACTTCAACTTCTAGTTGAGTATTCTTTTCTTGTGCAAATCGCTCTTCCAATGGGACTTCTTCCTAGTGCTGCTCTTCAGCTGTATGCAGATCTCCCACAGCAATTTCTTCTTCAACACCTGTAGTGTTGTCGGTGGTCATCTTGACTGATGACTCTCCCATATTCACCTGTTCACCAGATGTGAACTGTTCTGTATGACTACTCTCCTCACCGGTTGTAGGTTCTTCACGAGAAGTGAATTGAACCAGTGGTACTTGTGTTGTTTGAGTTGGATCTTGTGGACCTGTTCCCTCAAGAGCATTGTAGTCATACTACTGCTAGAAATCTAAAGTCTCTTTATAGACTTCATTTTCATATCCGTTGAGTATCTTGGCAACTCTATACTTGGTATCCAAGTTCATTGATGCTTTCTCTAGTAGAAGCTTGATTCTCTCTTCACTGAGACCAAGTTTGACCTTAGACAATGTCTCCTTATTGATTCTAGTGTTGGTGCCTAGACCGGTTCTCCATTTGGTCATTAGCCTAGAATTGAGTTCAGGGGGAAACTTGGACCTATAGTCCCTTGGAGTTCTATTGTAATCCATAAAAGTTTCCACTATAGCTACTATGACTGACTGTTTATCCTCTTCTCCTAGCACACTGTACCATCTAGCTGCATTGTCTACCTCTCCAAAATCCATCACCTCATCAACTATATCACTTACAGTCATGGTGCGACTCTTACCTTTTTCCGGAGAGATAAGAATGGTTGGATGAGCTGGATCACTAACTTAATCATCAGTGATGTCGACGATGACCAATCCAGTACGAATCTTTTCTTTGACCGGTACTTCTACTCCAAGTACCCCTTTTCCATTTCCGGTATCAATGAACAGTGGCTCAGTTGTTCTTTGGTGTGCTTCTTCTGCTTGTTTCTGGGTCTGAAGGAGTTTGGTCCATATTGCTACTCCTTCCTCATGAACCTTATCAGCTTCTCCTATAAGCATTCGACCGATCCTCTTCTTTGTCAAGAAATTTTGCTGATGCAGATCGGCTTGGTGAGTGGCCTCTTCCAGAATAAGATGGTTCTGGACCTCAAGCAGGGCTCGAATCCTCAGGTCTTTTTCTCTATCGATTGAAGCTTTCCACCTAGCTTCAAGAATCTCTTGGAGATCAGCAGGTACAGCCTTATGAAGTTCAATAGGAGAGGTTAAACTTATAGATACAGTGAAAAACTGCTTCCTCTATTTTCCTCCTGTCTTCTTCATTAACCAGTTGATATCTTCTATTGACAGCACCCATTCCGCCAGACTCTTTCAATCTTGCCACAAATTCATCAATTGTGGGCTTTCTCCTTCTTGGTGGATCTACCTTCACCGGTTTACCAAAAGACCTCTTTCTGACTAGAGGAAAAGTTTCTTCAGTTTTTGTTTCCTCTTGTTCTTCCCCTTAGGTACTGGGTACCGGTTGAGCTCTTCTCTTTTGAGCCTCAGGTTGCTTTGTCACTGGCTTCTTATTCAGTGTGGAGATCCTTTTCGTATAGACGTTCTTGATTGGAGCTCGTTTCTTCAGATTATCCCGGATCTCTTCATAGGTACCAAACCGGTAAGCAAAGAGATCTAGGTCAACTTCGGTCAAGGCATTTGCATATGCCTTAGCTGTCTTGGATGTGATCTCATAGCCCAGTTCTAGAGAGTACCCTGTTCTCGGTTCTACAACTTGAATAATGCAGTGATCAGTGGACACCAGAAAGCATACATCATCCTTATATGAATCAACAACAGTTGATGGTACCCACTCCCTTGCGTGCATTCTCAGTTGAAATGCCTCAAAATATTCGGTCATTACTCTACCGAACTGGTTTCCCAGTTGGTTGGCCATTTCACTTATTTGGTGCATCACCGGTCGATCGATTCCCCATGTCACCTTTCCAATTCCCAGGAAGAAATTTGCATAGTAGAAGTAAAGACATACCAGTAGGGTCCCGTACTTCATGGATTTCTTCTTTACAATGTCGAGTTTCTTCATGTTTTCAAATATCTGACCTCGGAGCATTCCACAAAGATCGTACTTGGCATTGTCATACATTATCCGGTGAACGGCATGAATGGCTCCTCCTGGTATGCTGTTCAAGTTGTTGGACTGATAAATTTTATATCCTATCACAACGGATGTGAATCAAACTCCTTCGTCTTCAATGTCGTTCATAGTCATAAGTCGACCATCAGATTTGGAATTTGTCATCTTACTGACAATTGCATTGGAGATAGTTCTCAGGGTTAATGCTTCCCCTTCCTGACTGTACCCAGTCATATGATGCAAATCCTCCTTTGTAATTTGTGTAGCTGCACCCTTTTGGAGCCAAAACCCTGGATCGTGCACACGACTGAGAACCAGTCAAATCCAATCTGGTCGGAAGATTTTTGGATAGCTGACTCTGTTGATGAGACCGGATGACACCAACTTCGCATATCTATTAGAAAGCTTCCCATCCTCACATAGTGAGAGGTACTCGCTCTGAATGTAGGTTCCTCCCAGTTCTTCCTGCTTGGCGTGAATGAAAGTGGTCACGTCTTCCGTCATGAGAACACCATCAAGCACGCATGATAGTGCTCCATTCATGTCATTCGCCCTGTTCCGAATCACCATGATATCGTAAACAAGTCAATCAAATTGATTTCCTTGAATCAGCTTGGCGACGGATGATGAAGATATCATTGCTATCAACCGGTTAATACAGAAAGTAGCTTGATCAGTCTTACAGACAATATCTTTCGATGATCAAAGCACAAGAATATTACTCAAGCATAACAATTTGTTAATCACAAAATCGCAAAGTAAAAGTAAATGAGTAATCCTCCTTTCTTTATATAGGGTTAGGGCATAATGGTAATTACCAAACGATAACTATTGTTAAATGGCTACAACACTAATTGCCTAACCTAACCTTTCTTTCCTTTTTTGCCAACCGGTATTCAGGCTTTTTCGGTTGAGCAAACCCCGATTGATCAATGCTTATCTGTCCGGTTATACTTCTTGACTGAGTGAGTGGGTTGCTCACCATTCCTACCAGGAACAGTAGACGAGCTACCAGTTCCCCCTAAGCCCTGTAGGCTCAGTTTGCTGAAGAGATATCACCATCGGCGGATGATGATCTTTCCTCTGTCTTCTCTTCAGCGGAGCTCTTTGATTCCTTCTTGAACCAAATCTGTTTGACTTCTTTCTCGGTCTTCTTTGCCTTTTTGTTCTTCTCATTTGAAGATGAGGTCTTCTCCACCAGTTTGACCGATCTTTTCCTTTAATTCATTAACCGGTTCTTGCAGTCTTTAGCTAGGTGTCCAACTTTGTTGCGGGTGTAACAAACTATCCCGGTTGTCTTTCATAGATTCACCCTTCTGTTGTTAGGTGATCTACACCAGGAGTCATTGTGACTGTGCATGTCACAATTAGCACAGTTGGTTGTGCTCCTGTTCTTGTTTCTTTTGGGGAATACCGGTCTCGGTGGGGATCTAAATGCCATTGTCTTGGATCTGCATTCATCAGCTTTGTGTCCAAACTTGTTGCATGCGTAGCAATAACCCTTGAAGCTTCTGCTACTTCCACTGGACACACTTCTGGGGCTCGACCACCATTCATTGGTCTTGTGACCATACTTGCAATAATTTTTGCAGTAACTGTTAATTGGCTTGACCAGTGCATTTCTGCAGTTGCTTGTTTTATGGCCTGGTTTCCCACAGTGTTTGCAAGAATTGTTGGTATTTTTACCTTTTTGTTCTTCCGGTTTCTTCTTTTCCTTCTTGCTTTTGTTGGTTCCTGATGACTCACCAATCTCTTTGGTGTCTTTACCGGTGAACCCAAGACGGGTGGGATCTTTATGCTTTCTTTGAGCTTTTAGTTGCTCATCAAGCTTAACCGAGCTCTCATTGTATCTTCTTAGGGTTTCATTCCTTTCTTCAAGTTCTTTCATTTGTTCCTTTAGATGATACAACTCTATTGCCAGCCTTTTGCATGCTCCATCTCTATCATGCCAACCCTTTTGCATGTTGGTGTTTTCTTGAGTGACAATTTGCATGTCTTCTTGAAGTTGTAGAACGACAAGATCATTTTCCCTTAGCGCTTCCTCTGCCAGATTTCTCACTCTCTCAAAGGGTGTTAAGGATTTGACTGCTGTATTTATTTCATCTTCAACTTTCATCTTTTTCTCAATCAGTTCAGTCATCCTTAGGGGATTATCTTCTTGCTCCCTCTTTAGGTTGGAGATCTGATCGGTTAGGATCTAGTTCCTCTCGATGAGCTCAGAGACTGCCTCCTCAGCTTCATCAGATCCACTCTGCCTAGAGAGTTCATCAATAGTTTCATCTCTCACTCAACTGCAGAGCCAGCTCCTTTCTTTTAGCAAGTGATCTTCTCAGCCTAATCTCCAGAGAGGCAATGATGTCGTTGGCTTCCTCAAGCTATTTCTGATACCTGTAACCCTCCATGATCTTTTTCTCAAACGGTTAAGCTTTATATATTAGAGAACTTGGCTTTGATAACAATTGTTATTCCTAACCAGTTACTGAGAGGGGGGGTGAATAACAATAAACACTATTTCTATTGCAATTTAAAACTTGTATAAAGATTCTTGCAAGATAAGCAGAATGTAAACAATCATCCACAAGCATAAATAGAAATACTCAGATCAACACATCATGTATACGTGGAAACCCTCGGTTAGAAAGAAAAAACCACGGTGAGACAGAGCTCACAACTTCACTACTACAATAATAAAGACGCCCTGTTAGGAGCTTACAAAGCACTTGCAAGAGTGCTACCCGGTTAAGGGATTTGCTAAAAGATCTGTTAAGACCTTAACTCTGTTAGGAGCCACCTTGTTAGAGGACTTTCAACATCAACAAAGATATTACCCGGTTAAAGGATTTTTACAAAGAACCTATTAGGGTTCACCCTGATAGAGGGATTTCAATATGCTTTCACAATACAAAAGCAATGATCTTAACTTGACACTCTCTGTCTGATTAAATCATACCTGTTGATCTTTCTCGGTTCTGCCTGGCTGTTCATCTTTCTGCCTTTCACCTCTGTGACTGTAGCACTTCTCTCAGAAGGTATCTCTCTCCTGCTCTGTATATTCACCAACTATCAACAACTTATTTTCTTGTGTCCTATGACCTGTATTTATACAAAAGTTCATCTCAATGAAACCCTTAACTCATAGAATCGCCAGGCTGTAAACTCGTCCTTAAATCATGCAAAAAGACAAAAAGCTTTGCGTCCTGATCTTGAGTTTACCTTGAAACATCTGCGTAGAAATAAAACTAACTCCTGTTAAAAAACTAACTTCAGTTCTAAACGGTGGATGCTCCGCATATTCCGGTTTAACTTAAATAGCTCCGCAATCACTAATGCGAATAGACATGTTGTTTGACCGATATCAATCTTATACCCGGTACATCCCTATCTGCAATATAAGACCAATACAATGTACTATGTTCGGTCTACCGGTGCATCTCCTTTATTTCGTCTACCGGTGCATACACTCTGTTATAGTCTACCAGTGCCTATAAAGTAATATGAGTGATCTTCCAGTGTACGTATACCGGTGGGAATGGTGTTTTCATCTAACTTCACTAATGACAACTTAAATTGCTAACAGTTCTAAAGTCCTCTAACAAAGCAAGCTTTAACAGGCTATATTTTAAATCCCTTAACTGGGTCGCATCTAACAATGCATTTGTAATCCCTTAACAAGAAAGGCTTTTCACAGGGCTCACTTCAAAAGATGCAAAATTTGTGATTTCTACTCACACCGTGGTTTTCTCCCATTTTGGGTTTCCAAGTGATACGTCTGGTGTTCTATGCTGCTGTGATTTTGTGTTAGTTATTTCTTTTATAGGATCTGTTTTGCATGCAGTAATAGTTATTTGATATTAGAGTGTTTACAAGTTTTAGTGGGTGCTAATTCACCCCTCCCCTCTCAACACCCGTTGGGAACATCAGAGATTGTTGGAAATGTTGTCATTGATTTCAAGAAGGTAAGAAGAAAATGTTAGAGAGAAGATTTCCCTTGATGTCAAGGGTTGAAAAATGTGAGCAAGATTACTAGCAAGCATATTGTCAAACGAGAAACACTGTCATTGTTTTCATATTGATTCTTGTTGAGGAAAATGTTATTTGACATATTGCACAAAGATAAAAAGAAGAAGCTGAAAATGTTATCAATATCCTTGATATGGTGTAGATTGCTATTGGTCAAAAAAGAAGATTGAAGAAATGACAAATAGAGATTGGCAAATTCTCTCAAAAGATTTCAACATCTCATACTCAGGTTCCTAAATTCCACAACCCATGAATTTAACATTTCTTACATCAAAACTATGTACAAGTTGATGTACATATCTAAGATCCCACCTATCACAAAGGAAATTGAATCAAACATAAATGTGTTTTTTATTATAAAGTGTAACTATGTTGTTCCAGGTGAAGTGATTCACATTATTAATATGGTCTTTGAAACTCAAGTTGTTGGAGTTTGAGATACGATTCATAAGCAAATTTTATGTTGAATGATTAATGTGTATGAACAAGAGAAACATTAAGGTGGCCACTTGTCTATAATATAGTCCTGGTCAGCTTTGTTTAATGCTAAGCAATAAAGGCATGTGCAGGATTCATTGACAAATATTGTGGCTAACTTCATAAGAGACATTCGTCATTATGCTTGACAGGGCTGACTACAAATATGTTTGTTAAAACAAACACAAAAAGACACAGAGAGAACAACAATTATTATCAGTGATTATTATCTCAAGAGCGGTAATGAAAATAATCAATGATTAATATGAATAAATTAAAAGGATAGCAATGATTTTAAAGAGATGCAATTATTAACATGTCTTAATAATTGATATATGATTCGGATTAAAGAGTGGCAATTCATTTATAAAGGACATGAAGTTAGAAAAGGTACCATCTTGATAAAAATATCAAAAGGTACAATCTGCATTAATATTAGTTAAGGTGCGATTTAAAAGAAAATGCAATGAAAAGATTGAATTAGTATTATGACTTTGAGAAGTCATTAACAAAGAAGACCACCTGTCTCTTCATATCTGAAAGGCTATTGTCCCTTAGATAAGATAAGATAAGATAAGATAAATTATTAATGTCCAACAAGAGACCACCAAAAGGGTCTAAGGAACTGGAAGCGTATAAAAGGCAACCGCCAATAGCAGGAGCACCAAACGGTGTCCAGGAAAAGAACCAAACAACAAAGGAAGCAGAAAGCAAAAGGGTCGGAAAGAGAAACAGGCTGCCCTAACCGGGCGAGAAGAAGTCCAACACCGAAAAGTATGGATCGAGGCGAGGAGGAATCCCGAATCGCCGTCGAGTAGCTCTGGGAGTGGAGTGTTGCTGCCACTGGCTAGAGAACGATTGCAACTGCCGAGTGTGACCGCTACGAGGTCTCACAGTCCTGATGCGACCAGAAGAGGGAGGACCAAGAGGGCGCTTCGTACCCCGGGTCGGGGATACAAGAGTGAAAAAGGAAGTGATAAGCTGGTCTTGGCACTGGCTTGACGAGAACAAAAGCTGGAGGGTGGAATCACAAAGCCGCGTGGTCTCCTGAAGATATAGAGTGAGGCACCGCTAACCGGTGTACCTGATGAAGGAGGAGGGGGACCTACACTCTCTGAACAAGCAATGGAACCTCCCCCTGATCTCGTAGTAAATAGGGCAACGGAAGATGAAGTGTGTCTCGGTCTCGACCTCCGCCAAGGTGTAGAGGCGGCAGGTCTGATCAGCTCTGTCGATATGA
The DNA here is from genome assembly GCA_027943335.1 of Chamaecyparis obtusa. NCBI lineage: Eukaryota > Viridiplantae > Streptophyta > Pinopsida > Cupressales > Cupressaceae > Chamaecyparis > Chamaecyparis obtusa. The sequence continues at coordinate 719,534 of BSBK01001637.1, read as the reverse complement.
TGGTCAGTCTGGATGCGGAGCCGGTGGGAGCCAACTCTGAAGGACCCTAAAGAGATACGAAGGGCATGACTCCAACGGCGAGCTAAGTAAGGAGGGCGCACAATGACCCCGTCCTGAATCTCCATATAGTGCTCTGCATAGAAGGCCATCCGCGGACAGAGACCCGCAGGAGGGTTGCTCCAAGTCATGGTAATGTACTGTCTGTAAATATCAAGTCTGACGTACCCATTCAACTCTTGCTGAGGAGGGAGAAGAAAAGACATATATAGAGATTAGAAATGGAGTGTGAGAATCGAGTGGAGTAAGGAGAATATACAAAATGCAGATCACTCAAGGTGAAAAAATATGAAGCAATGAAGCAAATAAAATAAAACATTTGTGAGATTTAAGATGTTATCAAAAGGCATGTCTCTTAGATTAAAGACATATTTTGAAGGTATATAAAGAAGATTCAAATTACTTGTGAAGGGTGTGTGGGGTATAAGGAAGAGAATCAAGCATACACAAGGATGATGAGGAGCCGTTTGTAATTTGCAGATTTATGATCAGTTTTATAAGCAGATTTATGAATATTCCCTAAGCATAACTGTGAAGACTTTATGAGACTTTTAAGGAGGATCTCATGCAGAGATAAAGCAGACCTTGGAGCAGCATCATGAAGTATATTAAAGAAAGGGTGTGAGAAATAGTATGGCAGATTTATAAGAGTTTTATGAGGAGATTGGAATCAGTTTTGTCGCAGACTCATTGTCACCATAATAGCAGTTTGAAGAAGTGAATTTGTGAAGATCAAGATCATCCATCATTTATTATAGAAGCAACATTGACAAGGTGGAAATTTCAATAAAGGGTTGTTGCCTCTAGCAAGTTGGTGCTCTTGAGTAGAACAAGGGGTTGGTGCCTCGAGTGAATTTGTGCTCACGAATTAAACAAGGGGTTGGTGCGTGAAGTCTTTACAAAAGAAGAATTATATAAAGGCATTCATTCGCCATGGTTTTCTCCTATTAGGGTTTCCACATATATCTTTTCTTCTATATTAGTTAGATCTGTCTTTGTAAAAGAAGAATTATACAAAAGCATTAATTTGCCAATTTCTCCTATTAGGATTTCCATGTATATCTTTTGTTCTATAATAATTAGATCTCATGTGAATGTTAATTTGCAATGAATGTGATTTGAGACTAAGTTATATGCTTATGATATTAAGTTGAAAAAGTAAAAGTTAGTAGTTATACTAATTCAACCCCTTCACTCTCAATATAATTGTGTGCTGTTTAGTGCAATCCAAAACTTTTAGGTTCACAAATGTTTCCCCAAATATAGCCTAGAAATCTTTTTTAAAATGATATAAAATGATGAAAATGCAAGAAATTGCCATATATAAAGATAAAACTAGTGCAGCTATAAATAAAATTGAGAGTTAATCATGATTTCTATGGTCAAAATTGTTGACAACAATTTTATCCAGAAGCCACATTTTTTCTATTTATACAATCATTTTTCAGTGCAATTTGCAGCTTTCTTCATATAATAAATTGACTTTTGTATGTCTATTATAGACAAAGTGAATAACATAATCAACTTTTTCAAATGCTCTAGATGCAATAGTGAGCTCAAATGTTCTCCAATAAACCTTTACCAACAAAACCGGAACCCTTAAGCTTCAAAGAAAGGCTTGTTAGCAAAGTTGTCTGATTTGGACAATTTGACAAACAATCCATATGTTTCTTGCTGCTTTGGCTTCACTCGCATAGTTTGTTCAGGTTTCTTGTTGAAGCTGACTTCAAGAAGACATAAAAGCTACTTCGGCAACTCTAGGAAGAAATTCTCTATTTGGTACAAGTGAAAGGAGCTATCCTAAATCTGACCTGCTCTCATATCATTTAAGATTTGTCATAAGTTGAAATTAATGTACCCTAGGAACAGCTCAGATTCAAAGAAAATAACTACCTAATGCAAGAAATCAAACATCTACTGACACAAAATAATGAACTAACATAACACATCTTATTCACAAAGTGAACCTACAAACTAAGCATATTGCACTACAGAATATAATCGAAGATGAGAATGACAGCTCAATCATCAAAAATAGAAATATTGTTTGTAATGTCCCCTCTTTCCTAGATGATCACTTAGATGTTGAGATTTGCCTATTATCCATCTTCGTAGGAAAATCTAGTGGATAGATGTTATTCCTGGTATGGGAGGACTTTACATGCTAGAGATTGGCATTTGGATGGCTTATTTAATGAGCAAATAATGTTATTTTATTTTATAGTTACTTTGTGCTAAAAAAAGCAATTTTTATTAAAGTGCCTTTATAAAGTTAAATAGCACAATAAGGTTAATGAAATATTTTATGAAGTGCAATTATAATACTCCCTAGACTTGGACACCAGCTTTCGGGATTGAAAAAAACCAAAAATAAGGAAATTATAATGAGGTGTTGGATTCCACGGTAACGAGATTTTATAAAAAGGTTTAATTTCTCATATTTGCTTATTATGTTAAACGCAATTTCAGAATTCTTTTATTGAAAAGCTCAAAGTAGGTATTTTCTAAGGACGAAAACCCTTGGAGACTTGTGAGTTGGAAAAAAACCTAGTTGACCATTGAAGGGAATCTACATAGGGTTTCCATTTGTCCTTCATTGGATGAATTTTCAAGTAAGTTTAACAAGTTTCTTACAGAAATAAAGCTCTTAGGGTTTGGTGCATTCAGATCAGTCAAAATCAATAACAATAAATACTACCAGGAGGTTGATTTGGTCATCGATCATTCAAATTCTCTATAGGGGATTTAATTAAATTCGTTGTACCAGACATCGGTGAGTTTGTTAGCATATTTGAAGGGTTAGAAGCTTCTTCTTGCTAGCCCTACCAATTCCCTAGCCGCACAATTCCTCTTATAGGTCGTACCATTCAGAATTGGCATTGGGGTTTGTGCACATTTCTTGTTTAGTAATTGTCAACAGATTTGGGAATTCACTAGACATCAAAAAGGCTTCATGGATCAACTTGTTTGGCACATTGACGAATTTCCAGCTTGATTCAATAAATTTGCCTCCAAGCCAGGCATAGGGTTCAGTAATTCCATGGTTTCTTTTTCAATAATTATTGTTGGTGCAAATAAAACCAATTGGCGCCACTGTAGCAAGTTGGACACATATATTGTGATCTCTTTGAATTCATCAATAAAATTCCTCATCTACTTGAGTGCTGGACTCCGGGTATGCAAATTCTTGTTCTTGGTGACTCAATTCTCTAATTTTGAAGAATTGCAATGTTGTTCGTACTAAATCAGAACTCATGATTTATATTCAGTCCTTCACAAATTTGTACTTTGATTCAAAAAGCATCATTTCTTGGCATATGTTTCATGGTTGAACTCCAAACTATCGATTGGCATTCAACTCTAAACCAAAACCTTGGCAAATAAACTTAAACCCACTCAATCAGCTCGTAAACAAATCAGAAGAAATCAGATCAGAATTGGTGGGGATATTTCGTTGTCTCAAAGCTTATCTAAATAAAATAAAGAAATAAAGAAAACATATAAAAGAATTATTTAAATTATTTAAAGATAATTTACACAATACCCACTTAAGCAAGATGAAAATAATCTAGAGAGTAATAGTGTATCATTTACACTAACACAAAAAAAACATGACTATCTGGCATAAAGAGATGGCCATGAAACTTGCCAAGACAAGGTTGGCAGAGGCTAATAGAAGCTTGCAGTCAGTGAAAACATTAGGAAATTGGCAAAAAGCAGCATGGGGCCATGATACTCAGTTGGCTGATCAAAGAAGCAAGTTGAGTCAAGGACTACCAAATTGCAAATATTTACACTTTTAATGTAAAAAGCTAATATTCAATAAATGAATTAGCTAAGAAAACAATTCGATTTAAACAAAATTTAATGGCAAAAATATAATCATTTTCTCTAAAATGGACAATTTAAAAATTGGAAAAATTATAGAAAAACCATATAAACTCTGTTTTTTGAGACAGCAAAAACTCAAATTATGTAGGTTAGTCTTCCTTAATTAAATGGTGAAATTCATTCTTCTCTAAGAATTTTGAATCTAGAAACTTCAAAATTGTTCCAAACTGGTGATAGCTCAACACACTTCTAAGGTGTCAAATAGAAAGAAGAAGCAACAAAAACAACTCGGAAACAAACGAGGTTAATGGTTCCACATAGGCTCTTATAAAGCATTGCATTTAGCAATCGAATTTCCACAAGGAGTTTGTAGGCACTATAGCAATTGAATGAATGACAAAATGCTTCTAGATTATTGATCCCTTTCGAAATAAATTATTTGAATGTCTTTTAACCCTACAAGTTAGAAATCATAGCTCAATCTAATTGTGAGTCGACATCTTGATTCAAGATGATTCAAAGTTAAACTCAAACATTAGTTTAGCAAACTTAGTCATCTAACTTAAGCTTGAGTTCAACTGCACAGTGAACTAGGATTTTAATTTTAACTATTTCTTGATCAATTACAAGAGATGGAGATCTTTTAACCCTACTAGTTAGAAATCATAGCTCAATCTAATTGTGAGTCGACATCTTGATTCAAGATGATTCAAAGTTAAACTCAAAAATTAGTTTAGCAAACTTAGTCATCTAGCTTAAGCTTCAGTTCAACTGCACAGTGAACTAGGATTTTAATTTTAACTATTTCTTGATCAATTACAAGAGATGGAGATTAATTGAATCATTTTACAATTAATTATTTGCATAAAAACCATAATCTATCTCAAGATACCTAAGCTAGACTAAATAAATTTTGGTATAATAAGGTGTATGAATTTTACATGCCAACCATTTGTAAGTTATTCTTCAAACCAAAATTGGACCTAACATAAATTATTGGTATTAAAGCTCTCCTCTCTACTAAAAACTCCATATCCTACTAGTCAACCTACATAAAATCCCTTTTGACCCATAGTCTTACAGTTCCCTAATGCCCCAACTAGGTCCCTTGACATACTTCACCATTACCACACGAAAGTCCATTTAAGGAGTAAATCAATTTCAGCATTCCAATATTTCAAGGAAATAGTAATGCCAAGGCATCAGATGTCTAGCTTTGATAGTTGGATGTATATTGCACCATCAATAAGTCCACGAATTCCATTGAATGTAATTCTATTGATTTCATAAGGAGAAGTACAAATATTGGTTGGACAAGCATTCTTGAAATTCCTATGACAAGAAATTTCCAATCAATAACCAAGGAAAGAGTTGATGAGATAATATAAGATAAAGATAACATAAATTTATTAATGTCCAACAAAAGATCACAAACCAGCTCAAAGGGACTACCAAAAACCAGAAAGGGGGCCAGCCCACAGCAGGGACACTAAATGGTGCCCGAAGATAAGCAACTGAACAACAAGAACATAAAAACAAACAATCAAGAGAGGGAAAGAGAGGGAAGGAAAGAGCGGGGGACCCTACCGGAAAAACCCCCAACTACCAAATCAGCTCTGCCAAGAAGAACCTCAAAACAGAAGGTAAACCAAAAGAGCTAGTAAGAGGCCTAGACCGACTCTGATGCTTCCTGAAAGGGGAGGAGAACCACTGTAGTAGAGAGTACCTCCTGGAGACCACAAACCAAAAAATGCTAGAGGGGAACCAAGTTGACGTTTGGTTCCACAAGTTGAGTGAATACCGGGAAAGAAGGAGGTGATAAGTTAACAGGACTGAGTAGTGTTGTGGCGCTGAAGTTGTAATTATAGGTCCTAGACCCTAGTGGCTTCCTAAATATAAAGGGCAAGGCACCTATGGTTTATGTATTTGAAAAATGTGGATAGGAACTGAGCTGCCCTGAAGAGGCAATAGAATCCGCCTCTAATCTCATAGTATATAGGACAATGGAAAATGAAATGCTCCTCAATCTCAATCTCTCCCATACTGAATAACCAACAATTCTTGCTCTCTGTCTAACTAATGATCGGTCTCAATGTGGAGACAATGAGAACACACCCTAAAGGAATCAAGGGGGATCCAAAGAGAATGCACCCAATGGTGGGATAAGTAAGGGGGACAAACAATGAGTCCATCCCTCACCTCCAAAAAGTGCTCAGTATAGAATGCCATCTTTGGGCGGAGACCCTCACGGGAGTTAACCTAAATAGTGTGGATGAACTACTTGTAAATACCTATTCTGACACACCTGTTCAGCTCCTGTCTAGAAGGGAGGAGGTAGTGAGGAGCATCCTGAGAGTACTAGAAGGGAGGGAGAAGATCCATCTCAATCCCAATTGAATAGAACCAAGAAGAGCCGAGACCTCAGCCAACCAACCACAGTATCATTGTATCGCTAGCATAACTAGGGATAATAAAGAGCATACCTAGTTGAATCCCATTGTATCAATATTTCGGTCTTTTGGACAAAGAATAAGAGGCTTGGTGCCCACACAGCTTAGTTGAGGTTCCTCAAGAAGCCCAATCTTGTAGTTTCTTGGAGAATAATCATGTCAATTGTTTTCTCTCAAGTCAAGTTCTATGGAAGAAAATATGTTTGTTGAGTGCATGTAAAAATTTAATATTCCATGAAACCATCCAAATTAGACAAATTAGAAATCAAATCTCCTTATAAGCAGATCCATGTGATTTTTAATGCCATTAGGTTCCTAAATGTTATGTTTTGTCATTGAGGTTTGCTTTGGTTCCTAACAAACTATCTCCATAGGATCCATGGATAGGATTTCTTACTCACATAATGGATTATATGTTAAATTGTTCACATGCAAAGTTGCATGGAGACGAATATGGATACAATATCAGAGATGGATATGGCTACTTTTCATGGCCTCCTAATATGTTTATAGCTGGATACGGCATTCATAAAAATACACATATATAGCACAAATTTATATTTATTATTGTATATATAAATTGAATTAATTGTGACAAATTTTATTTTTTTTCACAAAAATAAGCATACAAATAATTAAAGTAGCTTTTACATTTAAATATAAATTTAAAATTAATATATACAAAAAAAATTATAATTAATAATATTAATAGTATAGTATATGTATTAAATCATAAATATTTAAATGAAATGAAACACACCAAAAATAGGCTTTACTAATTTTTCCTGGTCTTTCCTCTTGTTGGTGTGCATATGCCTTTTTGTTTTTCATTAAGCTTTTGACAGAGAGATCTATGATATTCTTGCAAATATCATAAGTTGGGTGTTGTATATTCTTAGCTTTCTTGGATGTCCTACATTTCCTCAAATCTAAGTGGGACCTGAAAATTTGAAATGGGTTGACAAGACTGGTTTTTATGGTTCTTTCAATCATTTTTCTTTCTAGCACAAATGAAAAATTTCCTTTCCCAAATTTTCTTGGGTTCTTTGATGTATTGCTGATATTCTAATTTGCTTGCTTTGGGATTCATCTGGACCTATGGTGTAAATATGTGCCTCTCTTCCTGTATTTGATGCATGTTTCACTCTGGTTCTATTGCAGGCATTCTTGAGTTTCCTGAGTTGGACAAACTCTAGATAGAAGTATGCGCCTCTTGCAAATTTTGCACTGGATGGGAAAGTTCTCATTATTAATTGATTGTTCCCACTCAGTTCCATCCATTCACAGCAGAATTATATTTGGTAGGGGTTTCCAAACTTGATATTGGTACAAATCTAGCAAAGGTTAGGGCAGCATGCTCTTAAAAAATTCAGATGCGGTGATCCATGATATACTCACCGACTTCACTACCTATTCTTTGAGGGAAGATTCTTATAAATGTTTTCTTGCAGAGAGAGAAAGCTTCAACCAAATGGAAACCATACTTGTAAGATCCTATGTGGAACTCGAGGCTGGGGAGCAGTGCTTCATAAAAAGTCCTATTATGTTCATAAACCAGGGACCTCCTTCAGAAGCCTCAACTTTTCTCTGCTGAAAAGGACAAAGTGGCAATCCAGTAGCCCTTGAAATTTACCAAAATGTCTACAAATCTTACGAGTTTACAGTTCATATGCACCCGGATCCTCAAAATTTTAGGTCCTAGGAAAGCTCCCATAGATATCTAGATCAGGATTATATCCTTAAAATGACTTCCCCGTTTATTATTTCATCTTGGATATATTCATCGAGGATGCTTCCATCCTTAGGTAGCATCCAATCTCTGCAGTCATTGGGAAAGGTACTTACAGTTCTGTCTGTACGCAACAGCATGTATTGTATTTTTTTTCTTGCAGATTTGATTTCTCCCAACTGTAATTATTTCAAATTTGGACTACGGGGTTGAATAGTTTTAAAGAGGCCATGACCTTCCATTCGAGGTTGTTCTGTAATCCCATCAGCTATTGTGGTATAAATTTGATGGAACGTGAGACCTGGTGTTTTCTTGGGAAAAAATACAACTCAATAATGATTCTTACATCCTAGCATGATGAACATTTGCAAACACACTTGGAATGATGTTACACCTACAGAAGTATCATTACAATTTAGTATTAAAATAGAGTTGACAGTTAACATAACAATCCTGATATCATATAGTTGATCAGGATCTGTCCCAATAATAGTATTAATAAAGAACTTATCTATCAACATTCATGTTCAAGATTCAAAGCTGTCTATCACTCTTTAGAAAAATGCTACACCAACTTTAGCCTATGATTCCTATTTTCTTATGAAATTGTGATTAATCTATGATCAAATACAGTCCTTGATTATGCTGCATGTTTAATTTATAGAAAGTAGAGTCAAATACCTTGCTTCACATCTTCACTAATAACCTGACAGCTTATATCAGAAGATTTGGCACCAAGTTTGTAAAGTCGTACCTGACATAGACAACAAAGAAAAATCATTGACTATCCAAAAAACAAAAACTGTAATGAATAAGACATTTTATTAAACTTACCATTCCTTGTTCATCACCCACAGCCAAAATCTCAGAAATTGGACAAAACTCCAATGATGTTATTGAAGCATTACCTCCAGGCAAAGTGAGATTTTGTATCTACAGAACAATATTTATGTAGAAGATAAGCAAATCCCAGATCACATGTTTTGAAAAGGAAACTCGCATATATTTTAACACAACACTAGTTCAAAGTTTCAAACAGGGACCAATAGACTACATGATAACCCAATTCCACATGATGATGGCAAAATAATTCTGACCTTATTTTCTATAGAACAAAGAAGACAGAGAAATGGCACTGAAGCATCCCAAACTCTAACAGACCCATTTTCATGCCCAGTTATGTAAATCATCTCTACATTCATACTCTTCTCAAATGATGATGACCCATGAGTTCCACCAGTGACAGGCCAGTTTGCACCCAAAGGGAGAGTAGATGGTCCAGTGATTTGCATGGCTTGCTGTAACTACATGCATTTCAGATCAATAAAACCTCACATAAGCAATTGTAACATAGGCAAAAGCATATCCAAAGAAAGCAATTCAATTACAATTATTTAAACTTCACACATGATTATACCTCAGACAATATTTTAGAAGTGTTTACATTCTTAGGTATAAGCACAAGTGCTGCCTTAGTTACACGTGGTTCAGCAAATGGTGCTTGTACAGCAACAGGCTGTGGAGGAATAGAACACCTGTCTTCTTCTGAGCTATGTGTAGCATCTGATATGCTAACTTCATCATATGCATGTAAATGGCCTGGATTTGTTAAAACAAGAAGGGTGGCATATTTATCATCTGATGCACTTCCAGCACTTGGTAAAAGTATCATGTCTGCAAAAGATCCATGGAGTGCAATATCGAGGCGAGAAGTGCAAGTCAAATTCACCATCCCTTGAGACCATTTGAGGCACAATACCTACAAAGATGGATTTCCATGTGAATATTGCTCATCTATGTGACCAAATAAACCTGAAACTTTAGTTTCCTGATAATATAAATTGTGGAAACTGTAATCTATGATTTGAAAAGTCAAAATACAAAATAATCTACAGGCATCAAGTGTGGAAAAGTTGGAACAGTTATGCAGAACTAGTTATTTTGATATCTTGAAAAATTCATCTTTGTTAAGTTTGAATTCTTAAAGACTAATCTTTTTTTTTTATCTTCAATTCAACAAAATTGCATGTATAGCATAGACGATAACATGGATGCAAAAATTTAATATATGGTCTGAAAGAAACTTACATAAAATAGCTCAAGTTTAAAATAGTAAATTTTTTCTTCCCCTTCTGGACCAAACAAACAAAATCCTCTGTGAACAGATTTGTCTTCTTTTCTTTAATGATAAAAGTGTTCCCTATTTTGAACTCTGTAGGTGCCCCCTTGTGCCCAAATTGTAAGAAAATGGAGGAAGCATTTGGATATAGGGGAAGCCAATTACAAAAATGGGAAGATTGTAATTGTCATATCATTCTTTCAACAAAAATAGCCAACTTCTTAAAGTTTTCATTTACATATGTATCAACTGGTGCAAGATAAGGTATGTCTGTCTAAGAGCCCCAGGTATTCTTCAACAATATTTTTCTGTTTCTTCTTTATGCATTTTATCAGATAGTTGTCATGAAGGTGTAATTGTAGTTATAAATTCAGGAGGGAACAATGTTGCTTTGCAAAGAGAACACATATGATGGTATCATATCAGAATTCACAATATTTGACAGAGAAATGAGAGGAATACACTAGAATCATTAAATGTTGAGACCTGATAATAGCAATTGAATTCGAACAGAGCTCTACCTTCAAATACTAGATAATTCAATGAATTCAAAGCAAATAGTCCAGATGTAAATATAGACATAAAGGAAGCATCTTAAGGTTTGACCTGTACATATTAGAATGTAAATTATGCTGATGCTGGTTACTCAATTCATTGCTTGGCTCTCAATAAAGGAAGACGGCTGTACGCAGATATCAACTGAGAAACCCAAAGAGCACTCAAATTGTAATTGACCAGTTCCAATCATCAGCAATACATTCACCACACCCAGAATTAGCTCTGCGTCTTGCAACATACCACAGATGTAGCAATAATGACTAGCATATAGAAATTTACAGCAGAAATAAGACTTTGGTCACCTCCGATAGTGTTTGTCTTCAATCATAAATGACTCCTGCAAAATACAGCCTTTCTCTGCCTATAATAATCATCCACGATTTCCCAATAGCCAGCATCAATTAATCATTTCATCTTCTTAGGGGAAACCCACAATCCACATAACACGTTATTGGAAGCCGATAATGATATCTCAATTATGAAGATGATAATGGAAGCCAGATGGTATTCACAGAAAAAGAATGAGTAAGCACAGAAATATTTATTGAGACCTGTTGTAACGTAATCACACATCACCCCTGTAATGTCCGCATTCTGAGCGAGCATCAGAGTTATTGGATTTAGCCTATTACCGGGTCCTTGTAGGCCACCAAGGAAGGCAGAAAAAAACCTACAAGGCAAGAGTGGGAGGAAATTGCCAGAAACCTACCACTCCCCAATGAAGTAGGAGAGGACCTTGCCAACCAAGCTAGCAATCCTTTAGTACAAGTAGTGACTGACGAGGAGAATTTGGAGTTAGACTCCGTACGGAGCAAACTGTCTCTTCTCTCCACACGGGATGAAGACAACAAGGAAAGAAACCTCCAGAGGGAAGTAGCGAAATTATTTCAAAACAACCTATTGGGCATTGAGAACCTAGTCATATCAGGCGAACCAAGGATAGAGGGCCAGAACCAAAAACTCTGAGGAGAAAGCAGTATTGGTACGAAGGAGGTGGCCAAGGTGTAAACGACGTCGGTGGAAGGGTTGAGAGCTCACACGTGGCAGAGGGTGCAAGTGAAGCATAGGTACACAAAGAAAGAGCCAATCCACCCAAGTTCGACACGCACACTGCTGACCAAACCAAAAAGATGGTAAATACCCCGAAGCAACAAAAGCTCCCTAAATTCCTGGAGGATGGATCATAGGACCTTGCTACCACTTAAGACGTGTGAACATATGGGAGGCCAATGGTGAGAATGATCACGACTATTGGTTGAAGGCATTCCCTACTACCTTACGGGGAATTGCCATCAGCTGGTACACAGATTTACCAAGAGTATACAAAACAACATGGAATGACTTAAAGAGGGCATTCGAGGAAGAATTCAAGCTGCTATGAGATGATGACAAGGTAGTAGAAAAAATCTATAACACAAGACAAGGGAAGAATGAGACGGTATGGGCCTAAAATCATAGGCTAAGAAAACTGCTTGGTAAGTTGGAAAACCAGGCAACCAATGGGCTGGAAAAGAGAGGGTTTATCAAAGGAGTGATACCTTCTTTGTGAAAGAAAATGAAAGTGGTACTTCCATCTTCCTACACTGATGCCTATAATCGAGCAGTGGATATCGAGCGTGAGAATAAGACAACCGAGGAAAGAAAGAGATCGACGATGACGATAGTACAAACGAAAGCACTGACAAAGAATCTAAGACCGTGCAAGCCATGAGAAGGGATATGATGTCGATGATGGAGATGAGAGCCGAGAAAGAAGGTACTAGGGATGGCAAAGAATTGTGGTGTACTGACTATAAGGTTGAGGGCCACACAATGGCGAACTGGCCAAAGAAGTCCTTCTGCAGCATCTACCAAGTATTGGGACACTCCATTTAGGAGTGCCTATACAACTTGAAAGCAAGGAGCACCCAAGTGCTCTTTACCCAAGGAGAGCACGCAACCTTACCAACTACACCACCCAGGCCACCTACAAACTCTAATGCCTCATCAGGGGATATCGCAACAACCGGCGAGTGAACAACAACAATAATAACGATAACAATACAATTAGAAGCCACATCCAGAACGATGCAAAGTGGCGACACAAGATACAATGTCGGAGATGCAACGCATGGGGCCACTTTGCACGGCACTGTCATGGTGGGCTAGGAGGTGGAAGTATGTTGTGCAAATGGTGTGGTCCTAGCAATTATGAGGACACCGATTATCCTAAGCAAAAAGGGGTGAACATGCTAGACATCACAAACCCAGAGGAGTTGTTGGCAATCACCAAGTTGCAGGCCAAGAAGGCGGCATACCCTAACCCCCATACTGAGAAGGAAAGTCTGAGGGAAGAAAAGGCCAATATTGAACGAGAAATGGAGGAACAAAGAACGTCACATGAGACTGCCAACACTCCCCTGCAATCGGAATTGAAAAGGAACATTATGTGGAAGATGATGCAAGCCACCGTACCTGTACAGGTGTCTGACCTTCTGGATAATATGCCACAATTGAAGGTGTCCATTACCAATGTAGTTGGTAACAAAACAAGTGAACATGACAATGGCAAGCCGATAGAGCAATAGGGAGACGAGACGACACCACCATAGATCCGATGCTATTGGCAATTAACATCAAGAGGACACTAGTCATGGTAGAAATGGAAATAATGGGACGGAGACTAACAAATACTACTGTGGACGGAGGATCCGACGTAAATGTACTACTGTAGGAAACAAGGAAATCCCTCGGCAAGCCGACACTCTGGCCACCAAGCTTCCATTTGGTGGGTGTCGACCAACATGGCATCAAACCACAAGGAAAACTCATGGCCAAGAAGGTAATCAGTGGTACCTAGCAATTTTTCTTGGACTTCAAGGTCATCTCGTTGGAGAGGAATGCATAAAATGCCCTCCTTGGAAGAGGTTGGTTGATCACCGCGAAGGCAAACCACAAATGGATGAACACGATCTCTATCAAGAGTGACAGAAAGTACATAATTGACTTGCGGAACCAAGAAGGCAGCTAGGAATTGGCCTCTGACTCAGAGTCCAAAAGAGGTGAATTTGACACGGAAGGAGGGATGCAACTCAATGATGAGGGAATATTGGAACTAGGAAATTATCTCGAGGACAACACCAATTATCTGAACAAGTTGTTTCATTGGCAAATGGAAGACTATGAAGTCTTCCACCCAGACTGTAATATGTTGGGAATTGAAGTAGGGCCAAAGCGTGACACTTTTCCTCGTGAGTATGGCGAGTAAAAGGAGTGGTAAGGGTGGATGACACACCGGCCCACCAGTTTGAGATGGGCGGGGCAGTGAAGTATGAAGAACTAAACATACGATTGGTAAACTTAGGGAAAGACGATGATTTGAAGGTCATCTTGGTCGGGGAGGACTGGGACCCTATACTCAAGACAGTGGCATTCAAAATATTCTTGGAATATAAAGATGTTTTTGCTTGGGCATACAAGGATATAAAAGTTGTACTACCAAAGTTATGTGTCCACCGAATTCCTCTCATACCAGGTGCACCACCTATATGGAAGGAATTGTACTATTTGAATAAGAACTATGTTGCCAAGGTACAGGAAAAAATAGAAAAGATGTTGGAGGTGGGCATCATTTTCAAGGTACAAACGAGTGAATGGGTGTCGCCCATAATCATCTTCCTGAAGAAATAAGCTAATCAAATCCAAATCTACGTGGATTTTGAATGCCTCAACACAGTCACCATTAAGGACCCCGTTCCCATCCCCTTAATGGATAACATGTTGGAAGAAGTGGTAGGGCATGAGATGTACTTTTTTATGGATGGGTTCTTTAGCTAAAATCAAATCAGCATTGTCGAGGAAGATAAATTAAAACCCATGTTTGTGGTCGAAGATAAGGTGTACACATATAACAAGATTCCCTTCAAGGTATCAATGCCCCCACCACATTTCCGAGAATAATAATGCATATATTTGAGAAAATGTTGGTTGGCAACTTCAAGGCCTTCCTTGAAAATTGGTCTATATACAATGGGAAGGACACTAATCTCACGGCACTAAAGGAGTGCATGGAAAGATGTCAGAGGGCATAGCAAGCTCAACCTGAAGAAGTGTCAGTTTATGGTACCACAAGGTAAGCTACTCGCTCATATAGTATGCATGGAGGGATTGAAGATTGGCCCTAACAAGACAAGCGTCATCATCCAAAAGCCTGAAGGATGTGACGTGAGTAAAATCATTCTTGGGACATGTGGACTACTACCGACAATTCATCAAAAGGTTTCCCCAAATATCAGTTCCATTAGACAAGCTAACGAAGAAGGGTAAACTATTCATATGGGGAACAAAACAGGAGGAGGCATTCAAAGAGTTCAAGTTTAGACTGGTGAGTGCACTCATCCTAGCAACCCCTAATTGGGACAAGGAATTTTATGTGCATATGGATGCTTTGAACTATGCCATCGGTGCCACATCGGCACATGCCGGTGCAAGGAATTGGAACATCCCATATTCTTTGCTAGTTGGTGTAATGTCCCCTAATTTGTGAATGTCAACTTTCAGAGTATTAGCATATTTACTGACACTTAAGGCTACTAGAGTTGTTCAGAGGGTTTAGTTGGTAGAGCAAGAGGCTATTTTCCCACTCCAGTGGTAAGGGATGTTCAAGATCACTCTTCGTTTGAGTCAAATTGGCACACTTACTATTTATAATAAGTAACTATTTCAGGAGAGTCAGGGTTACTATTCTGAGAAGGGCACTTGAACAATCGGTAGTAGCATGGAGTTGTGGGTACATTGGCAGAGCATTCAGTTTAAGACTTACTATTTATGGTAAGTCTATTTATGGTCAATGTTAAATCTGGCAGGGGCACCCAGACTCATGGTGTACACAGTGTTTGACTCATTCGTCGGCTGGCTTAGTTTGAGGGACTTACTATTTATAGTAAGTCAATTATGCCCATGTTGCACGTGGACTTGGTATTAGCACACTTCGTCAGTTGGCTTAGTGGAATGCCTTTGTTGGGCACATTGATATTATTTATCATTAATAAAGTCTCTTTAGTAATGACAAAGTCATAAAGTTATACTATAAAGTTATTTAATGAGGGCCAAGTGAGTTAAAAAAGTAATTAAATGATTATAATATTAAAGGGGGCCAATTATTTAATGTTTTTCCGTAGTCAACGTAAGAACTTGAAAAGCAAATATCATTTAATGATTTAAAATAAAAGCCAACCAATATCTCACATGAGGAGCATTTAATGAATTAATATTTAACGATGAAAATCAACATCAAAAGAAAATGGGATGTTGAGTTATGAAAAGTGTGATGAAGAAGCATCCAACCGATTTGTATTTGAGTATTATAAATGCATTCAAGGCAAAGGAAAAGTCATTCTATTGTGCATTTGTTATTTGTCTTGAATTTTGCGTGAGCAACCTGGAATTGGGAATTGGGCATTTTGCTGAAGGGTTTCAGCATTGTTGGAGAATTGAGAATTCCTCACAATCTCAGCGCTTTGAATTGGTGAAATACCCAATGAATTGTGCAATGGTGATGGCTTTACTTAGAGGCCATGATTGGATTTATTGGTGATGAGTTTAGTGTTTGACTTTGAATTCATCATATTTCCTTTAGATTTGATTGCAGAGTTTGGTGACTACATAAATAATACTAAATTGCAGCCCTTTTGATAGAGTTTGTAGAGGATTTGAGGTAGTCAATACATGATTTTCAGCCACATGAGCCATCTAGATCAGAGGACCAATACCAGGTCCAAACGTATGACATTTCGGGTTCACAATCACTTCATAATTTGGCATCTAGAGTGCTATTCTCATTGTATGGTGGTTACAGAAGCAAATTGGCAAATTCATAGTATTGTGTCAGGCTTCAAGTTCTCTACATTTGCTGCATTTCATTTTTGAATACCAATAATTGTAAGAGAATGTCTATTATTTTCTATTGAATGAATAAGACAAATCATTGTTGGTTGATTATAAGCATTTCCAATTGCAATTCATGTGTTCTTACTTTTATGCAAAGTTATTCTCTTACCTGGCAACACTTTATAAAAATTCAAGGAATTGCATATTTATTTCAAAAATCAGTCATATATATCATTTGCATAGCAAATTAGTGGTTTGGTAGAGTTAGAACCTACGGAGGTCCTTACAATGGTATCAGAGCTTGCATGTAAAGTGTTTGACAATAAAAGCCAAACATCAAAAATTGAAACAAATCAATGGTTTGGCAGAGTTAGAGTCATTGGGGTTCTTACAGTGGTATCACAATGGTTTCCTGCAATCCTTTTGGGGGTTGGGAATCAAAATTTCATAAATATCTTTCAAGTGATATTTGAGTGACCAGCACTCTTTCTTTATTTCAATCATGGGAAAAATTAGAGAAGAAATTGAATTGGAAGTTGATATAATTTTTAAATAATACTAGATCATGCCAGATAAGTTTTAAAAATTAGATGGTTTTGATGGTTTCTTTAATTACTTGCTTGGATTTAATTCGGAAGTGACTGATACAGTAAATATATTCGGAGAAGTATGGGGAAAAAAAAGAGAAAGGTATGTTTGACACTCCTTCAAGGAAACATATTGAATCAGTTTGCCATAATAAACAGCTTAGTGGTGAAGTTTGGAAGATCTTCATATGTGCAGAGAGGTTTGAGGATGACAACAAAAATTCAGTTTTTTGCAACAGCAGCTTAAACTCTTTGCATTATTATGAGGTAGCAGCAATTACACTTTAGGAACATGCTTCTAGTTTGTTGCCACTTTAAGGTACTGAAAATTTGGGTGCTAAAACTGAGACCAATGATGTAGATTCATGCCATGATTAGTCTGATTTTGCAAATCAGACCTTGGGAAATGAATCTGAATAATTATTTTTGGGTAATGGGTACCAGGATCGTGACTTCCAAGGACTTACTGTTACATGGGAAGTGGGAGTATGCAAGGAGACTGTTGTAGCAGCAGCTTCCACTTTATCAGGTGAGCCATTTGTTGAGGTGCTTAGCAGTAGTGCCTCGGTTGACGATGTGTGCATTGATGATAGCACACATGAAGATCTCTTTCTCATATAGATCTCTTGATAATATCAAGGTCCTACAACCTCATCCATCAAGATTGGTATCTCCAACATTTAGAGGCTTTTCTGATCCATAGAAAATAGAGACCTCCAACAACCAACAAACAAATATCTCCACCAAAGGGATGGGAAAATCACTATGACTCCTCCACTATAATGGGTGATGGAGTGGATCCAATAACCACCCCACTTAGGGTATTCCTATCCTTTGAAACCGTGTGAATAGAGTGAGCCACACCTCCTACCAAAAGCCCCTAATCTTTTGACACCTAAGCACACTTACCTATAGAACTCACAAAGCTACACAGAAGAAGAGAACCAATCTGCAACCCCTACCTCAAACAAAGGATCACAAAGTGTCTACAACCCATAGGAATAAAAGAAAAACCAATGGCATACCCAATAGCAAGCTTAGAAACCCAACATTGAGCCTCCAACTAGATATCCATTAGACGTTCTTCCTCCTCGACATCAAGGTTGTCATTCCATTGCTGCCATGCCAATCATCCTCATCCTTTCCATCATCCTTGTTGTTGTCCTCTCTATGATCCTTACTCACAGTCAGCTACATATTCCCTCCTAATTCTAATCTATTCTTACCACTCACTTTCCCTCTCACCATTACTAGTACTACATTATGTATTACTTAACAAAAATCATTAAAATAATACTATCTTTTTCACATTTGTTATAATGACGATTTTATAAATTTTTACATTTAAAAAAAAAATAGCTATCCCTTTTCCCTAGGATTTTTGGGGAGCTTTTACAAGTCTCCTTTTTGCCTTCCCATATTTGTCATCATCAATGTTGCATAGCAGTATTACCTTCTATTACCCACTAGTTTCACCAAGACCACTCACTAGCACTATTTGCAGCTCTTGCCAAAGAAAACTCTGCATTAGGCATATTTGTGCAGCCAACCTGCATTTATTTTAGAAAACTATTGAGTTGGAATTCTCAAATATGATAAAACCATTTCCAAAGAGGTTGAAATCCGTCGATCTCACAAACAGACTATAAAGTGCAATAATCCAAAATAAGCTATAATCTGCATGGTTCACTATGAAAGGCTTTCGAATGCTAAAGAAATAGGAAATCTAATAGACAAAATTTCTTCATGTCCATAAACAGTTACAACTTCTAAAAATTAGCCCTTTTGTATTATGAAAACATCTCTACATTCAAATACCCTTCAGTCAAAATTTTCAATGTAATTGAGCAAAGATTTGAGAGCAATAGCAGTATCCAATAACGAAATTATGAAACGATACTATCTAGTAAGATAACATAGCTTGAAGTTTGAACACAAACCGTCACAATTTCAGGGCTTCCTATTTCATCGCCGCCATATACAAAAAGCTGCCCTCCATCTTCTGAATTATGCTTTCCATTTGTACACCATCGTAATACTATGACAGGGATTCTACGTTTGCTAGAGGACAACTGTATCTTGACAACAGTTTTACTCAAAGAAATGCCAATGTCTGAATGATGATCTTTACTACTTGAACCAGATGGTATACTCCACAACAAAATATCTCCATCAGTATAGCCCACAGCAAGTATACTCCCATCAACAGATGCCCAGCAAGCACAGCAAATTTCTTTCTCTTCATCGCTATCATCTGCTTCTACCTCTGTTGTTTCGTCTCGCATCCTTGTGGAACTGGCCACATTATCATTCTTCAAATGAAGATTTACACCACCTCTGACTGCAACAGCACATGCTTTATATAAATCCCATAGAATAATCAATCCATTTTCATACGTAATAACCACCCTGCATATAGAATAAAGTCGGATAAAACAATTACACAAAGTAAAAGGAGTGCAAAACTTCAAGTGATTAATTCTGAAAGTAATATACCTTCTTAACACTTGGAGTAAGAAAACTCTACTCTACATAATAAATTATACAAGCCTGTCAAAGGTAAAGTAAGAATCCATGCATAGAACCAGATACTCTTTAGGTGGTCAGAATGCCCTTGTTGAGACCTTCATTAGTGGAATTAAGTGAAACATCATCTTCTATAAAAAAATGTAAATGAAAACTATAGCCTTCACAAATAACACAATTACTTCCTACCAATATAAAGTTATGGGTGCCTAATCAGGAAATATCAAGAATGTGAGTATCTAAAACAAAAGGAAATGAGATGATACTTCAAAATTTACTCAACCATCCAAGCAGACCCACCAACCAAAAATGTCAAGCCATTAGCATACAGAGAAAAGCTATTGTAATTGGATAAACTAAATATTATGTATTCAATCCATAAAGTTTGTGTTAGAAATGCTTGGTGTCAGTTCCAATGCCATTTAAAATCAAAGGCATAGTTTGCAATCCAAGTATACAATCATCTTAAGTAATGTTACTTAATCATCTTCACACTTTTTACATATTCAAGGATTACTAATTGTAAGCTTTTTCCAGTCATGTTTTCTTTGTAGACAATAACAGAGCTTTTAAATCTGTGATTTGCAGTCACGACAATTTTCCTACCACAATTTGATGTCTGAAGTTACAATTTCCAGTAGTGTTTTCTTTGTAGACAATTACAGAGCCTTTCACAGTCACAGAAAACTGAAAACCTGTGTCTAAAAGGGAAAAATCCACAACCAATATTTATAATCTGTTAAAAAACTCGCTAGCGCCTAATGTGTCTACACCAATGTATTTAATTCCAGAGTTCTATGCAACGGCTAGGGAACATTTCAACAAAAAGAAACACAGATTAATAAATTAGCGAAACTGAATGATGGTCCCCCTAAAGGAGTATGTAACTCCCCATAATGGAAAAGTGTTGATTCCCAAATTAAACGATACCTGCATTTACAGCCATATATAAATAATTGAGGATTTTTTTTGGTTCTAAAACCCAGGATTGTTTGTTGTTTTTGCAAGCCAGTTGAAAGAGAAAGATAATATTATTGCTGTTTTAGTAGCAAAGATTACTAAACTCGAACAACCATAACCACTCCAACTGATTGCACATATCTTCAATGCAATAATGAAGTGGTTTCCGAAATTTAAAACAAAGCAATCAGAGATAGCTAATCAACATAAGCACCTTGTACTAGAAGCCAAAATAATTCAAAAACAAGTTGACAAACAAAATTTGTTAAAATTTGTATGTGCATGTGGTCAAGAAGAAGAAAAGACATTCAGTTGTGGAAAAGACTATCCCAGAAAAGTTTGAAGAAGAAAACGCACATCTATTGAAGACACCAAACCTTCATGTCCATGGCCTGACTAAATCAATCAATCCCTTATAGGTATGTCACATATTCTTGTGTGAATCTTTGCACTTGAATGATATCTCCATCAACAAACTTGCACACTAATGAACAGTATTCTTGTCCTTTAATTCAGAATTGTAAAAGAGTGTTTTCAAGCTCTTCATGTGAAAAAGAAACTATTTTCCCTTCCATAGAAAATCTATGGCGGTGAAGGTCTCACACAATTTGAGAAAAATTGAGCATTTACAGCTGATACAGAGATATTCTATATTCTGGTTTGTTTTCTTCATAAGCTCGCATATCCATTTGGGAGGCTGTTTTATCTCCCATAAGCTGCGTTTTGTGTTTGGGAAGCTGCAATTAAAATCTGGAAGGCTGCGTTTTATTTCCCAAGGCCTGCGTTTCATTTCTAGAGGCCTGCGATTCTTTCCTAGTGGCTTGCGTTTCAACCTGGAAGCTGCATTTTTGGGTTGGAAGCTTGTGGTTGTGTTTTGGAAGGATACGTAGCATCTTGTGAGCTGCCTTTCATCCTTCAAAGGCTGCGTGACATTTCCAGCTTGCCACACTTCATGACAAAGGTGCTAAATTACATTTGTTTATTGAAAATTGTAAGACAATTTGTAAATTGATAAATTTAGTCATTCCTGGTGAAGTTATAAAGTTAGAATAAATTGTTAATTTTTTATTATTCAATTCTGGAAAAGATTCAAAAAAATCAAATATTATCAAAAACAAAACTTGCAAACAATTCAGAAAGAAAAGTTATCTTCAGCAAAGAGCTAGGTAGGCTCTTTACAGTGGTATCAGAGCATGTTTCTTGCCATCCTGTGGGGTTTGAAAATCTTGAGTTCCCGCGTTTGATTTGTGAGTGATCAACACTCTAGTTTTTTTTCAATCATGGATAAATACAGAAAACCAGGTAAATATGGGAACCAGTCTAGTCGTGTGTCATGTTACAGGAAACAATCAAGTGCCTTGAAACATGAAATGGACAAATTGAGGCAAACACAAAAAAGGCTAAAAGCCCAACTTGCAGATCCGGTTACTGTTGACAGGGCAGCTAGTTTCATGGTTTTCTTCTTTAGGAAGTCTTCCCCACGAAGACTGCAAGAAGAGAAACGGGATGTTCTCGCACGTGAGACATCTAAAAATCTTCATGATGAGTTTTTAGCAGCTACTCATCATTGTGGAGATGATCCTGTTCTTAGTAGGATAGCCACTAGTCCTGTTTGCACACATGATGTTGGAGGCTTCTTACAGGGACACGTGGATGTGCCTATCTTGTTGACAGATAGTGGTACTGAGTTTCAGCATCCTGAGCCTATTGTTGATGTTGTGGATAGGGTGAGAGTGGAGGATGTTGTAGATACCACTGGGGATTTTGACACCATAGATGATGGTGTTATTTTTTAGGGCTGCAAGGAGTATATGAGCTCTGACAACTCTGATGTTTATGACAGGAGTCGCAGTGTGAATTCAGTGCAAGAGACAGTAGTCTTTTCTTGTATTGAGGTCGTGAGCATGGAGCTATCCAGTGATGACACTCATGATGGGAGTGTTACAGATGAGTCAGGTGACATAGATTCATGCCACAATGTAGGTGATTCAGGCGATGACATTGAATCATGTATGCAGCTGGAGATAGCAGAGGGGTTTCAGATAGATAATGGTGATACTAGCATCACAGATACCTCTAATGTTGAGAGTGAAGATGTTGGGTGTTGAAGTGTTTCTGGCTTTATATCAGACTTTGAGTGTGGACTCAGCGTTGTCATCCGGTGGTGGTGGGTTCTAGGATCCTTTTCTGCAGGGACTCAAGCATGAGGATAGGGAAGCATTTGAGTACCAAGGTAGGGAGTATGTTTTACCTAGTTTCGCTGAGGGGAGTCTACGCACTATGTCCTTTTGTGTGGTAGATAGAGAGGAGTTACAAAGGCATGATTTCATTCAGATAGAGAAGGTTACACATCATGTCTCTCACAGCTCACAAATATCTTATTCAGGTCAGCAGGCAGGAGATGTTCACTTTGTGAACAATCCTTTATTTAATGTGGATGTCACTATCTTATGACAGTCCATTGTTTGAGTTCAACGATGATCCCTTTCAGGTGATGAGTGAGGATGATGATGATTGGGATTCTTTTAGTACACCGGGTTATCAAACAAATTTTAGAGGATGCCAGTTAATTTTTACCGAGCAGTTTACAAAGGTGTACACAATGAGGAGTGCATTTACTTTCACTTTTGATCCTCATGTTCAGGATATCTACCAGTTGCAGAGTTCATCAGTGCATTCATTTGATGACTGGTATGATAGTTTAGTTGGCACACAGATTGGGGGCAAGTCCAGTTTGCCGATTGAGTTGCTTCCGTGTAAGTTACTCACAGTTGAGTTACTCCCATGTGATGCTCCTGTCCCAACATCATCAGTTCGAGTGTTGAGTTCAGTTTCTCATACGTTGCAGTTGGTACTGTTCGTGTTGGAATTATTTTTGCTGGAGTGTGGTGATGATAGGGACATTACTCCATTCTATCATTGGGATCCAAGTGGACTTCTGTGTTTTGTTTTTTGAGATTGCTTGCGGACAAGCAATTTTAGGGAGGGAGGATTGTAATGTCCCCATTTTGAGCGAGCTTTGGAGTTAGTGGTTTTAGCCTATCATTGGGTCCTTGTAGACTAATTCTGGTGATTAGAGGACCTTGTTGTGGGTTTTGGCCCCGTTTTGAGGGCCTTAATATTTATAGTAAGTCATCATATGCTTCTACTGAGCTTAGATGATTTAGAGGAGCTATATCATGCTTTCAGATTTTATTTCGGGCTTCCGGTTTGGATTCCAAGATTCTTAGAGGGAGTGTCTATTTTTAGTAAGTCACCCCGTCAGGTTCATTCATCATTTTTCATCATCAGGATCACTCTTGTGCTGTCAGATTTTGATTTTGATGCTTCCTCAGTTGTTTTCGCAAGATGGGTGAATTATGATTATTATTTAATTAAATCGGATAAGGTTACCATTTTTATTGGGAATGTATTGTGGGCATCGTAGTGTTATAGCTCGTTGGAACCGGATTAAGAAGTTTAAAATTTTGAGCTCATAAAACAGGGACCCTGTGTCAGAATATGGTTATTTTAATGAAAGGGTCATTTTCAGCATTAAAGTGAAGGGAAATATAATAGTTTATTATATTTCAAATGTGCAACCATAAAGCAAGTGGCTTTTAAGTGAAAAGTGTTATTGAGAAGCTATGGAAGACATTATATATACAGCCTTATGAGAATTCGAACCTCATTCTAGACTTGTGCATTTTTTATGAAGTTTTTGGTGTGGAGAAACTCTTCAAGGGTTTGAGGATTGATTCCTCTCTTCTGCATTTTAAATCACTATTCTTGGTGGTGAATTGTGCAACTGATTTCTGGAAATTTAATCCTGATTCTGTGCATGCAAACTTGGTGTTGTTGTATACCAAATTTGAGAAAAATTGAGCATTTACAGCTGATACAGAGATATTCTATATTCTGGTTTGTTTTCTTCATAAGCTCGCATATCCATTTGGGAGGCTATTTTATCTCCCATAAGCTGCGTTTTGTGTTCGGAAAGCTGCAATTAAAATCTGGAAGGCTGCGTTTTATTTCCCAAGCCCTGCGTTACATTTTTAGAGGCCTGCAATTTTTTCCTAGTGGCCTACGTTTCAACCTGGAGGCTGCATTTTTGGGTTGGAAGCTTGTGGTTGTGTTTTGGAAGGATACGTAGCATCTCTTGTGAGTTGTGTTTCATCCTTCAAAGGCTGTGTGACATTTCCAGCTTGCTACACTTCATGATAAAGGTGCTAAATTGCATTTCTTTATTGAAAATTGTTAGACAATTTGCAAATTAATAAATTTAGTCATTCCTGGTGAAGTTATCAAGTTAGAATAAATTGTTAATTTTTTATTATTCAATTCTGGAAAAGATTCAAAAAATTCAAATATTATCAAAAACAAAAACAAAACTTGCAAACAATTCAGAAAGAAAAGTTATCTTCAGCAAAGAACCAGGTAGGCTCTTTACAAACTAAGGCCCAATCACTACAAAAGACTGGCCTGGTGGTGAGGGCGGCTACCCAGGGCATTAAGGGTGTGGAGAACATCTCCCATCACCGAAGCATCCAAGGGTGGGGAACACCCCCAATTATGCAGACCCTGGACACGTGGCTGCGGGAAACACCACCCGCACACGGGACATTACTGTTAATATTTATAGCCTGACGACTTAGATCAAACTCGGACATCAAAATGAATAATTATCTATTATTAATAATCACCCTAGATTGTACGATTTTATAATAATAATAGTATTATTATAAAATAGAAACAATCAATATATATTCTTTTTTATAATTAAAAAGGGCCCATTATGTGGACAAGTCGTCCCTCTTTGAGGGAGACAATATTGATTATATTCACATATATATGGAGATCGATTTTGAGAGCAAGAGATCATCAGAAACATAGTATGTATCTCTACTCTTGTAAATCTAATATATGTGAAATTAGCTTTGCACCTTGGAGCGAAATTAATTAGTTTCTAATTCAGTTCTGGGAGCAGCATCTCAGGAGAAGAACACAGCAGATTGGATTATGACCTAGGGCTGATTTCGGACCTGCTGTAGCATCATCCATTCAAGGCAGATTTACATCGAGTTTCAATCAACTTGGAGAGTAAATCGGGTACTTTCCTTCCAGCTTATTTTATGTTAAATTGTTTCAATTTTAGATCATCTAGAGATTGTTAATTTCCTTGAATTAATCTGAAAATCTCAACATGGTATCAGAGCCTAGGTAGAATAAAAGATCATACTTAGATTATTAGGAAAATCACTCTTAAACCCTAAAGATTTGAAACATGGAATGTTCAGCCCTATATTCAGCCTTATCTACCCAAACCTCAAATAAACTCTCATGAGTTATTGATAGTGGAGCCTCAAGGCACATCTCCGGGTTCCAGGAAAACTTTGATAATTTTTCAAAAAACATTAAGGAAAACATTACCATAGGAGATGACACCTCATATCCAATTATGCGCTTTGGGAATTGTAACATTCAATTGAAGTCTGGCATACCCTTGCAACTATATCATGTCTTATATGTTCTGGGCATAAAAAGAAACCTAGTTTCCATATCAGCACTTGAGGATAAGGGATATAAAATTGCCTTTATGGATGCAAAAGTCTTAGCTTGGACCAAAAATTCTACATTAAAACAAGCATACACCATAGGACTTAGACATGAGTGTCTTTATAGACTTGATACTATTTCATCTCAAGCCCTAGTGGTTGAATCAATCAACTCGAGTGATCTTTGGCATAGGAGGCTAGGGCATCTAAACTTTCAATCATTATCTTCTATGGATAAAATTGTAGTAGGCTTCCCTCATTTATCTCCTAGACATGAAGGAATATGTGAAGGATGTGCATTAGGGAAAATTTTCAAATCCTCCTTCCCTACTAGTGAAAGCAAGACTAAGGAAATTTTGGAAATAATTCATTCGGCTCTTTGTGGACCCATGTCCGTACCATCTATTGGAGCATATCTCTATTACATCATCTTTCTAGATGACTTTTCAAGAAAGACTTGGATATTGTAATGTCCCCGTTTCTTTGGGCTTATGGGATTAGCTTGGTTTAGCGACCCTGACAGGCTAATAAAGCGATCAGAGGGGGTCAGATGGTGGAGCCAGTGTTGGGATTCCATTCTGGAGATTCAATTTACCGGGTCTGCTCTTCGTTCGGGTCAATTTGGTCGACTTACTATTTTTAGTAAGTGTTTTTTTGGGCATGGTCAGGATTAGCGGGGTGTCTGCACGGAGTGTCAGATATATCAGGATCGAGTTTTAGAGAATCTTCAGTTTGAGAGACTTACTATTTATAGTAAATCTATTTTTAGCAGCTGGCTATTTTTGGCAGTGGGTTATTTCCGGCAGGGTAGTTGGCGTTTGAGGCTCTGGTGTTGGAAATAAGTTTGTTTCAGTCAACAGAATTCAGTGGCTTTTGTTTTTAAAGTTATCGTTATTAAATTGAAGTAGTTTAATTTAATAACTTAAGTACTTTATAACTTTAATGTTATAAAGTGAAATTATCATTCAAAAGCCATTTATATTAAAAAAAAAGTGAAATTGTGCTTTTTCCGAAAGAGCTATAAGTACAACTCGAAAAAGCACTTTCATTTACCATTATTGATTTGATAAATTGCTTATGAGAGAATTCTGCTTGGCTTGGAAAAGCTAGGGTTTCTGGAGCTTGGTCTTCATTTTTGGAGAGAATTCTTCTAAGATTTGTCGAGTTTGGTCTTCTTCTAGGAGAGAGCTCGTTCTGATACTGAATTGAATCCAATGCTGAGGTATACTGGATTCTGGTGAAGTTTTTTTTAATTCTACAGGCAAAATTGAATTGTTCTCAAAGAATTCAATTTGTTATTTGTTGAGGTCTGAATTTTATTTGGGAAATCTGCTATCAATAAATTGTTGGGGGTTTGATCTATGAATTATGAAATCCATTGTGATTTAATTTTCTGGTGTTCGACTGAAGAATTTTTGGTGACTAAATTATATGAGAAAACAGTCACGTGACTGAATTCTGGGTCGTGTTGCATTAGCAAAGTTCTACGTTTGGTTTCCAAAATTCTCCCATACTCCACGCAATTGTTGTGAGGTGGTCTTCGAAAGTTGGTGTTTAGCTGGGCAGTTTCAGTTCACCATTCCCTGCTCACGTGATCCCAAAGAACCATCTATCTGCATTTTGCAAGGGCTGCATTGCTTCAGGAAGTCGTGTTTTATCTCCTAGCTGCCACGTGACTTCTTTTATGGCTGTTTCCATACCTCCAAAGCCTGTGTTTTCAATTCTTAAGTTGGTTCGTGGATCATACCTGCTCCTGCGTGTAATTCCAGTGGGTGCCGTCAGATTTCCCGAGCTGTGTCTAGTGTTCCGGAAAGCATAAAAGCTGCAAGCACATGGATTGCCAGGTGCTCTTCAATTTGAGGAATCAACTGTTCTTATATATTATTTTTTGTGGACACAAGAAATAAATATAGAGTTTGTGTAGAGATATTTGTTGATCTTGTTAATATTTGATTTGGAGGAAGTTTAATTTCAAATTTAAAATTTGCAATAACAAGACTTTGAACAAGAATTTGTTAATTTTTAAATAAGAAAACAATAAATTCCGAAGGAGTCAGAAACAGGCTCTTCACAGTGGTATCAGAGCACTGATCTTGCCATCCTGAAGGGTATGAAAATAAAATAATGGCAGACAGATTTATACCAGGAGGGTACTATACCCGCAGGGATAGAAATTCACCACCTCCTGAAGGTAATGAACAGGGCCCACAGAATGAAAAGGCAAGAAATGGGAATAATATCGGAAATGATGTTGGTAGGGAGGCCAGAGATGCCTTTAGGAACATAGCAGATGGTCAACATCATGTTGCAAATGTATTGCAACAGCTTTCAGACACTCTACAGTGCATCGCATTACCAGGTGATCGTGCTAGAGACAGAGGTGCGAGGAGTGTTTCAAACAGATCACACAGGTCACGAGCATATAACAGGCGTGATTATAGAGCTGACTGTACAAGTATTTATGATAGGCCTCTTCATCCTACTTTCTTGAGGCCTAAGCTGGATGCAGTTAGTGTAGAGACAGAGCCGACATCATTCATTCATGACATAGTGGCACAGTTTGCAAAGTGGGATGCTCTTCCAGAAGCAATTAAGAGGAATTTGAATTTTGACAGGTACTTGATACAGAAGAGAGAGCATTCTAGAGGTTCTTCTCAGGAGGATGTGGCTATGACAGACTTGCTTGAGGACAGTTGCATTGAGTCTCATCATATCCATGAGACAGGAGCTCGTGATCAGGAGAATGCTAATGTCATGATAGCCACCAGTGATGGCAGCCCTACATCAACTCGTAGCAATGAAATTACTAATGATATAGGTTCTGATTTTTATGACAGCAGTCCTATGTGTGAGCTTATTGATGACGTTGATGACAGGGCAAGTGTAAGGGGTGTTGTGGACACTAGCGATGTTATCTATGAGGATGATTTTCATGCTACAACGAGTCTGGTATATCATATCAGATATTGGATGATGATAGGTTCCAAGATCATAATTTACAGGGACTTATTGCAGATGGGGAGGATTTACAGAGGCATGAGTCAATTCAAAGAGAGCAGATTACACATCATGTCTCTCAGAGTTCACCGTATTATGGCTTAGATCAGTAGATGGGTGCTGTTCACTTTGTGAACAACCCTTTATTTGATGTGGATGTCGGTATGACTTATGACAATCCACTATTTGAGTTTAGTGATGATCCCTTACAGGAGATGTACAATCATGATGTTGATGATGTTTGGGATCCGATTTGTGCACCGACTCATCAGGCAGATTGCGCAGGAGGTCAGTCAGGCCTAGCTGATCAGTTTTCAGGGATGTACGCGGTGAGGAGTGCTTATAGCTTCACATTCGATCCTCACGCTCAGGATGTCTATCAGTCACACAATTCTTCAGTGCATCCCTTTTATGACAGATATGATGATTTGGTTAGTTCGAAGACTGGGAGTAAGTCCAGTCTGTTGGTTGAGTCACTTCCACATGAGTTACTCTCGGTTGAGTTTCTCCCACGTGGCGATCCAGTTGCAGTATCATCAGTACAGGGGTTAAGTGCAGATTTCCAGTTGCTGATGTCGGTACTGCTGATGTTGTTGACTTCTTTACAGGAGTATGATATTGATTGGGACATTACTCATGACCATCCTTAGGATCCGGGTGGTTTGTGATTTTGCTTGTTTTCCTGATTGCTTGACGACAAGCAATCTTGGGAAGGGAGGACTGTAATGTCCCCGTTTTTTTGGACTTATGGGATTAGCTTGGTTTGGCGACCCTGACAGGCTAATCAAGCGATCAGAGGAAGTCAAATGGTGGAGCCAGTGTTGGGATTTCATTCTAGAGATTCAGTTTACCGGGTCTGCTCTTTGTTCGGGTCAATTTGGTCAACTTACTATTTTTAGTAAGTGCTATTTTGGGCATGCCAGGATTAGTAGGGTGTCTACACGGAGTGTCAGATATATCAAGATCGAGTTTCAAGGAATCTTCAGTTTGAGAGACTTACTATTTATAGTAAATCTATGTTTAGCAGCTGGCTATTTTTGGCAGTGGGTTATTTCCGGCAGGGTAGTTGGCGTTTGAGGCTCTAGTGTCGGAAATAAATTTGTTTCAGTCAGAAGAATTCAATGGCTTTTGTTTTTAAAGTTATCGTTATTAAATTGAAGTATTTTAATTTAATAACTTAAGTACTTTATAACTTTAATGTTATAAAGTGAAATTTTCTTTTAAAAGCCTTTTATATAAAAAAAAAAGTGAAATTGTGCTTTTTCCGAAAAAGCTATAAGTACAACTCAATAAAGCACTTTCATTTACCATTGTTGATTTGATAAATTGTTTATGAGAGAATTCTGCTTGGCTTGGAAAAGCTAG
Organism: Chamaecyparis obtusa; assembly: GCA_027943335.1. Classification (NCBI taxonomy): domain Eukaryota; kingdom Viridiplantae; phylum Streptophyta; class Pinopsida; order Cupressales; family Cupressaceae; genus Chamaecyparis; species Chamaecyparis obtusa. The sequence continues at coordinate 688,953 of BSBK01001637.1, read as the reverse complement.
GGTTTCTGGAGCTTGGTCTTCATTTTTGGAGAGAGTTCTTCTGAGATTTGTCGAGTTTGGTCTTCTTCCAGGAGAGAGCTTGTTCTGATACTGAATTGAATCCAGTGTTGAGGTACACTGGATTCTGGTTAAGTTTTTTTTAATTCTACAGGCAAAATTGAATTGTTTTCAAAGAATTCAATTTGTTATTTGCTGAGGTCTTAATTTTATTTGGGAAATCTGCTATCAATAAATTGTTGGGGGTTTGATCTGTGAATTATGAAATCCATTGTGATTTAATTTGCTGGTGTTCGACTGAAGAATTTTTGGTGACTGAATTATATGAGAAAACAGTCACGTGACTGAATTCTGGGCCATGTTGCATTAGCATAGTTCTACGTTTGGTTTCCAGATTTCTCCCATACTCCACACAATTGCTGTGAGGTGGTCTTCGAAAGTTGGTGTTTAGCTGGGCAGTTTCAGTTCACCATTCCCTGCTCATGTGATCCCAAAGAACCGTCTATCTGCATTTTGCAAGGGCTGCATTGCTTTAGGAAGTCGTGTTTTATCTCCTAGCAGCCATGTGACTTCTTTTCTGGCTGTTTGCATACCTCCAAAGCCTGCGTTTTCAGTTCTTAAGCTGGCTCGTGGATCATACCTGCTGCTACGTGTAATTCCAGTGGGTGCTGTCAGATTTCCTGAGTTGTGTCTAGTGTTCCGGAAAGCATAAAAGCTGCAAGCATGTGGATTGCCAGGTGCTCTTCAATTTGAGGAATGAACTGTTCTTATATATTATTTTTTGTGGACACAAGAAATAAATATAGAGTTTATGTAGAGATATTTGTTGATCTTGTTAATATCTGATTTGGAGGAAGTTTAATTTCAAATTTAAAATTTGCAATAACAAGACTTTGAACAAGAATTTGTTAATTTTTAAATAAGAAAACAATAAATTCTGAAGGAGTCGGAAACAGGCTCTTCACAGATATATTTTCTTAAGAACAAGGAATCTATTGATGTTCTCAACAAATTCAAAGAGTTCAAAGCCCTAATAGAGAATCTTACGAACAAGAAGATAAGAATTCCTAGAACGGATAATGGCAGAGAATACATTTCTGAAATCTTTAGCTCCTTTTGTATAGAATCAGGGATTAAGAGGGAGTTCATTGTTCGTTACAACCCTCAACACAATGGAATAGCTGAAAGGAAGAATAGAACCATAGTTGAAGCAACAAAGGCCATGTTACATGATCAAAATGTGCATACTTCACTATGGGCTAAGGCATCCAACACTGCGGTTTACATTCAAAATAGATGTCCTCATTCAGCTCTGCACAATAAGACTCTTGAAGAGGCATTTAGTGGTAACAAACCTGATGTGAGTCATCTTCGGATATTTGGTTGTCCTGTGTATTTTCATGTTCCAAAAGAAAAGAGGACAAAATTAGAACCTTCAGGAAAGAAGGGAATATTTGTAGGATATAGAGAATCTGCCAAGGCATATAGGATATATGTTCCAGGACAAAGACATATTGAATTAAGCAGAGATGTGATATTTGAAGGTCTTGTATTCTCTATCTCTAAAGATTTGGCATGTGATGAATTAACTCATTCCAACCCTCCTGAGAATCAAGGGGAGTATCATGATATTGTTGAACATGATCAAGTAAATGAACCTAGCACTTCCATCATCAAGAAAAGACCGTTGTGGGCCACCAAAATGTTGGAAGATGCAAACAACTTTGCAGCTCCGGCAGGAACTTTCAGGGAAAGTAAAAGACCTAAGAAATACTCTAACTATGCTGCACTTATGACTGAAATTATAGATTTTGAACCCTCTTCTATTTGTGAAGCACTTAAAATCCAAGCTTGGAAAGATGCAATGTCAGAAGAATATGGATCCATAATGAAGAACGATGTATGGGATATTGTTCCTAGACCCAAGAACAAATCCGTGGTATCATCAAAATGGATATTCAAGATTAAACATGTTGCGGATGGTAGTATTGAGAAACATAAAGCCAGATTAGTAGCCAGAGGATTTACCCAAAAGGAAGGAATAGATTATCATGAGACTTTTGCTCCCGTTCCTCGATATTCCTCAGTTAGGGCAATAAATGCAATTGCGGCTTCCAAAGGTTGGAAGATCCATCAAATGGATGTTAAAACTGCATTTCTTAATGGAGAAATTGAAGAGGAAGTGTATATAGAGCAACTTGAAGGATTTCTTACGAAGGATCAACAATCTTATGTATGCAAGCTTAAGAAAGCTTTATATGGGCTCAAACAAGCTCCTCGAGCATGGTATGAAAGGATTGATCGCTATCTCTTCAAAATATGGGATTTTCAAAGAACGATGCAAATCCTAATATCTATTTCAAGATATCTAGTGGAGACATTGATATTAGTACTATACGTAGATGATCTTCTAATCACGGGAGAAGAATACCTTATAGCAAATTGCAAGCAAGACCTTGCAAAGGAATTTGAAATGAAGGATCTTGGCCTTCTTCATTATTTTCTTGGTTTAGAAGTATGGCAACAATCTTCTGGAATTATTGTGAATCAAGGAAAATATACAGTTGATATTTTAAAGAGATTTGGTATGATGGATTGTAAACCAATGTCCATACCTATGTAAATCAACCTCCTTAAGTTAAGAGAAGCCTCGGCTAGTTCTGAGGCAGCAGATGCTAGTTTGTACTGTCAAATTATTGGATCTCTTTTGTATCTAGTTAGCACTAGACCTAATATTTGTTATGTCATAAATGTTCTAAGTCAGTTTATGGTAGAACCTAAACAATTGCATATGAGTGCAGCTAAGCATATTTTGAGATATCTTCATGGGACCATTGAGTATGGTCTATTATACAAAAATGTAAAACTGGATCTTCATGGCTTAACAGATTTAGATTGGGCAGGATGCATTACAGACCGGAAGAGTACATCCGGATGTTGTTTTAGCTTGGGATCAGCTATGATTTCTTGGTTTACCAAGAAACAAAACTCCGTTGCTCAGAGTTCAACAGAAGCAGAGTATTTTGCAGCTTCTCTCCGAGCTAGAGAAGCAGTTTGGTTAAGGAAACTCATAGTGGGATTATTCAGACAATCTATGGAACCTACTGTTATCTTTTGTGATAATCAGAGCTGCATTAAACTTGTCATCAACCCTGTGTTTCATAATAGGTCCAAACATATTGAGATTCCTTATCACTATGTCAAGGACATGGTGGAAAGAAAGGTCATTAAATTAGAATATGTATGTACTGATGAACAAACTGCAGACATTCTCACCAAACCTTTAGCAAGAGGCAAACTTGAACATTTCAGGAATAAACTTGGCTTGGTGAAAATATGAGTTTGTTGTACTGACATTTCTTTTGTGGTAAAGCTATATATGATTTTCATTTATGCTTGCATCTGAATTGTGGCAGTTCACATTTATATTTTTGTTAAATATCATTTGATATTCTGAGTCTGGGGGCCTCGTGGATCAGGGATCCACATCCGAGCACTTGGTGAATATCATGGATTTGATATTTGTTAGGCCAATGCTCAAGGATGTCATTAATTTGATATCTGGTGAATCAGGGATTCACTTCTTCGCATATGGTGGACATCATGGATTTAATGTCTGGAGGCCATTTGCTCCAAGTACTTGGTGAATATCATGGATTTATTATTCGTTAGGCCAATACTCGAGGATATCATTAATTTGATATCTGGTAGATCAGGGATCTACTTCTTAGCATATGGTGGACATCATGGATTTGATGTTTGGAGGCCATTTGCTCCGAGAACTTGGTGAATATCATGGATTTGATATTCGTTAGGCCAATACTTGAGGATATCATTAATTTGATATCTGGTAGATCAGGGATCTACTTCTTAGCATATGGTGGACATCATGGATTTGATGTCTAGAGGCCATTTGCTCCGAGTACTTGGTGAATATAATGGATTTGATATTCGTTAGACCAATACTCTTGATATCATGGATTTGATATCTATTGAGTCAAGGTGACTCTTAATTAACATCATGGACTTGATGTTTCTATATATTGGAGAATTTGGTAAATTCAATGTTATCATGAATATCATGGACTTGATATTCTTGTGGACCTGATCAATCCACACATTCAGGAGGATAACGTTTTTTTTTAGCCAAATTATTAAATAGACTTGGACTTATGGTAGATAGGATCTACCTTCATAGACTTGGAATCTATGATATCTCTAGATAGGGTATCCGAGATGATTATGTTTTTGTTCTCACTATCAATGATGATAGTTAAGGGTGTATCTTGGAATAGATGGGATCTATGGTTTGATCTTACCCTCCAGACTAAGGGGGAGTAATATTTATAGCCTATCGGCTTAGATCAAACTCGGACATCAGAATTAATAATTATCTATTATTAATAATCACCCTAGATTGTACGATTTTATAATAATAATAATATTATTATAAAATAGAAACAATCAATATAGATTGTGTTTTATAATTAAAAAGGGCCCATTATGTGGACAAGTCGTCCCTCTTTGAGGGAGACAATATTGATTATATTCACATATATATGGAGATCGATTTTGAGAGCAAGAGATCATCAAAAACATAATATGTATCTATGCTCTTCTAAATCTAATCTATGCGAAATTATCTCTGCACCTTGGAGCGAAATTAATTAGTTTCTAATTCACTTCTGGGAGCAGCATCGCAGGAGAAGAGCACAGCAGATTGGATTATGACCTAGGGCTGATTTCGGACCTGCTATAGCATCATCCATTCAAGGCAGATTTACATCGAGTTTCAATCAACTTGGAGAGTAAATCGGGCACTTTCCTTCCAGCTTATTCTATGATAAATTGTTTCAATTTTAGATCATCTAGAGATTGTTAATTTCCTTGAATTAATCTGAAAATCTCAACAATTACAGCCCACCACGCTCCGCGGGTCTCGACATCGAGACCTCGGCTCTGATGCCACTAAGGCCCAACCACTACACCAGAAAACCGGCCTGGTGGTGAGGGCGGCTACCCAGGGTGTTAAGGGTGTGGGGAACATCTCCCATCACCAGAGCATCCAAGGGTGGGGACCACCCCCAATTACGCAGACCCCGGACACGTGGTTGTGGGGAAGACCACCCGCACACGGGACATTACTTTATGAGATAAGTGGCGAATTTGATATGCAAAACATATTTAAAATTTTGTTCAAGCAAGTTGATTTTTGACTTAAGAGTATGTTGGTGGCAATTTTTAAACCGTTTACATGTTTTTAAGAGTTGATAGATGAAATGCGAACATGCTTGTAAAGCCCATTTTTGGTCTTGCTAAATTCCAAGCATGTATCCCTTCATCCAAACCCCGTCGGTGGCTATTATGTTAAGTTTGCATATGCCAAAACATGGACAAAGCCTATGACTATTCTAAGGGCATCGTTTTTATTTGTTTATAAAACGTGTATGAAAGCTCATTGATATTAAAACGTAGTCCCAACATATGTTGTATCATTATCAAAACCCTTTATAAGACTAGGGCGTTAATTTTGATAGGCTTTACATATATTTACAAACCAAACACATAATCTGTATCAATGATCTCCAAATGCCCGTTTTAACTCATAAACAATATTTATTTTAAGTATTGCATCTTTTAGAAGCAGTGTTCACATATGTAAATGTCTTTTGGAAGCCCATCATGATTTAGAAAGGCATATTTTATATGCGATCTCCTTGCCAAAGCTAATCTTTGCCTGTAACATGCATCTAAAACCCCGTCCTAGGGAAAAACGTCTTCTTTCAGTTTGCATTCATCACTACAAATCACGATTTTATCCTCTAGGGCGTCATCTTTCGGTGGCATTGCATCTCTCTTTCAAACTCAAGGAAACACAACAATTTGCAGGTTTGAATGGTTCTTTCTTATTGCTATTTCTATGCATTTTTGTTCTCCATCATGGACATTTGTCAAAAACCCCCTATTGACTCAAGAAATGCATTTATTTGGGAAAGAATTAATCAAATTTCTTTGCCTATATAGCTTCAATCTTGGAGTCTTTTGCTAAATCCGAAATCACTTGGATTAAATACAGATTTTCTTCAAGATTTTAAAAGATTGTTTCCTTTGTATTTCTCAAGAGGTAAGTTTATTTCCTTCTTGAAATCATTATGCGATTCAAGCTGAAAAGCCCACCTTCAAGTCATTTATATACACTTTTCCTTCTCTCTCTAAAGCTGCAAATGAACTTAAAAATCCCGTTTATAGGCGTCAAATAGCTTTCCGGATAACTTGTAGTGGGACATAAAAATCCCACCTATGAGTAAATGAATTTTCTTTTTATATATATGTACATATGCATGCCATTTACTTGCTCCAAACTTGCTGTCCACACATATGCAGCGCCCTCACAAAAACCGTTTTTAAGTTTTTCCATCTTTTAAAAGAGCTGATTTTGGCCAAAATCTATTACCCTTTTCTGCTCAAAAGATCTCCAATCCTATTTCCAATTTACATACTTTCAAATCCACGCAATTTGTGTCTCAAATCAGCTTAGTATGGATCTGTCAAATGAAGATGTAGTCACATTTTGGAATTTCCATGTAACAGTGTCGCTCGCACACAAGCTTGCTATGTCAGAAGAAGTTGTTCCTTTGAAGGGCAAAGACAAGAAGAAAATGAAGTATCAGTATGATAAGTATCAAAATTCCATGTCTCCTTCACAATTCACATCATATGTTGATGAGATCCAGGATACCGAACTTGGTCACCTGCATATGGGTGAGTTTCTTCAAAGGGTTGAATCTTCAACCAAAGATGAGATGCTTCTTGTCAGACAGAGCTATATCCACCTAGTTTCTACATTTCCTATGGCTGCCCTAGAGCCAGAATTTGTCATGGCATGTGCAAAGAATTTTGATTATTCTTCCAAAACTATCAGAGACCACGATGCGAACACCGTCATCATCTTGGATCCTGATGCCATAGATCGAATCTACAAAGTGCCACCTATGCCTGTGGTCACTGGTGCCAATGTGGGACCATTATCAACAGCTGACTTTGAGGTCCAACTGCATTCATTACCAGAGGGTACAAGATACTTTCTATGGATACTACATGTGTTTGTTTAACAAAGAGATTCCTAACAAGCGAGTATCAGACGAGGCCTTGAACAAAGTGAACAAGTACAGTTGCCTTTTCTTGCAGTTTCCCAACTTTACATACCTTTGAGTTGGTTATTTCTGCGGTGAGCCCTACACCTTGCCATGCTACCCTATGGACAAGATCATTTTGATGGAGTTGGCGAGACAGTTGATGGTAGTGCAAACCTATCAGTCAACATTACACAACCCTAGAGTGGGTATTTCCTCACGAAATCCACCCAGAATAGGAGGGTATTCTTTGGTTACAGTGCCCAAGGCCAAAAACATGGAGATTCAGCTTCAGAAGATCACTCTTAAAAAGTTCATGTCCAGAAGTTTCTTTGACATGTGCATCGTCTTGAGGACCTCTAGATTGACCAGCGTACAAAGGTTGATATCAAAAGGTTGGATTACTTCACGTTAACTCTAAAGCAGATAATGGACTTAAACTTGGTAGAGATTCCTAACGGAGTTGACGATGATGGGGATGTTCTAGATCCGGAATATATGAAACACCATGTTGAGACCTTGTCTATTCTACCACCTTCATGGTCAGTTAAGGAGAACATGTCCATCTAGGACAGGTTTCAGCCCATCCTTGCTAACACGAACATCTGGCTGAAGAGAAGGGGTCTCAAGTGCATAAATATCAAGTCGGGAAAAGGCTTCGATCCTACTGGTCCGATTGGGCTAAGGTCGGAAATCAAAGGCAAAGGAAAGGATGGGGCTTCTACACCTGAGGTTCAAACTATTCTGAAGCTTACCATCAAAGGAGGCAAGTTTACAATCAAGGCTCCTGAGATCAATATCATAGAACCTGAAAGGATACATGTTCTGGTGCTGAGAGGGGAGGGTTGAATTAGCACCCACTAAAACTTGAAAACACTAATAGATCTATTAACTGTTACTGCATGCAAAACAGATCCTATAAAATAAATAATCAACACAAGGTCACAGCAGCATAGAACACCAAATATATCACGAGGAAACCCAAAATGGGAGAAAACCACGGTGAGTAAAACTCACAAATTTTACACTTTTCTAAAGTGTGCCCTATGAAAAGCCTTCCTTGTTAAGGGATTACAAACACACTATTAAGTGCGACCCGGTTAAGGGATTTAAAATAAGGCCCGTTAAAGCCTGCCTTGTCAAAGGACGTTAGAACATCTACTAGATGTCACCCGGTTAAGGGATTTGATACAAGGGACTTGTTAATGTCCACCCAACTACTGGGATTTGATTATTGCAATTGTTAGAGAGCAATAGAGGGGTTGATCCTTTGAAATGGCTTTGCAGAGCCTGATAAGATAGTTGTTTCATCCACTAGGAGTCATCACCAGGCACCACAGGTATGCTCTCTTCAGGTTATTGTGCTTCCTTGCACACTCTCCTCTTTTTCTTCTTCTCTCCTCCTTTTCCCTTACAGTAGCTTTGATCAGCATACAATTTCACTCTTTCTCTTTGGCAGAATGAAGGAAAATGATTTTCTTCGTTGACTGAAGAATAAATAGACTTCCTACAGAGCATAAGACAAATCTTCCCGCTCTTTGCTGTTGCGATCTCTTTTTGATCCATCATCCAGTTGTGTTTAAGTCATGTGAGGAAACATCAGATGCATGACACAAGCTTTCCCTTAATAGAAGATCCGTCGTGAAGTCATGTTTCAGTCTTGTGAAGGAAACATCAAATACGTGTCACATACTTTCCCTTAGAAGAAATTCCTCCATGATTTATGCAATGAATCTCGACAAGGGAATCTCCTTAGTATCCTTCAACTTTGCCTTTCACCGGTCTTTTCTTTAACAGAAACTCCTGTGTGATTTTTGCAACAAATCTTGTTAGAAGATTCACTTAAGTGTCCGTCAACTGTGCCTTTCACCAGTCACTTAACGATCATCTCTTTCACCGGTTTACACCTTTCCTTATGTAGTGTTCTGGTCTCTTTCTTCATCGGTCACTGCTCTGGTTAGTGACTTCACCAGTCACTATCTTCATCGGTCGCTTCTTCACCGGTCACTGTCTTCACCGATTGCTTCTGCTCATCACCGTGTCATCGGTTACCGGTCTCTTGTCACTTGTTCCCCAGTATTTGGACATTGTTAGCTTAGACATTTAATGAAATCAATGACAACCCCAATTTTACCATTTATCGGTAATGCCAACAGATGAGATGCATGAGGAGCCTATTCCTGAGGTACCACGTTCCATGGACACATCAGTAACGACAGCACTTCCAGATTTCGTACCGGTGTCAGATGAGTCTCCTGACTCTGCGCTGGATACAGACATGGATTCATTCTCCACGGTACATGTTCCTCATGTGGATCCTTCTATGATTACACCTACCATGCCCATCTCCTCGATAGCTCTTGCATATACATCAGAGGATCAATATGGCAGCTTAGAGAATGTGTTTGACGCATACTCTACATTTCCCTCTATGTCTAATGTACCTATGACATCGCTTGACACTACAACTACACAATTTGACCAGTTCATAGCTGAGGTTGCACGGAGTAGCTCGGCACCAATAGCGATTCAGACAAAGACTCCTACTATAGTCACTACTATTGCACAAGTGGAGACAATGACTACCATGGCTACTACATCAACATCTGAGTCTTCTTTTTCTATACCTCCGTGGTTAAGTTCTATTAGTCAAAAGTGGAAGAAACAAGAGAATCCTCCCGAAGAATTTGATTTTAGATATCTTCAAGGCAGCATATCAAAATACCACAAGACGAGTATAATCCGTAAGGCAACTACTATTCCACAACATACAAGCGCACCTAATCTACAGTTGTTCATGACTCTCTTCGCAAATCCGAGGCTTTTGTCAACACCCTCTAAAGATAACTTCTCGATGCCCCCCCCCCATCTTCTTCCCCGGCTAGGAGTTGAATAGGTGCATCAGAGATGGCATATACATACAGTTCATTCATACTATTTGGGTTGATCCCCGTGGGGTTCTTCACCCTAAGATGGCCTTCTATGCAAAGAATTTTCTTGATCTGAAGGACGGGCTCATTGTTTGCCCATCCTACTTATCCCACCACTAGCCACATTCCCTCAAGATTCCCCTTGGCTCCTTCAAAGTGGGTTCCCATCGGCTTCGTTGCGAGACCAGACATCATATTGATAGAGTGCACAAGATTTGTCAACTTTGCAGCATTGGGGAGGTGGAGTCTGAGGAGCACTTCATCTTTCATTGTCCTCTATATTACGAGATTAGGGGGAGGTTCTATCTTTTTAAGGAGGCGCAGTCGCTCTACATCTTCTTCAAATATACAAACAAGAGATGCCTTGCCCTTTACTTTTAGGAAGCCCTAAGGCTTCGAGAACACACACTTCAGCACCAACATCCGACGACGCCTCTACCCTGTCATCTTATTACTTCCTTCTTAACAGGGATTCATTCAACTCATGGTACCAAGCGTCATTTTGGGCCCACCACTTATTGCAGATCTGTCAGACCCAGGACGCACTCTTTCAACAATGGCCATCCTCATCCAGGGTTACTCCAAGGTGGCCCATGATTCTGACTAGCCCTATTGCTTATCCTTCTGTTTGGAAGTTTTTCACGACGGTTCAAAACACTTAATTGGGTCCGAGAGGATTTCTTTTCTTTTCCATTAGACTCTTTTCCATTGGATCCTTTTTTCTGTTTTTATTCCAGTTGTTGCTTTCTTCTTTGGGCATCGTTTGGTGTCCATACTGTGGGAGGGCTCCTTATTGATCTACTTGGCAATCCCTTTGACCCTTTGTGGTCTTTAGTTGTACATTAATAGATTTATCTTATCTATCTTATCTGATCTCTCACCAAATTTGGGACCTTTTAAGTTATTAGTTTTGTCATCCAAAACCCTATCATGCATAAGTGAACTACTGCTATTATGAACACATGATTCATGATACCTTTCAATGTTATCCTCGGCCTACAAACCCTTGTTTGATTGCTCTGCATGCAAAGTCAAGGCTGCTACCATGTCATCGGTTTTAAAAAATTTCTCATCATATAAAGATTCATTTTATTCCTTGGAAGCATCTTGAGTCTCCAACATGCTCTCTCCTTCAGTAAGACCACCATCATCAAAATGTTTGTCATCTTCCAAGTCACCAATACAGAGATTCACATATCCCTTACCGATAACAACAATTGAATCCATCTCCTCACAAGCATTTGTGTTATTTTTTCAGAACAATGGTGTGGAATTTCTATCTTCTTCATCGTTGGTCCAAACTTCATTGGTTGAATTATCTTCCTTACTAACCCTACGATTGTGATTAGGTATCCAAGTCCACTGACATGTGAAACAAATTTGCCTTCTCATTTGGTTCTTCCTTTTTTGGGAGACCCTAACACCTGTAAGTTGTTGTCCTTAATTTTGACATCACAAAATTGGGGCAACCCTACGTAATTTTATCATGGATTCATAAGCATATCCTCTATGTTTTCAATGCATTGATAAGGCGTCATGAAGGCAATTCGTCATCCTTGAATTGTTCTTTATTTAAGCATTATTAGTGCATTCTTTTGAAGGTTTTTGTCAAGTTAATCATATTATTTCTTGTCAGAACAAATTTTTCTTCTCGGACTACAAGCACTTGATTTTTGGCAACCTTCAAGCCTTTTTCTTTGTTTTTCTTAGTTTCGTGTTTAGTTTTTAATCTTGGTTTAGCCATTGGAATTCCGCTCGTTTCGAGTTAACTTAGGCCTCAAACGGAGTTGCCTAGCTCAAGTTATTAAGGTTTTAGCATGCTGCAGGTGAGGTTTTTCATTTTTCGGCATGACAACACATGTTATTAAAAATCCTCCAAAATTAGGTTTTTTATTGATAATTGCACGAAATAAAAATATTACTTATATGTAAAGTGTATTTTGACCCCCATTTTCAAATTTCACATCATTCTGAGATGATTTGACTATAGTTTTTAATGTTTTAGTGCAAGGGTGGGTTTTTCCGGTCCAATTGCATATTATTTTATTAAAAGCTATAGTTAAATATAAATATCATTACATGAAACACTTTGAATGCAATTAAGTGGGGTTATTATTTCACATTGCATGTCATCATAATGCAAATCACTTTTAAAACTCCACTATCAATATATTCTAAGTCCCAAATGCATAAAGGTGGGATTTTTAAATGCAAATACATATGTTAAGTTGAAAACATATGCAAAAGCATATAACTTAACATGTGTAAGTGGGGTTTTAAGATGCGTTTGCATATAAGAAGTCAGTTATTATAAACTATTTAATTTAAAGGCTTTATAGTCGCAAATTCCAACCCATTTGCATGTGAAAAGCCAGTTTTTAATAACTAAAAGGCAAGGTAAGGCAGGGTGGCTTTTTCAAGCCTAAATACTAATAACTAAAAGGCAAGGTAAGGCAGGGTGGCTTTTCAAGCCCAAATACATATGTGTTTGGTTCTAAAAATCTCGTCTTAAGTGATTAAAAGACATGGTGGCTTTTTTCAGCCCAAATGCATGTGTTATTGACTTAAAAAACCCATTATTGAGCCTTTTAACTTGTGTTTTGATTAATACAAGGCTGGGTGGCAATTTTGGGAGAGAAAACAAGTGTTTTTGTTTCTTAAAGACCCATTTTTTAAGCATTATAACATGCATTTGATGTTGGGGGTTCATTTCCATGTGCTTTTGACTTCAAAAAACCCGTTTTTATGCATTGAAGACTTGTGTTTTCCCACAAGTATACCTGGGTGGCGATTTTTAGTGCATTTGCATGTAGTTTTTTACATGCAAACTTGTGAATAACCGAATTGGCTCTTTCTGGATGTTTATTAATAATTGAGAAAACAACTGCAACTATTTTCAATAATATTTATGCAAAGCAAATTCTGATGGCACATTCACCAAATTTAATTATCTAATTCAGACAAATAACATTCTGAATAAACATTCTCTATTTGAGTTCTTATTTCAAACAAATCTATGTAATAATCATATATCATAAAATTTCAATGGCACCGATATCACCGTAATTCCTTCCTTCGCTATCACGATCCCACATATTATAGCTGCCACCTTGTGAATTCAACACATGACTGCCCAAGACAGCACGTGACTGGCCCCAAACTAAACGCCGGCCTAGAAATATTACCAAACAGCCCTGCTGTAGAATCCACGTGACCAAACAAGGACGTCACAGCTCTCCCTTATACTCACGTGCCAGATCTGTGTTGAAGTAGCCAGTATATATTATAATTTAGCTGTTAACAGTGACGCCTCTCCTCTATGTATAAAATCGCAGCATGAAGAATACATAACCTCCAAATAATTCGATATTTCCCCTCAGCCTGTTGCTTCCGATTATCAGATATTAATTGTAGCTACAACAATTTATTGATAGCAGACTTCCCAAATAAATTTCAGACCTCAGCAAATAACAAATTGAATTCTTTGAGAACAATTCAATTTTGCCTGTAGAATTAAAAAAACTCTTCACCAGAATCCAGTATACCTCAGCACTAGATTTAATTCAGTATCAAATCGAGCTCTCTCCTGGAAGAAAACCAAACTCGACAAATCACAGAAGACCAAGCTCCAGAAACCCTAGCTTTTCCAAGCCAAGCAGAATTCTCACATAAACAAATTATCAAATCAACAATGGGTAAATGAAGGTGCTTTTTCCAATTGTACTTATAGCTTTTTCGGAAAACGCACAATTTCACTTTTTAAATATAAAAGGCTTTAAAATGATAATTTCACTTTATAACAATATAGTTATAAAGTACTTACGTTATTAAATTAAAATACTTTAATTTAATAACGATAACTTTAAAAACAAAGCCACTGAATTATGCTAACTAAAACACACTTATTTCCGACACCAGAGCCCAAACGCCAACTGCCCTACCGGAAATAACCCACTGCCAAAAATAGTCTGCTGCTAAAAATAGACTTACTAAAAATAGTAAGTCTCTCAAACTGGAGATTCCCTGAAGCTCAATCCTAAAACCTTTGACACTCCGTGCAGACACCCTGCTAATGTCAGCCAAACCAAAAATACCACTTACTAAAAATAGTAAGTAGACTGAATTGACCCGAACGAAGAGCAGACCTGATAAATTGAATCCCCAGAATGGAATCCCAACACTGGCTCTGACATCTGACCCCCTATAATCACCTGATTAGCTTGTGAGGGTCGTCAAATCAAGCTAATCCCAAAAGCCTGAAAAACGGGGACATTACAAAACTCCTCCAAACAGCCCACTTAGGGCACGTATTTGCTCAAAAATGGCTCATTCTTGACCGTTTCGCTTCTTCAAATCCAATGTTGGGTATCAAGGAAGGGTTCTAACGCAAAAACATTTTTTCCCAGCTTGTTTGCATCCATCAAACTTCCATTTTGATGCCCTAGACGCCATTTTTGGTTGTCTATACACATTGTCTTCTCTTCAAATGATTTTCAGGTTTGAATGCTTCAAAACGGTTGCTATTTTTATGCATTTTATTACTCTATTGTGCACATTTGTCTAGCAATGAATCTTGACTCCAAAATGCATTCATTTCTCAACAAGATTGAGTCAAAAACTTTGTCTATATAACATCTTTTTGGGGATCTTTCTCTAAATCCAAAAATTATTTGGATTTATCTTCAGATTTCTTCAAAGATTTTGGGAAAAACTCTCTTGTTTTCCCAAAAGACATAAATTTTTCTTGTGCGATTTTGGGGCTTTTTTTTCCTGTGTTGTATATATTTTTTAAAATGCAAGTCTTTCATTTCATTTTCAGGTTTGCATGCTTTTAGTTTTTTAGTTTTTGATAATCATTCTTGTCTCTCCCGTTTCAATTTCTCTAAGTTGCACATGCAATTACTTCATCTTGCTTTCATATGCAATCAAGATTAAAAAACCCGTTAGTAAATGAAATTATCAAGGAAAGCAAGCTCACTTTGCAACATGCTTCTGCATCCAAAAAGCCCGCTTTCATGCTTACAAGCACTCCATCCTCGCTTCTTATATCACTACCACATGACTTAAAATTCATGATGGTGGTTGCTTGCACATTTGCTTATGATTATAACAATTCATTATAAGTAGACGGTATGCCACCCATTTTTCATGCTCACATAGAAACCCTGCTGCCCACATATGTTATCACCTTCAAAAACCCCATTTTTGGGTTTTTCCATCATATAAGTAAGTATTTTGAGGTCAAACACATGTATTCTTCCACTGTCGAAAAGTATTCCAGCCACTTACCTTGTTCATATCTTACCCAAAAAGCCTCACTTGTGCCTAAAAATGGATCCATCACATGAGGATGTACTCATGTTTTGCAATTTTCATGTCACAACTACTCAAGCATATGATATTCCCATGTCAAGAGAATTTCTAGCCAATACTAGAAAAGGAAGAAGAAAAGGCCCAAAGGATTGAAACAGAGAATCCAGAAAGGTTGGAACATGAGAGGCAAAATTGAAAGAATAATCTAAGATGGTGTTGCCTTCCTCTGCTAACTATCCAATTGTACAACCAAGCTTGGATATAAACGTAAGGCAAGAAGATATCATTTCAGACTTAGGGGCTTTCATTTGCAATCAAAGAGAAGACAACGCACACTATACAGTTGCTCGAGCCATCTTAAGGAAGAGGAGGAAGTTGTAATGTCCCTTGGTTGGATACCTTGGAATCAAGGGTCACCTAACTTGTATTTTTTATTCTTATTACAAATTGTAATCCCAATCCTACTATAAACTCATGAATTGATAATATAAGGTCGGTGATATGTCGATGACGAGTATCAATCCTCCTTATAATCTTGGATTTAGTCAAACAAATGCAGCATTGATGAGCCTCAATGACTATAATGGTCTCTTTTGTATTAGGTATGGAAGAAATGATATACAAAATGTACTCCTCTTATAGTTTCTTATTATAGTTATATTCCTATGTTGGATGTCAATAAGGCAAGTGTTCAAATAAACTAATCTTGAATAGGGTGAGTGGAATAATTCAGAATCAGGTCCGAATGTGACAAAGGGTTTTTATTAGTGTTTTTTGTTGTGAGTAGTAATATAATATTTTATGGATTTTTCAATCTAGCCTCCTTATCCTTTTCTCCCCCTTAAGTGTCCGGTTCGATGGTCTTCTTATACTGTAATTCTGAATGATAAGACATATGCCAAAAGTCATGTCTTATTAGTATATTTATTCTAATGCACCTCCTTATTACTAATCATCGTATTCACAAAGCTAAACTACTATTCTTCTTACTAATTGATCCCAACTTTATATTATGACTTCCTATTATTATCAATTTATTCTTAACGATTCATGGTATTAATATATTTTTAATCGATAGGCATAGTCAATATCACACTTTTCCTCAAGGATAGATAATCATTCTTAACAAGTCATCATCGATAATGGATTTGGTTCATAGATATTATAAATTGTTTTAGTGTTAAACTTGATTTATCGATACTTGACAAGCTATTGTTTCAATCCACACACGATAACCTCGTCGTATGAAAAAGATGTTTGATGGTATTATTTTAATCAAGGCGTATATCCACGGCATTTATTGTGGCCTTGGAAATCCATTGTATGAGTATTGTTTACCAACGGCAGAAATTGGAAGGGTTTGATCATTATCGAACATGGTGTTGACCGGTCTTTAGAGAAAGGTGGATTGTATACGTCACAGCTTCTCATACTTTCTGAGCCAAGCACTACCCGATGTCTATGTTCTGTCATTGCAGTTCCATATGATGACCACTGTATTCAGCAGTAACTTGATTATTTTGATGGTCACGTAGATTTATATATCGGCTAGCTTTAGGATTCAATCTTAATAAGTTTGAATATTAATTTGTTTAGAGTGGATATATAAAAGTATTATTATATTATTATTTATTTATTCTTATATTAACAAATATTATATATATAATATGATAATGATATTATTATATTGTAGTTATATTATATATTGTCAATTTCTCTAATATATTATTATGTTATTATAATATTATTATATTCATATAATATTATATTCTTTCATTGATTTAATAATAAATTATATTGTCATTTATTATTATTTATTCATTTGTTTTTATTATTTATTAATTTTTTTTTTTAATATTTTCATTATTTATTTATAATTATTATTTATTTGTCTACTTTAATATTATTATTTATTCAATAATATTTAATTATTATTAAAATTCTATTTGAAATGAGACATGACAGTCTGCCCTTCCCCAAATTGCTTGTCCTCAAGTAATGCTAATTTAATGTGAGCGGCTTCTGTTGTGCTTTCTAACATCATCTTGCTTTACCATTGGAATTTGATAACCCTAAAACAATGATTTTAACTTGGGGTAAGAAATGACATATTTATAAACATAAACATACCAAATCTGAAAGCATAATATTCAATCTAAAACCTATGAATAATACAAAAGATGAACTTATCTTTATGTGTTTTAGCACTTTCCTTCTCTTGTTAAGTAATGAGTCTTGATGAGTAATCCTAATCCTTAAGGACGGTTCATAATCAAGTTACAAGCTCTCTGGGTGGACCTCTTGGGGCTCTAGTTTCCATATAGTTATTCTAGAACGGTCTTCAAGCTATGTCACCCTCTCATTACGGCTATCTCCTCCAAAGGCCTTATGGATATCCAAAATTTGGCATATCCATCCTTCCGAGAAGATAGATTTATCTCTCCTAGGCCTTCAGAGATATAATCTCAACCTTGTAGTGGGGTGCCCTAGCAGTTCTCCCATAATCACAGTGTAGTAGGGCGCCCTACTAGCAGTTCTCCCTTAACTACATTTTCAATAGGGTGCCCTTGGCAGTTCTCCCTCAACTACTTCTACAATAGTGTGCCCTTAGCAATTCCCCCTCAAACACAATGCAGTAGGGTGCCACTACAACGGTTCTCCCTTAACTATCACTGCAATGGGGTGCCCTTCACGATTCTCCCTTAATTGCAACCTTGGTTTCTTCTGCAATAGGGTTCCCTAGCGCTTCTCCCTTAATCATAGAGCAATAGGGTGTCTTTGTAGCGATTCTCCCTTAACATGCTACTGCAATAAGGTGCCCTCGCGATTCTCCCTTAATTGCAGCCTTGGTTTCTTCTACAATAGGGTGCCCTAGCGTTTCTCCCTTAATCACATAGCAGTAGGGTGCCCTTGTAGCGGTTCTCCCTTAACATGCTACTACAATAGGGTGCCCTAGCAATTCTCCCTTACTTCCAACCTTGGGAAGGTGCTAACAATAGGGTGCCCTTAGCAGCTCTCCCTGAATTACAGTGTAGCAACATGCCCTTATACGGTTCTTCCTTACTACTACTACAATAGGGTGCCCTTCACAATTCTCCCTTGATTGTCGTCCTTTCCCCTCATTTAAAATTACATCTTAAATGTCTATTAATGATCATAAAAATTATTTACATAAATATATTATTTACTATTGTTATATTATCAATTGAAATAAATCTCATATTAGAGTACGGCTACAGTTGAACCTCTTCAAAGCTCCAATGGCCTCATATTCCCTCATTCTTGGATTGGATAATGTTAAGACTCCCTTGATCACTTTTCACTTTCTTATGTGGACTTCATTCCTCTTCAATTTCGAGTGTTGCTTATAATCTATGTAGTTGACTCTTCTTCTCACACTTATGTCCCAGTTCCCAAGAGCCTCTGCATCTGAAACACATGCCTTTCTTTAATACGTTTTCTTTCTATTTGAGGGCTTCCTTGCTTCGGCATTGGTGTCCCCTGCTCCATTGTCCTTTGCACAAATAACACTCTTTTTCTCTATAATCTTTTCTCGAATCTTCATGCCTATGTTCTATCTTGGTTGTAAAATTCTTAGATGTTTCTTTTGAAGAATTTGATTCAACCTTCCTTGCCTTTCTGATGGCTTCCTCCAAGTTTCGGGGTTCAAATGGTTTTACCAAGTTTTTGGTGGAATCTTTCAATCCTTCTATAAACATACAAGTCAGCCTCTTTTGGGAAAGATCCGGGATCATAACGAATAACCCTTGGAATTTGCGGACAAATTCTTCTATGGTCCCCGTTTGTTTGAGATGGATGAGTTCTTGGAAATACCATTCGAGGTCCTTTTCATCAAATCTACTGATAAGCTTTTGGGAAAATTGGGAAAACTCCCCATAGGAATTTATATTTTGGTGGCCTAGGGAAATAATTCCATGATGTCGCCAACCATGTGCTACCCCTTCTAAATGGAGTATAGCAAACTGGAGGGCGTCTTCCTCTGTCATGGGACTCAAAGTGAAGAAAGTATTTAATTTCTGCAACCATGCGTGAGCTGTGATTTTCTCTGATCCATCAAAATTTGGGAGTGTTACTATGTTTACTTTATGTTTGAGCACTTTGTTTATGTGCCTCCTTGGTGCCTCTCGTCATTTGTCTTCACAAAATTCTCTAAACAATACAACCTCTCTAATTTGGGGCTCGAGATTTGCATATGCTCTTGCAATGTCCTCGGTGCTATTCATTGATTGTTCTATTCCCTCCTCTTCTCTTGGTATCTCTTCTCTAGGCAAGAATTGAGGTTCGGGTATCATTGAAGTTGGTGACACATTATTATTTTCTGAATGATTCGAACTAGTGTCCCTTCCATGGGATCAATAACCTTTCAAATTATTGATTGAGTTTCCCACACTTTGTAAAGCTCCGAGGAGAGCCTGATTCGATCTTTCCATTTGACTTATCAGAGTTTGGTTTGTTTGTTCCATATAGCACCTCATCTCATTGGCTAAGTCATTCATTGTATTTTTCTTAGTTCTTCTTTCGTAATTTTGCATAAGGCCGACTCACATGATGGCAGGATTATGCTTTGATACCACTGTAATGTCCCTTGGTTGCATACCTTGGAATTAAGGGTCACCTGACTTGTATTTCTTATTCTTATTACGAATTGTAATCCCAATCCTACTATAAACTCATGAATTGATAATATATGATCGGTGATATGTCGATGACGAGTATCAGTGCTCCTTATAATCTTGGATTTAGTCAAACAAATGCAGCCTTGATGAGCCTCAATGACTATAATGGTCTCTTTTGTATTAGGTATAGAAGCAATGATATGCAAAATGTACTCCTCTTATAGTTTCTTATTATAGTTATATTCCTATGTTGGATGTCAATAAGGCAAGTGTTCAAATAAACTAATCTTGAATAGGGTGAGTGGAATAATTCAGAATCAGGTCCGAGTGTGACAAAGGGTTTTATTAGTGTTTTTTGTTGTGAGTAGTAATATGATATTTTACGGATTTCTCAATCTATAGCCTCCTTATCCTTTTCTCCCCCCTAAGTGTGTTGTTCGATGGTCTTCTTATACTGTAATTCTGAATGATAAGACATATGCCAAAAGTCATGTCTTATTAGTATGTTTATTCTAACGCACCTCCTTATTACTAATCATCGTATTCACAAAGCTTAAATACTATTCTTCTTACTAATCGATCCCAACTTTCTATTATGACTTCCTATTATTATCGATTTATTCTTAACGATTCATGGCATTAATATATTCTTAATCGATAGCCATAGTCTATCTCACACTTTTCCTCAAGGATAGATAATCATTCTTAACAAGTCATCATCGGTAATCGATCTGGTTCATAGATATTATAAATTGTTTTAGTGTTAAACTTGATTTATCGATACTTGACAAGCTATTGTTTCAATCCTCACACGATAACCTCATGTATAAAAAAAATGTATGATGGTATTATTTTAATCAAGGTGTATATCCACAACGTTTCTTGTGGCCTTGGAAATCCATTGTATGAGTATTGTTTACCAGCAGTAGAAATTGGAAGGGTTTGATCATTATCAAACATGGTGTTGACCAGTCTTTAGAGAATGGCGGATTGTATATGTCGCAACTTCTCATACTTTATGAACCGAGCACTACCCGATGTCTATGTTCTATCGTTGCAATTCCATATGATGACCACTGTATTCAGTGGTAACTTGATTATTTTGATGGTCACGTAGATTTACATATCGGCTAGCTTTGGGATTCAATCTTATAAGTTTGAATCTTAATTTGTTTAGAGTGGAGATGTAAAAATATTATTATATTATTGTTTATTTATTCTTATATTAACAAATATTATATATATAATATGATAATGATATTATTATATAGTAGTTATATTATATATTGTCAATTTCTCTAATATATTATTATGTTATTATAATATTATTGTATTCATATAATATTGCATTCTTTCATTGATTTAATTATAAATTAAATTGTCATTTATTAGTATTTATTCACTTGTTTTTATTATTTATTAATATATATTTTTTAATATTTTGATTATTTATTTATAATTATTATTTATTTATTTGTCTACTTTAATATTATTATTTATTCAATAATATTTAATTATTTAATTATTATTAAAATTCTATTTGAAACGGGACATGACAGAAGTTGGTATTGAAATTGATAGAGAAAGACAGAATTGAAAGGGGGCTTAGAGAAAGATTGGAACGTGACGAAAGAGAAAGGATACAAAGAGAAAAGGAAGCTCATAGGAGATGTCAAAGGCCACCCTTGAGAGAAATTCAACTTCAAGGGAATCAAGTGAATCAAAATAAGAACACAAGATGGATAAGAAGAGTGGATCTTTCTCCGTAGAAAGGTTCGAAAGACTACAATCAGAAAGAATGCTTTCAAAATAGAGATAGAAAGAAACAAATGTGTTTTCCAAGAAACAACCATTGTGATAAAAGACAACAAAGGATGCAGGTTCTTGTTCTAGATAAAGATGCTTTCACCAAACCAGAGCATATCAACCATCAGGCATCCTATAGCAGCATGAAGACCAACAAAGTATGACGTAATAGGTGTTGTGTCTTGTCAGACACTTAGAATCTTTTTGTCATGTGTTTGTAATTGACAGATTACATGTAATGAAAAAACAAGATGTAATTGCATGTGATAGTATCACGTGCAAAGCTGTAACATGTAATCAAGTTGCAAGTGCTTTAGGCATTGTAGCATTGAATAAGTCAAAGTTAGTTGGGGAATAAGTCAAGGTGGTTACGGGTTTTCCCCTTCTTTCTCCACCTTTCTCACCACTCTTTTCCTATATAAAGGAGGGAGCTTCATTGTAATTATCATCTTTTGGCAAGGCAAGAAAATTCTGCCAATTTGTATCTACACTCTCAAAATTTGAGCTTAGATGTAAATTTGAATTCCTTTCAATAAAAGTGGCAACTTGCTTTCAAACTTTGTGTTGATTCAAGGTTTTATTGACAACTTTTTCTACATATTGATTGTGAATTTTGAAGTTTTGCTCAATAGGGATTTGAATTCAATTGTCCAGACTTTGAGCTGCCTATTGCATTTAGAGCCAATTAGAACTTTTGAAGACTTTGTGTTGCAAGAGGACAAATTGTTTTATTTTGTAGTGACTGCAATTACTTATGACTGAAGACTTTGGGCTTCAGTTGTAGGTATTTTTTTTAAACTTGAGAGTATCCAGTAAGAGACTATGTGCCTTACTAGTTATTCTGATTATTGAATCATTCGAGACAAGCGAAGGAGACTTTGGGTTCCTATATTTGTTTCACAAAATATACAAGGAAACTGTTGTCTCTGGTGTTGTTCTTATGTCAACCCCGGAGCCACTGGTACTATCGTAGCAGTAGGAGTGTTTTGTAGAATTTAAAGTTGTAATGTTTAAGAGAATCACCCCTAAAATAAGAGGGATTGATTAAGAGAATCACCCCTTTTCATAATTTCAGTTAAGTTCTTGCTGAAGTAACCTACGCTAAGAAGGGAGCCTCCCATATTGCTGAGAGGAGAGAGAAATCTAATGAATGTTGCCTAAAGTCACAATTTTATAAGTTTTGGTCACAATGACTTCCAAAATTTTTAGCCAACATAAGCCGATTGAGATTTGTTCATTTTCAATCATTTGTTTCTTGAACTTTTCAATCTTTTCCTCAATCAACCCTTTTGAAAACTCATAAGCCACAAATGGGTTATTATGTTGCTTTCTTCAAATAGCCAACAAGTCTGATTGCAACTGCTTGAGATATCATCATCTTCATCTATGATTAAGGACATAATAGTTCCCATACAAGCCCTCACATTGTTTGGGTGTAGTTTTCTAATTCTAGTTAAAAAGCACTAAAACATTTGTAGAATCGATTTATCACATTTGAGATCCAACATAATGATAAATGATCTGGCTCTTGCCATAATTGCTAAAATGTTACTCCTGTTACCAAAAGTAGCAGATTTTACATCATGTAACCCATGTAGGCTCTCCCCAATCAGCAGTAGAACCTTCTTCAATATGTCATCGTTATAGGTGGCTACAGGAACTATTATTCATATGATGTCACTACGACAAGAAGCAACTGCAAGTCTCACCTCTTCATAAGGATGTTTCATAAACTTGTGCTAGACCAAAGCGAGCATAGAGGTTTACAAACACCAATTTAGAAGCCTCCAATCTAACCAGTAAATTTTGGACAAATAGAAGTCAGATTCCTCCAACTTAGAGAGAACACCATGAGGAAATTTCATGTACTCCAATTGTAATCCAATTACATCGAGCCAATTGCCTACTTTTTCTTTGTACAAGTCCCTTAGTTGATCACCATTAAATTCTTTTGAGAAAAAATCACATGTTTTGGGGGGCCTTTGACAAGTGAAAACGACCTTTTGACAACGCTGAGTCAAACACAAGAAGTAAAGTTAGCAGATTAGTGAATCAAAGCATCATATAGCATTTTGGAAAATCAATGAAGTAAGCAAATCTAATAAAGCACAGGTTAGTTCTAAAAAAAAGGTGTATCCGCCAAACAATAGTGCAATTCCACTACCTTAAGGCGAATGTGCTAACTTAAAGAGCAAATCTAAGTAATCACATAACGTATATAAGGGCCTACAAAGCATATCTGAGGGACTGTAGGGTGCATCTGAAAAAATAGTGGCAAATCTGCTAAATGAGAGAAATGTGTATCAAAAATACAAAACTCTTTACCTTTGAGCTAGATCTAATGAATATGTCACGTTGTATCCAATGGATTTACAAAGCATATCCAGTGGAATACATGGCAAATGCAATGGATTGGTAAAAGCACATCTGAGTGATTACAAGGCAATTCCAAAGGAATCTGTTCAAGTGTATCTAGGGCTTCACAGAGCAAATACAAAAGATTTTGCCAAGCATATCTTGGGATTTTTAGAGAAAATTCGAAGGATTTTGGCAGACATATGTGGGGCTTCACGAAGCAAATACGAAGGATTTTGGCAAGCATATTTGGGGCTACACAAAGCAAATCCAAAGGATTTTGGGAGGCATATATGGGGTTTCAAAAAGAAAATCCGAAGGATTTTGGAAAGCATATCTGGGGTTTCGCAAAGAAAATCTAGTGAAGCACGTAAGTTTTTTGATAAGTATCTAGGGAAGCCCTTACCAATTAAACGAACTTGCAACTTAAAAAGTGCTAAAACCACCATATTGAATATGTGAAGCGAAAAAATAATGTTGTGGCGGACGCATTGCCTAGAAAACCTGCCATATGCTCTTTGTCTCAGATTGCAGCAGATTGGAAGGCACACCTGTTGGTTGAATACTCCAAGAACTCATTCCCATGCCAACTGATGGATGGTGAAGTCCAAGATGACAGGTATAGGGTAGTTGACGACATCATCTACTACAAGGACATAATTTATTTGGTAACCATCTTGATGTTTTGTAGCTTTTGTCGAATAAATACTGTGAGACTAAACTATTGAATATATATATATATATATAGATATATATCTAAAATATTAATAGGAGAGAAATTATTATAATAATGATTCAAAGATATTATATATATATATATATATATACATAATCAATTGTCATTATATTATTCTCATAATAATGAATAGACATGTGCCATGAAGGGACATGTCTCTTCTAGCCTCATTCTCAATATAAATGAAAGAGAGATTGCTGCATTTGAAAAACACATACATCACATGCAGTGCTATTACATTTGCAGCGATCCTAAAACTTAACATGGTATCAGAGCCAAGTTGCAAATGTAAAAAACTGTAAAGCACGGGTGGAGAATAGACAATAACAGAGACCAAGTATGGTGTGATCAGATTAAGCAAATATTCATAAAAGGATATTGGCTAAGGCAGAAATGAAGTGTTCAATTAATGGATCTTAATGATGACAGCAAGATTGGTATCAAATAGAAAAGTACGATGTCCACTAAATACCAATTATATCCAATCGATAAACCACCAACTTGAAGACAATCCTTAACAGAAAACACGAAGAAACGATAGTAAGCCAAATCATCGACTTATGGTATCAACTAAGTATAGATGACGGGCAAATATAGAGTTAACGATGAATATTCTGAACACCAAATGATATTGTGGAAGAAGACAACACTTCAGCAATCAGTTGCTTATGGTTATCAAGTGATTCAATACGATGACATAGAAGTCCAAACATCACAGAAGGGAGCAATTAAGAATCAATTAATAGCCATGTAAGCTACAGCTTAGCATGAAGGATACACAATGATGGGAAGCGGTTGATACGGACATAGCAATTTTAATAATGGAAGACTGCGATTATATAAGTCAACAAGGATAGCAACCATATGGAGACAAAATGATAACAAAGGAATAATAAGCAATAGAATCAATACCATCAGTTAATTATTAACAAGTTAATGATAGTAGTGACTTGAGTTAAGTCAGCAGTTATAATAGAATTGATATTATGAGAAGGCAGCGACAAGAATGTGATGGTGGACTCCTACGTTGACAGCGAGGATGATTATGTGGCAACGTTATATTCAACAAGTGCAGAAAATTAAAATGTGTATGTAGTCGCCAGTTCATTTACAACAATAAGGAACTGCGACAATGAAAATGTGTATGTAGTCACTAGTTCATTTACAGCAATAAGAAGGAACTGGTAGAGTTCACTATAAGATACAAAGTCATCGTGGAATACAAAGGCTGTTGTATTATGGTTACCAGATAAGTTTGATTGGAGTAATATTGCTGACAAATGCTTCTATGTAGACGTTTTTTGATTTGTTGCATATGGACCCTCATTGGAGCAACTTGTATCAAGGATGTTGATGCCCAGATAAGTATTTATTATCCTTGAGTAAGTATTTGTTATCCTTGAGTATTACTTTATCTACTCATTGTAGTCTCTCTCTTATTTGTATTTCTATACGTACTATAAGAGCTATTTGCTTTGATCTTTTTTGGGGATGCTCTTGCAGGAAAAAGAAGATTTATATCAAATCCAGAGGAAGTTTGACTCTTCAGAGGTAACTTTTGACAAGGAGCTCTGAAGATTGATATCAGATTCAGAGGGAGTCTGACAATTTTTCTTAAGCAATCTTGGATGAAAAGATCAACAAATTGATATCTGCTCAATGAGTTCTTCTCTGTGAGAGAAGTTCGAGGTGAAATCCCTTGTTTCCACCCTCTGTGCTGAGGCATGGTGGATGTCATGTGTGTGACTCCATGTTTTTTAATGGGCTTGCCCCCTATGTACATCATGAGGAAGTGACGACTTCAAAATGACTATACTTGTATTTGTTAAAGTTATTAGCAGGTGACAATCTTACAATCATTTTAAATTTTCTATTATGATGGATATCTTATGTTGTCTAAGCAGATCATGGTAGATTATATCTTGCATGGTGGATTAATTTCCTTAAACAAACCATGAATATGTCCTATGGTAAGTATTATTGAGGATACGTGTGCACATGCCTTATGAACATTTTTGAGTATTTGGTGAATATCATGCGACTTCATATTCTAAGGCAATTACTCCTGATATCATGAGATGATATCTAATGGTGAATATCTTCTAATCAAGGATATTTTTAAAACATGTCATTCTTAATATTACGCTGAAGTAATATTATATCCTGTGTTTATCCTCCCTAGCTAAGAGGGAGTGTTGATGTTTTGTAGCTTTTGTCGGATAAATACTATGAGACTAAATAAACTATTGAAGATATATCTATATATATATTTTTATTATGTGAGATATAACATATATAAATATATATCTAAAATACGTTTAGGAGAAATTAATATAATAATGATTAAAGATACTATATATATACATCATCAATTGTCATTATATTAATCTAATAATAATGAATAGACATGTCCCATGAAGGGACGTGTCTCTCCTAGCCTCATTCTCAATATAAATGAAAGAGAGATTGTTGCATTTGAAAAACACATACATCACAGGTAGTGCTATTAAATTTGCAGCAATCCTAAAACTTAACAACACGAGTCCAAGATAAAAAAAGAGAATTTTAAAAGAGATGCACAACTCACCTTTGGTCAGGCATCCGGGAACTTGAAGACCTACAAACAAACTAGGGGAGAGGTTTTCATGGAAAGGTCTCAAGAATGATGTCCTACAGTATGTTCGGGAATGTGCCACATGCCAGCAAAACAAATCCGGGCACACCCTACCTACAAAACTGCTTCAACCATTGTCAATTCCAGAATAGAAGTGGGATAGCATCTCGATGGACTTCATTATAGGGCTTCCGAAGGTACAAGGGAAGGATTGTATCTTTGTCAAGGTTGATAGATTAACCAAATATGCTCACTTCTTCGTTATTTCCACTTAGCATCAAGCGACACAAGTGGCGGACCTATTCTTCCGTAAAGTATTTCACCTACACGGTCTCCCCCGAAACATAGTAAGCGACGAAAACAGCCGCTCCCTCGACATTTTCTGGACAGAACTTTTTCATCTCACAGGAACAGAGTTGTCACCCAGCACCAACTATCACCCACTGATAGATGAACAAACAAAAATTGTAAATAAGTGGCTGGAGGGGTATGGGCATGGATTAAGTGGTTGCACTTGGGTGAACACTGCTATAATACCACATGCCACATGTCCATTGGGATGGCATCATTCAAAGAATTATATGGTTATGAACCTCCATCATTTGTTGATATGGCATTGGGTGATAGTCGCGGGCCAAAGGCCAAGGAATGGCTACAGGAGGGATTAGACATTTTAAGATCTCTCAAGGAAAATACTCAAAGGGCCCAGAACCAGCAAAAGACATATGCCGACAGGCACCGAGTTGAAAGGAATTTTGAGGTTGGTGACATGGTATACCTCCTGCTTCAGCCATACAGGCAATCCTCTCTGAAGACATGTGGTAAGGAGAAGCAGAGACCGTGTTTCTACAATCCCTACAGGGTGGTTCAAAGAGTAGGTGAATTTGCCTATGAATTGGAGATTCCCGAAGGGAGTCACATTCATAATGTCTTTCATGTGTCATGTCTAAAGAAGGTCGTCGAACAACGCGTCACAGTGTCGAATGAATTGCCTCCCATTGACAAAGAAGGGAAACTAATCCTGGAGTTGGCCGAGATCATCAACGTCTAAGAGAAGAGGCTGAGGTGACGTACCATCAAGGAGTTTCTGGTCAGATGGAAGGATCTTCCGGACAAGGATGCCATCTAGGAAGGCGAACAAATTCCAATGCACCCAAATCTGAAATTACTTGAGGGAAAGCAATGTTTTTGGCCAGGAGGACTATGATTCGCCATCATTAAATAAATTAATAATACTTTTTATATTTGGCCCAACTATTAATTTAATTATCTCTCGGGCCTTTTTTTATTTTTTGGTCAATACGTGTTGTCGTGTCAACTTTATTTGTAAACCCTCGAGAAGTTTCTCCGAAGGGGTATTTATGACCGGTTGTAGGCAGTTGTTTGTCATGCGACTTGATATTTTCCTTGCATATTCGAACTTTCGTTTGCAGTTCTGTGCTCTGCCATTTCGGAGGTGAAAGAACCTCACTACTTGGCATCTGCGGTTTCAGTGGGATTCAACCTTCACCCTATTCTGCTCTGTTTTCTTGGCTTCGGATCTTGCAAATTTGACGCGCGATCTTTGTTGAATCGAATATTACTTCTGGCATCATTGGCATACTGGCAAATCTGTATAAGTGTTATCTATTCTCTATATGGTCTGGAAATCTCATTTGGCTGTGAAAAAATAATAACCTCAAAGCTCTAACCGTCGATGAACGAATTACTCCCC
The DNA here is from genome assembly GCA_027943335.1 of Chamaecyparis obtusa. Classification (NCBI taxonomy): domain Eukaryota; kingdom Viridiplantae; phylum Streptophyta; class Pinopsida; order Cupressales; family Cupressaceae; genus Chamaecyparis; species Chamaecyparis obtusa. The sequence goes on along the minus strand of BSBK01001637.1, from coordinate 659,718 downwards.
TGGACGACCTGCACAGTCCATCAAACTCTCTCCCAACAGCGTTCACCATACACCATACGGTCACCCTGCTCATTCGTACGGCCCTCACATAGACCTTCGTACGGCCACCTCACTCAGTCATACGACCCCCCCCTCCTCCCCCCCGCCCCCCTCTCTTCCCTTTGTGTGCGGACTGCACAACCATACAAGCCTGTTTCATACTAGCATACGGTCTCAGTCAAGGCTATCGTACAGCCCATTGTTTCCACTGTACGACAACTCCTATCACCGTACGACCCTTCCTCAAGCACCGTACGGACTGCTCCTGCAGCTGAAAACAAGATTGTGGATATACGCATGCAGTGAAGCCTGGCTCCAAACTCAAATGGGACATTACAGAAATTGCCAGCTTGCTTAAAAAATTTTGGTAGGGGTCTTTACAGTGGTATCAAAGCATGTATATTTAGTTATTAAATTTACAAAAAATTAAAAATATTCTAGTTCAGAATTTTACATCAAATAACATAAAAAAATGTCGCCTAACAAGACAACTATTGTTTCATGTATTCAAGTGATCTAGTAATTGCATAGTAAGTCTTCAAAGGAAAACATGCAACTTATGTTTAATAAACCTTCCCCTTCAATATGGCAGTACAAAAATGAAAAAACTAAATATTCCTTGGGATATGTGATAATCTTTTGTTCTTTGAAGAGACATGACATTTATTCAAAAGTTAAAACAACTCCCTATTTCATAATCCAAAAATACCATGCGAAAATATATAAGATCTGCACTCAAATGTATTATTACAGAAGTTGCATAATTTTACAACTCCTTGATTAACAGTGTAAGGTCATACATGATGATGCACTTTCTTGATTAAAACTAGTTTCAGCCCCTCTTGGAAACACTAATTTTTTCCTGAGACGCATGCCTCTATCATTATTCCATCACAAAGCTCTGCTGCTATGACATTCTACATTGCTGACTCTCTTCAACATTTAGAGAATCACTAAGTCAAAATCACCTGCCAATATAATGCATTCATTATGCACTACTTTATTGTACCATCATCATATAATGCTGGCTATGATACAAAATTTCTATAAGAAATTTCAATGCCAAGAAAACTTTGAATAAATCCTTAGAGGCAAATCGTTCCCATAGGCAATATGGGAATACCCAGTACCATTAGATTTAAGTTAGATTTTTAGGCATGCCAAATTCCTCTGTCATATTGGTTACAACAACAGGAAACAAAGCATAATAGAATTGAATAATGAACAAGAAGAAATAAGACAAGTAATTCGTGGCCAATTCACCACAGGCAACAGATATTGGACATCATCTACTCTCAATTGATTTCTATATGATATCGCACTACTGGAATGCCTTAACACACTAACTGCTTAAATTTCTAAAATTGAAGACATTAGGAAAAGACTAAACCCCTAAAAGCAATCATGAAGATGACTCATATTTGGTAACAGCTAAGCATATTTCATAATTTAAGGGCATATAATCTTTTTAATATGTAAAATGCGACTTGATTGGATCCAAAAATATAAAATTAAATTAACTTAGATATTGCATCATGTTTAATTACACAGAATGAACATGATTAAAGATAATGCATTGAATTAACTGTATACTATATATCTGCATTATTTAAAATGGGGGAACACAGATTTAAATCCCTTGCCTGGTGCCAGAAGCAGACGGTTGTGGGTAAACGCCAACCACAGAAGATGGAAAGCGATCTGGATCTTTTGAAGATTCTGCAGAATAAATATTAAAAATAAATGTAATGTACATTATTTATTTATAGCAGGTACTAAATACTTCAGAGGCACCAAAAAATACAGAAAAAAATCAATACTGCTGAGAGACTTAAAATTTTATATTCCATGTAAAGCATAACAAATAGAGCCTTATATTCACTTATTCTACAGTAACCACTGAAATAATGTCACAAGATCTCATGATTTCAATTTATTTATTCAATGTGCAGTATCAATTTCTTCACAGACAAGAAATAATAAAGAAAAAAATTAATAATGCTGAACTACTTCATATTTCATAATCCATGAAAAGCATAACCCCAGGAACTTATGTTCACATATTCTACAGTAACCACTGAAACATAGTTGCAAGATTGTAATCAATTTATTAAAAGACAAAACAAAATATTTTTAAGATTCAATAGAATGCATTTAAGTCGATCACAATCATAATGAACTAGAATATTTTTATTTTAAAATTCTTTTGACTTACAAGGGACTTTGAAATTAAATGTAGAAGTATAGATAACAGTGTTGGAGAAAATTAACATTATATGCAAGAACCAAGGTCTCCATTTAACAGGTTGTTGAGATTTGATGGTATGTTGCCATGAATGGGTTGACAGATCTTCAATTGTCCCCCACTGACAAAACAAAACAACGGATTGTCATTTTCTTTTCTTTCCTTTCATTCTATCACAGACCACAAGCAATATAACTTCAGATGTTATGAAATGGTCATAGATTAGATTTCACAACCTCTCCAGGAACCTTCTTGTTGGGTATTCGTAAAAACCAGAATTACCAACCTTTCTATCTGTTTAAACAGCTACAATTCTAATACAAAGATGAATAATTACTAAAAGCCTACAGCTTCAGAAAGAAGGAATATCATCTCAATTCTTGTGCAAGCCAAAAACTGGTTATACAGCTATGAAAGAAAACAGAAATCAAACTCAACCCTATCCATTAATATGAACAAAACGATCTTCTGAAAAAATGGGCCAATGCCAATCTGAACTTTTGTCTTCCAAAATATTGATTCCTGGTCTCTTCCTCCTGCTTCAGCAGCAAAAATCTTTTGCATAAAACAAACCAAATGTATAGGAATATTTCAAAAAATTGGGATTTAGACAGTAGAAAACTGAATTTATAAAAAAACATTAAAACTGATTTCGATTATTAAGTTTAATCAGCAATTACATACGATTACTCATTATAATCATAATGATTATTATTAGTAAATGGCGATTACTTGTAATGAAGATTGACGTCTTTCCATCGTGCCTCTTCAACACATTAATATTAATCCGATCGGCTTTCCAAAGGCAGGTGAAGAAGAATTGGTTTATAACCTTATTTCCCTCTGTGGAATCCGCTCGATAATAAGAGCATAGTTGGTCGCTACAGCAACCCATTCGATGCAAGCATATCAATCACATATCAGAGATGGCATCATTAAAGAGCATATAATATCAAAGATATATCAGAGGCAGCTCTTGTACAGAGTTATTTGCATATTTAATATCAGAACATCTAAGATAGCATAACTCTGCCAGATATTGTTTATCCTGTAGCTTGCAGCACATATTATAACAAAGATCAGAGATGGCTCATAGGGAAATGTGCATACAAATACATTGCTAGATCAGAAACAGCCTATATATATATATATCAAAGATCAGAGACGGCTCACAGGGTAATGTGCATACAAATACATTGCTAGATCAGAAACAGCCAATATATATATATATATATATACACACACATATATATAAACACACACACACACACACACATATATATATATTTATACACATATATATATACATACATACATATATATATATATAAATACATCAATAATAAATGCTTGGCAGTTCGAAGGTAATGTTGTAATTCAAATATATATATTTATACATATATATATATATGCATGTATGTATGTAGATATGTATGTATATATATATATATATATATATATATACATACATCAACAATGAATGCTTGGCAGTTCAAAAGTAATGTTGTAGTTCAAATATATATACATACATATATATATATATATATCTACATACATATATATACATATATATATACATATACTATATATATATATATATATATATATATATATATCTACATACATATATATATACATACATACATATATATATACATACATATATATATATATATACACACACATATATATACATATATATATCTATACATACATATGTATGTATATATATATTTGAACTACAGCATTACTTTCGAACTGTCAAACATTCATTATTGTTGAAATTATTAGTCATTGGTACATGTTGATATAATTATCATTACATTGTAATAGTATTTGGAACTATCAGTCATATTCCATTATTGTGGCATTTTAAATTACCAGTCATATATATAATTCATTATCACTGTAATTCATTGTTGTTGCACTCATACATACAGTAAGTCACACATTTGCATCTCTATCACATTGCATTAAGTAGATAATTGAAGAGGGAATTTTGTAATTCACAGTGTCCAAATAATCATAAAAGGGGACATTACAATTGGTATCAGAGCTATAATCCTGCCAACTTGTGGGATGAACATTCAAGTTGTAGAAAATGGAAGAAATTGAGCAACTAATTTAAAGCTTCAAGATATGGGAAAAGATGAGAACTCTGCAACCACATGCTTCAATGCAAGGTCAAGAAACACACAAAAGAAATTAGATCAATTGTCCACATTACTAATACCAACCAATAGCAATCACAGAAAACAAGAAGAGAAACGAGAAAAAGATGAATACTCAAGAAATCATGCCCTTAAATATAGACCAAAACTTCCTACTTTCCTTCCAAAGAAAGAACGACAAGAAGTTACTTTCGCTGATTTACAAGATCAATGGCGACAGGAGCCAAAATCAGTATATGTATATGAGCAATTTTGGCATGATTGGTTGTCTAGTAGTCTTCAACAAGATATCTCTTTAAATGACTACATTGATCTACAAATAAAATACTCTCATCTCGTGGACTTCAAAAGGGAAGGTGAAAAGCATATGCACTATAAGGGACAAGGGATAAATGATTGCAGCACAACAATTGCACCACAAGTCTCTCATGTACATGCATCAGCATTAGTTGCATCAAAGAAAGAAAGAAAATGTAAAAGATAAAACCCTCGGAGAGGCCGGAATGAGAGATGATCATCAAACACAACAAGAAGATGATAAATAGGAGATGGTCAAGATACATTCCAAGGAGTCAAAAATACCCGAAGAAGAAATCATTCCCGACACCTCTAAGGAAAAGGAAGCAGAAGGATCTACAAGCATATCTTTAGTCACAAGTGAATCAAGCATTCTGACTTGTAAGAACCATGAGTCTGATTATACAGAATCATACACAGGAGAGAAGGTATAAGAGAGATTGAAGTAAGAAGTTATAATTCTAATTATTTAAAGTTGTTCAAAAACAACATTCTTTCATCCCTAGTAGCAAATAAGGAGGATAACACAACAGTCACTTGGTGTGTTCCACTCCATCATCTTGAAATTGATAAACTAGGAAAGTTTAAAATAAGGAAAGATAATGATGGCTTGAAGAAATCAGATGAAGGGAGGAACGAAAAAGATGAATTTGGGTTTAGCAACAGAGGAAAACTTCAAATTACTCCCAATCCATTGTTTGGAATTAAAGTATAAAAAATTTCTGTCAACCCACCCCTTGAGGTGTATGGAGAGGTTAGCTTCAAGTCACACACTGGAGAAGATGAAAATAAGTTTTGGGATCCAGAAACATCCGTAATCAAGGGAGCAATAACAGTCAATTGGAATTCTAATCCTTGTGATCCAAAGGTCTACATAGTAAGTGGATTACATGATGAATTCAATAGCATCTATATAAAGCCATGGAGATATGCTGAATCAATCTACAGACTTATCTGGGATCCAGGAATCATCATGATGCTATAAGAATGCTTGTGGGCAATCATTTTTGGAGGGGAGACTGTGATATCCCATATTTTAATCAAAATAACAAACATGTAAATAGTGGCTATGAAAAGTAAACATAACTTGCCTTGTACATATATTCCCTATGTTTGCATAATAGTTACATTCATTTCAAATAGATTAGTAGATCACCATCATATTCATACATACATAATAATCCATTACAAAATTAATCATATTCTTGTTCTATTTATACATCCATACGTGATACAATATTCCATGCACATTAACACATTCAGGGAACAACATACCATGCATAGATGCACAAATATTATGCATCCACAGCATTCTGCATTAACATCATGGCATTCTCCATCATAGCATTCAAAGCATCAAGACATTTAGCATGATTCAGTATTAAAGCAGCATGGCATAATGCAGTAAGCATCATATACATATATCTCTGCATCTAGAGGACGATGAGAATGGCATCATCGAGATCATTGCTCCCATCATCGAGTGTCATTGTCGACTCATGGACTTGATTATACACCTCCTAGCCGACAGTATTCTGGGCTAGAAGAGTATACAACCAACAGTATTCCATGTTGACATAAGAAATAATGACTTTTGATTATTATGAATAATAACATTTGATTAGTCATAATAATCACAAGTGATTATTATGAGTAAATAACAATTAAATTCTCAGTGATGGTTATATCCATTTTCCATCACTGAGAATGGAATTGTTATTATAATCGGCAATTACATACGATTATAATTACTAATCGGCAATTACATCCAATTACTCATTATAATCATAATGATTATTATTAGTAGATGGTGATTAATAGTAATGAAGATTGGCGTCTTTCCATCGTATAACCTTATTTCCCTTTGTGGAATCCACTCGATAATATGAGCATAGTTGGTTGCTACAGCAACCCATTCGGTGCAAGCATATCAATCGCATATCAGAGATGGCATCATTAAAGAGCATATAATATCAAAGATATATAAGAGATGGCTCCTGTACAGAGTTATTTGCATATTTAATATCAAAACATCTGAGACGACATACCTCTGCCAAATATTGTTTATCTTGTAACTTGCAACACATTATATCGAAGATCAGAGACAAGTCACATGGTAATGTGCTCACAAATACATTGCTAGACCAGAAACAGCCAATGTGTGTGCATATATTTGAACTACAGCATTACTTTTGAACTGCAAAGCTTTCATTATTGCATTTGGAAATACAAGTCATTGGTACATGTTGATATAACTATCACTGCATCACCATTGCATTGTAATAGTATTTCTGATGCAGAGCATCCACAACTCAAACCTCAACAAGTACTTTTTGTCCCAACTTGACAATAAGGTGCCCTCACTTTACAAATTCATCAACACCTTTCCTTATATGGTTCCCTAAACCCCTCAAGAGATCAACTTACTCAATTCATGCCCATAGACCCAACACAATTTCCCTAGAACATCTATTGTCCAAACTGCCACACACATACCCTTCTTTGTAACACAATGTCTTCATAGGCTCCTTTGATAACCATACCCTCATGACACCTAGCCATGCCAACTCTAACCCCTTGCCTCTGATCAAGCCCTTGACTCCATGGACACTACCAATGTCATTCTAAACATTAAAGAACCCTTCCACCCCTTGAAAAAAACTACACAATCAGGAATTTGCTGACTGTCCTAAATTCACTCCTCCTGGGACAGTTTCTAGAAATCGATTTGGTTGACCCCTTAAACATGCAAACTAAATTTTCTGGCAAGAACAAAAGTTGTAGGTAACTTCAATACCTACCATCTCCCAAAATCCCAAGTTTGTACGAGCCCATTTGGTCTCTCAACCAACAATATTTCACAATGGCAATTCTGAAAACACTCATTGGGACAGTTAACATAGTTTTCTGAAATAAATTTGAGTGTCTATCCCTCCCATTCCTTTGGATACACTCAATACCTTCCCTTACTCTTTACCATACTCATTGATCCTTCCAAAAACTTATCTAATTGTGTAAAGTACAAACAAACTTCATACCCTGTCAACACCCGGTCAGAGATAGGAAATTTAGCCTTTCCCTTAATGGTTCCACGTGCAAACAAATGTATGGTTCTCTACAACTATTGTAGACATCAAATATACATAAAATAGATGCATCCCTCCCAATTTGAGGGTTTATTGAATGAAAAGCAAAAGAATTTTACATTTTAATACATCCATTGGATACCCTAGCAAGAGTTTTGGCCAGTTTTACAAAAAATGTGATAACTCCCTCCAAGCAGAATGAAAATGAATGATTCCAAGGCCAAAATGGGTAGGATTCAGTGCTTCATCGATCCAATATAGCATTCAGAGCATTCAAACAAAATTTAACCATGAAATATGACTGTGATTAGTCAGTTTGTACAGGAAAATCGTGAGTATTTGCCAAGAACTTTGATCTTTATTGTACAGGAAAATCGTGAGTATTTACCAAGAACTTTGATCTTTATTGCCAAAAACTTCAAGGCTGACCAATGCCTCCTCTTTGGATCATTTACAACATTTCTATAACCATTTAAACTTATTTCAACTGACGGAACTCCCCTCAAACTACCAAGACTACCTAAAGTAAGAAGTGGTCAAGCAACTTTGAAAAGTTGTGTTGGCTAAATATTTTGTAGGTAGTCATAGACACACTACTTGTAAAATGGGATATTTAGACACAATGTATGAGAAATAATCTTTCCTCTCAACTTAGGGGAGGCTGTGAAGAACCTAACGGACCCTTCCTGAATTTATCTCTCAATTTGATATATTTGCAATCTTTGATTCAAAAATAGTTTCGTGAAAACAATTATGATGAACTTTCACTAATTTTAAATAATCCAGCCAACACATTGGAATTTTCCTAATCATTTATTATTTCCATTTTTACATTTCAAACAAGATGCATTAACAATTATTCATCAATAAAAAATAACAGCACCTGGCAAATCTCGAAACACTTGTAAATGACTATCCTCCAATAACTGTATCACATTCCCAAATGCCTAAAACATTCTGTCCTGTACAGTCACGGCAGGTTGAAGTAGAGAGTAACTGACATGTAGAAATTGCAGCCCCAGCAGAAGATTAACAACTCTGTTTCAGTCACGTGGGTAGGTTGATGAAAACGTGGCTGGCCTGTGTTATCTCGCAGGCCCTTTGCAGCACCCAGACAGCCCTTATGCCTGCCGTAAGTTACAGGCAATGATGCCAGTCCCTCACGTGTCAAGCTGTAGCACCATATGGCACTCGCGTGAGGTGTAAAACAGAGAAAAACTTCAAACACAGGAATCTCCTGTTGAAGTACGGCCAGAATAATAATCACGTGCTTGGACTTTGGATAATTTCAAACTCCAATCTCTTATTCGCAGCTCCAGCAAATAACACACGGCACTTTTGTAAGAGATGCTAAGTCCCAGAATTAAATACGAATCAGTCTCTTGACATGCAGCTTGAGAATAATTGATCTCCACTGACAAATTATAAAACTCTCCACAATTTCTTAACCAAAATGCTCAATGAATGATCACAGCAAATTTCACCAATTTCCAGAACCTCAGCATGAGACAAATTCAGAATCCATGAGAACACATCATTTGCCTGTAGAATAAACTTCATACATATCCAGTATACCTCAGCACTGGATTTAATACAATATCAGATCGAGCTCTCTCCTGGAAGAAGACCAAACTCGACAAATCACAGAAGAACTCTCTCCAAAAATGAAGACCGAGCTCCAGAAACCCTAGCTTTTCCAAGCCAAGCAGAATTCTCACATAAACAAATTATCAAATCAACAATGGTAAATGAAACTGCTTTTTCGAGTTGTACTTATAGCTTTTTCGGAAAAAGCACAATTTCACTTTTTTTTATATAAAAGGCTTTTAAATGATAATTTCACTTTTTAACATTTAAGTTATAAAGTACTTAAGTTATTAAATTAAAGTAATTTAATTTAATAACAATAACTTTAAAAACAAAAGCTACTGAATTCTACTGACTGAAACAAACTTATTTCCAACACCAGAGCCTCAAACACCAACTGCCCTGCCGGAAATAACCCACTGCCAAAAATAGCCAGCTGCTAAAAATAGATTTACTATAAATAGTAAGTCTCTCAAACTGAAGATTCCCTGAAACTCAATCCTGATATATCTGACACTCCGTGCAAACACCCTACTAATCCTAGCCATGCCCAAAATAGCACTTACTAAAAATAGTAAGTCGACCAAATTGACCCGAATGAAGAGTAGACCCGGTAAACTGAATCTCCAGAATGGAATCCCAACACTGGCTCCACCATCTGACCCACTCTAATCATCTGATTAGCCTGTCAGGGTCGCCAAACCAAGCTAATCCCATAAGTCCAAAAAAACGGGGACATTACAGAGGCGCCCTTCTTATTTCAACTAATTCAACTAAAACTTAACAAGAAACTCAAATTTAATCTAAAATTGGGTGTTTCACATATCACTTCCTCTTTCTTCAGGAAGGATTTCACTTTCATAAAGATGCACTCTACAAACTGAAGACTTTTACAATTTCACTTCTAAGTACTAGTTGGGGCAATAATACCAATAAACTCAAAATCAACCAAAAGATTAATTGTTAAGCATACTAGTTGACTATAGACTAAGGAAAATAATAAGCTCACAAACTTATACACTATCATGAAAAGGTTTTAAACTATGAAGAAGAAATATGATAAGGCAAGGCAATAGACTTATACAATATGCTCATTGTATTTTTTATCTTTTGGCAAGGCAATAAAACTCTGTTGGTTTGTATATGCACTCTAAAACTTTGAGCTTAGCTGTAAATGAGAATACTTTCAATAAAAGAGGCAAGTTATTTTGAGAATTTGTGCCTGTGTGCTATAAATGTGACCACACTTCTATGAATCATTACATGCAAGGAAACTCAAGAATGAGCCCTCACAAATCGATCCATAGCTCCCTAGGCATGGAGTGCAAGGGTTTTAAGAATGCTCTCAGCTAGAGCTATTTAGCCTATAACCTTGCTAGTAAACCATGCAATGGGAGATTCAATGAAGACAAGGGCAAGAATGCCAATATCCCCAAGAATCAAGGATGAAATGCAATGCAAGCTAGTTTAAGAATGGAAATGCAAGCTAAACTATGGAAATGAAAGATGCAAGTATTACAAAGCCTCCTAGTTAAACTAGATGAATTAATCTAAAGCATAAAGGAAATCTAAGCTAAGAATGCCATGAAAATGAAGCTACTATGCAAGAAATGAAATCTAACTATGAAGCAAGAAAGCCATGATGATGCAAGAATGAAGACAAGAAGATAGAGTGTTGATGAAGATCCAAGATGAATGCCAACAATGCTCCAAATCTTCAAACCCTAGATGCAAGAATGTCTCCAAAAGCTCCAAGATGACCTAGAAAACCTGTAGCATAACAATAGCATAAAAAGTTGGGGATCTAGAATGAAGAAGAGAGCTCTTCTTTTATAGGGAATGAAAAAGGAATGGGCCATGGAGATTAAGAGGCAAAAGATTTAATCAACGGTGGAGCTTAAAAGAGGAGCAATCCATGTGCACAAGTATCCTCCAATAGGAAAATAAGAGTTGACTTTTGTGTCCATATGAGACAAAAAGTACTTTTCTCTTTTTATAAAATAAGAATAATGTTTTATTTGTGCAACTTAGGATAAGAGGAAAAGTGGGGCTTTTTATTTATTAAAAGGGGAGGGAATATTCCTTTTAATAAATAAAGACTTAGGATAAGATGGTTAGCCCATAGAAAATAATCGAATAAATGATAAAGCTAGGATTTGATCAAGAATAAGCAATTGATAATTTAGCAAAAGGGGCTAATAGTCTAGATGACCATTTTTAGGTGTATACATTTGCCCCTCTTTGACTAATGTGTGATCGATTTGGGAACACATGTAGTCAAAGAATAGATCAGCCAAGAAGGCAAGCAGACAACCAAGAAAGCAAGCAATAGCGATTTTGACAGATGTGAGATCGATTTAGGATCACATGCAGTCAAAGAATAAAATAGCCAAGAAGGCAAGCAAGTAGCTAAGAAGGCAAGAAGATAGTGATCTGACTCCAAAGAATGAAGTACAGAGAGATAGCAAATCCTGCATGGTCAGCCTGGTAGCAACAGTACTAAACACTTAGGAAAGAGATAGCCAATAAGATATGATGTGTCTGCCCCCTCGGGATCGAAAGCGAAATCAAGTAGAGGGAATGCAGAAGCAAGAGCAACATGATCAAATCACTAGAAATCATAATCGAAGATGAAAGATAATAGAATAACCATCAACCAATGAAGGGATGCCCCACACATGGGACACGGGGCATGAACCTATTGGTCCCTCAACCCGTAAACGCCATAGAGGGGGGAATTGGAACTTGGGATTTGAATGAAAGACTAGAAGGTTGAAAGAGATGGGGATGAAGAGGTTATGATGCCCCAGCGAAGATCAAAGGATCAGGCCTCAAAAGGTTAGCCAACTGCGCGAAAGAGGGGGAAAAGGTGATTGTGGATTTCGGTTTGGATCCCGAAATGAAGAGAAAATGATGTGAGATGAAAGACAAGAAAGTGAAAGACATGATCGGGAAGAAGCGAAAGGTGAGCGCAGCTGATTAACAAGTCCATGAAAAATGAAAGGAGAGCTCTCTCCATATGCAAGATGCAAAACTAAACTAACATGAACTTAAGAATGCAAGCTACATGAAAAGTGGTTTACTTGCAAGGTTACAAAGCCAATAGACATCTAATATTCATCATTGAGCGTTATTGGTAGCGGCGCAAGATCATACAATACACACTAGCATAACTATGTGGATCTGAATATGATCTATATCAGATAGGAATGTGGAAATCTCACCTAGGCATCAAAGACATGTAGGTCAAGATGACTAGCACAGTGAGATTACCTAAGTTTAATATAGCAAGATTATACTCGCATCGAGACACAAGGAAAGTCAAGATGGCTACAAGTATGCACTTGCACAAAAACAGTCAAGGATAATACCCTGTCAATCCACAGTGTCAAGTAAGACCAGCATAAATGCTCATGACAGTTAGGATCAACAAAATATACCCACAAGCAGAAAAAGCAATAAAACATGTTCTCATACCCTCAGTCTTCTAGCTATGCATCATCGAAAACTTCTTAGGGAGAGACCACTCAGCAAAGAAATCATCATAGACAGCATGCAAAGAAATAAATTCAAACAAATCTCAGCAAGTCAAGTGCGTGTGTGTTGGTCATAGAGTCAGACTCTGAGTATCGCATCTGCTAGTGAGAAATATTGCATCATACTAGACTGTAGGGTAGGATATCTGATAAGTGTTGAGAAACACTCGACGCAAGGGTAGTGTTGAAAAACACCATTGGGGTGGTGTTGAAAAACACCATTGGAACCAAGTTGCCCAAGAAACCCGGACGCACAAAGAGACCCAAGATAAGCTTAAAACAACGTATGCCCCCTAGACTAAGACAAGAATCAATTCCAGGCTAGGAGAGGCAAAGTGAGAAGTGGAGTGAAAGAGCGCCACGCAAGACTGATAGACATAGGTGCAGAGGGTCTCAAGCAGCGCCTGTTTCCAGGTTTTCACCACTTGATAGATTTTTTAGGACTTTTTTATAATTTTTTTTGTATTTTTGCTACCAAGGCGCCTGTTTCCAGGTTTTCACCAAGGCACTTTTTCTATTTTTTTTTTTTTTTGAATTTTTTGATTTTTTTGGTGAGACATCAAAGCGCCTATTGCTAGGTTTTCACTAGGATGCTCATGTTTTCAGTACTTTATATGCTTTTTAGGTTTTTTTTCAGCATCATATATGATTTTTTTGTAATTTTTTCAGGATCATAAAATATGTACAAAGGATGCCCCAGACAGAAATGGGCATCAAGAATCTTCTTTCTCTGATGTAGAGAACTGATAGGCCCCAGGCCCAAATGCTACAGCTGTGATGATAGGAGGTCTCAACCAGTTCGACCAATAATAACCAGCCCTAAGCAATGTCTGAGTTAGTGGAGGATCATTAGAATGTGATCCACATATGCCATCGTAGATTTCAGCTAGTACCTTTTCTGACTCCTCTATTTCTAGACACCTAAGGAGAGTTCCGTCTAGACCCTTCCTATACAAGTCACCAGAGACAAAGGCAAAGTGTAAGGGATGGCGGAAAGAATGGCATGGAGGAGTATGAGGTGGAAGACATGGAAAGATGGTAGGATTGTAAGATTTGTGAGCAGGATAGAGTAATTCATCCACTAGGAACTTGAAGCGAGATTTATGCTTTTTCATTTGTAAGATGGATGTTGAAGTAACCAAGGCATTACCAACTTTGTTCTTAGCTCTAGGAATGGGCTGAAGTGTAACAGATATGAGATCATGCTTGAAGTAGTGCACCATTTTTTTGTAGAGAATCAACTTGTCATCTTTTATTTGATAATCAATATTTTTGAGCAGATTTTTATTTTTACTTTTCTTAGGTTCGGATACCGCCACAATGTGGTTTTCGCCATCCGACCATTGCTCTTTTCTTTTGACTTGATGACTGTGATGCTTGATTTCTGATTCAATCTTTTTTGTTGCTAGTTCACTGGTGGAAGAAGTAACAGGTGTTGATGCAAGATGAAATGAAGTGACTGGTTCAATAGCATTTATGTGAGGGATATCATCTCTGGTGACAAGAGAGGTTGAGCCTATAGGGTAGGCTCCAAAAGTAGCTAGATCTAGAGTTGTCATAGAAGGACCAACATAGTCCACTAAGGCAATACAAGGAACAAACCCATCAGACCCCACACAAGACCCATCGACCACGTCGGGATGGTTACTACAAGAATGAACCATATCAACATCCATATCATCAGTAGATATACATTTTTCTCCCCAAAGAAGTGAAGTAGAAGGAAGATCATCTCCCATGTGAGCCATAGTGTGTAGCGGTGACTCATTTGTATCTGTGTCTGAATTATTGAGCATGGGAGTATTTCTAGAATCCTCTCTATAGATCCACTCTTGAATAGCTTGTTCTTCTCTTTCTTCTTCTAAAGGAATGGATGAAGGAACAAAGGTATCAAAGATCACCATAGCAGAAGTGGAAGGTTGCATCTGATCAGAAGGTCTCCCATATGACCTAGGAGAAATAGGTATAGAAGCAAAAGAACCCAGTTTATATTCACCCATACCAAGGCTCATCATCTTAAGTGATTTCTCAGCAGCAACTAGAGATGTACTAGGATCAACAGAAGGTTCATTGTGAGGAACAAATTTTTCAGCAGCAGCAAGAGCATTAATAGCAATAGTATGGTCTCCAGGAATCACAACTTCAGTGCCATTGTATGGAAATTTGACACATTGATGATAAGTGGAAGGAACAGCTTGCATGTCATGGATCCAAGGACGACCCAAAAGAATGTTATATGCAAGTGGGATGTCCAATACTTGGAAGCTAATATCTTTCGTAACAGGACCCACTCGAATAGGCAGCGTGACAAGACCTTTGGAAGATCGTTCCACTTCATCATAAGCTTTTATAGTAATCTTCTTCTTAGAATCCACAGCAAATTCTGACAAACCCAACTGTTGTATGACATTGAAAGAAACAATATTTAACCCTGCACCATTGTCTATCAGGACTCGGCGGACTCGGGTATTGTAGACTAGAACTTCAATGTGTAAAGCTAGATTATGAGGGTGAGCAATAGATATGTCATCTTCTGCAGAAAAGGAGAGAGATAGTGGAGATGAAATGTGGTTGACCATAGCCTGAAATTGATTTGGATCAATGTCTTTGGGGACATGTGCTGTATGCAAAGATTTCTCAAGGATTTCTCTATGCGAAGGGGATAACTGAAGCAACTCAAAAATGGATATTTGGGTTGGCATCTTTTGCAAATGTTGGACAAGATCATAGCTAGGGGTGGCTAAAGGAGCCGCTTGTTTGGAAGGCAAAGCCTGCTTGGGATCTTGCATAGTTTTAAGGACAATCTTGGCTTGCCCCCTAGTAATAGCATTCAGTGTCTCACTTTGGGAAGATGAACTACCATGTGTTTGCAAGACTAACTTTGGCTTACCATGATCGGCTTTATTATCATCTTGAGACCTCATCATTAGAATGCTCTCAACGGGCTCTACCATGTTAATCACAGGTGCATTAGAAGGATATGTATAATTGATCTTTGCATCATGATTCTTCTTATGTGTTTGAGAGGTTTCCCCCTTATCATGCTTAGGTAGAGGATCTTTGAAAGCTGTGTGATCAGAATTTTTAGTTAAGCCATCAGTGGAGATTGTGCCGTTCTCAATAAGATCTTGAATATCATCCTTAAGCCTAAAACAATTGTCTGTTGGATGTCCCTTGTTTCTATGATAATGGCAGTAATGATCCTCTCTCCACCAATCGGGCTTATTTATCGGATCCCAGTTACCAGGTTTATCAGGAAGCGTAAGATATCCATTGTCAACCAAAGTCTTAAGGATCACATCGTAAGGTTCTGCCAACTTGGTATAGACTCGCTTTCGAAATGACTTCTTAGGCTTATCTGCATATTGAGGTTTAGGAGCACTGTGAGCGTTGGCAGCTTCTTGTTGTTTTGCTGCATAGATAGCATTGGAAAGATTGAAAGCAGGCTCTTTAACTTTAGGAGTGTCAACAACCCCATCATTAACAACATACTTGTTCTTATTCCAAGGTTTGTTCTTGTCTTTACCATTGCCTTTAGCATCTTTATTAATAACAATATCCCCTTTTCTTATAGCTACATCCTCAATCCGATATGCACTTTCAACCATGTCATGGAAGGAGGAGAACAGTTGCTTCCTTAGATCATAAAATAGCTCAGGCACAAGTGTGTTGACAAAAATGTCAATCTTTTCTCTTTCGGGTAGCTGACGAGGATATCGAGAATACAATGACCTCCAACGTTGTAAGTAAGTTGCAAATGGCTCACCTTGATGTTGTCTTAGATTACCGAGATCTATCACAGTGACAGGTTGTTGGATGTTGTAAGAGTACTGCTGGGTAAACCGCTGAGCTAACTCATCAAAAGTCTTAAGCGGTGGTGTCAGTTTCGCAAACCATTCCAAAGCTTGGCCTCTTAAGCTTCGAGGGAATAAGCGTAGAAGATATGTGTCTTCATGAAGAAAGTCCATACTAAGAGCATAAAAATGACGCACATGATCATGGGGATCACCATTTCCATCATACTTGTCATATTTGGGAACCTCAATATCCTTAGGAAACGGGACCATGTATAGATCTTTATCAAAAGGAAGAGCACAAATTGATTGTACAAAAGAGACCTTTGGAGGCTCTCTTTCTAATGCCATTTGGGTAAGGCGTTGATTTGTCCGACGTAATTCTTCTTGAAGGACTTCCAATTCAGTTGGTACTCTTTGTTGGACAATTTGTCTGACATCATAGCCGGGAGGAAGCTTGTATCCTCTAGAAGTCAGATATTGAAAATATTGATCACCATTACGCTCTAAAAGCTTATGCATCATTCGTTGGAAATCCACATCTTGTTCACATCTCATAAGATCCTCACTAGAAATCTCATCATTAGCCTCTGCCTCATGTTGAGAGGGAGGAGGTCTAGGAGGTGAAGAAGGCATAGCAAAAGTTGGCCTTGGAGGAGATCTTGGTGGCGTGTTGTTGTCATTGTTTCCATTGTTAAAAAGAGGTCTATGCTCATGATTACTAGTCTCAGGTTGCTCATGAAATGTCCCTCTATAAGCCATGCGCCTAGTAGCATCCATCTTTTGTTGATTGTATTCCTTATCTAAGCGCGCTTGATTATCCTTACGCTCAAAGTGTTCTTGCAAGAGTTGAAACTTTTCTTGTTCAGTCAAAGTGAGTGAGACACTGTCTGTGTTTTTGGGGGTCTTGAATGCGGAAAAGAGGAAACCTCCTTTATACCATGGTGTAGCCTTAGATTTCTCAGATTGGTCAGAACTAGAACTATTGTTGCTAATGGGTACTTTTGAACGTCTAGTTGGAGAAGGTAACTGTGTATAATTGAACGGAGGATGACTCTCCTGCTCAAATTGAGACCGAGTTGTAACCGGCATGAAAAGAGATGTTGGTTGACTAATAGAATGAGACAAAGTTTCTTAGATTTGAGATAAGAAAAGCTAATAAAGATCACTTGTCAAAGTAGAACAATAGAGAGATGGCTCGTCAAAAGTGCTAGAGCACTTACAGCAATCAATTGACTAAAGCCGAGCAACGAGCAAGAAGCTCAATAAGCAAGTAGCTAGAGAGGTAACCGTGATGCGACAAGTGATCAAGAGTAGCATTTGTTAAGCTCAAATCCAATAGTTTTAGCTCATTTGTTTCAGTGTAGAACAAATCTAAGCATGTAAGTAACAAACCAGTTTCAAGTAAGAACAGAAAAGGACATTATACAGCAGGTTAAAGTGCAAGTTTAGCAACTCCGAATTGTAGCAATGACAGGACAGTAGAAATGACTCAGGATTCTTGGTTGAGGGTATGCAAGGATACTTCAATATCATATGACTCTTGACCAGTGAACGTGAAAAACTCAGTTTTGAAGCGCTTGGACCAAATTTGTAGATTGAATAGTGCAATTTCTCAGTTTGACAAGCAGTAGCAATAGATAAAAGACAGGTTTGCAAACAGTATGGGATCAAACATGTCATAGAACACTTGAAACAAGGGCAAAAGCAACCTTGCCAAGACAAGCACTTGTGATATCAAAATAGGGAACCTTATGAATGCTACCGTTTGTTTGAATGTTGAGAACGTTTACACGGGCATAGCACAATCGAAGACAATTCAAGCAATTACTACCTAGAAGGACAAGGCTCATTACTTAACAACTTGGCCCACAACTTGATGTTCCCTTGCCTCACACCAAGTGGTTGCCCACAAGAGATATTGGCGTTGTCATGGAAGTGTCAAAAACACAACCAAAGGAACACATATGGTGAGTGTCTTGGGGTGATCCGGGTAAGTCCACTTGGATCAATCCTTGCACCACGAAGCTAAGCGGCTAAAATAGGGTGGCCTCTATCTAATGGTTCATAGTAAGGATTTCCGTTCATAGCACCCCTCTTGCTCCTCATAAAGGACTAGGACCTCGCGGCCTCAAGAGTACCTTAAGCATTCTTGCTTAATGCTTTCCTCATGGTCACAATCCCACAAGTTACTCACATCAAGCGAAGATAAGTACTATGTCTACCAAGGTTTTGTGTCCTTGATAGCCTTGAGATTATAGTGAGTTGGAATCACTTGCCACCAAAGAAAATGATGACAAGGTTGTCCCCACTTGGGTCGTTCCTCTTGATTGCTCAAGAGCAGGCCCGCTAAAGGATCCTAAGCTAAACAAAGAGTGGATTAATTCTTGAGGTTCAAGGTTTTTGATTCACCACAAGGGTGAAGAGCATACTCCCCTATCTCAAAAATCTCTCCCAAACACACCAAACAAGATCCAATTACCCCTTTGCTTCCAAAACCTCAAGATGGGTCAAGATTTTCTGATTCACCTAAAGGTGAAGAGCATACTTCTCCTACCACCCCAAGATTCCTTTCACAAAGTATTAAGTGCCTAATGAAACAACTAGTATATGCCGCACTTAATAAAGAAAGAAATTAAACAAGCACTTGATTTGGTTTTTATGCTTAGGGCAGCCCTGCAAAAACCATTAGTAGCCCTCTTTGACATGCGATTTTAGCAAATTTCAAGCAAGAAGCACCTACAACCACAACTTGTGAGACCAACAAGAGTTAGGAGAATCAAAATCCAAAATCTAACAATGATTAGTACATGAAAAAAATCAGATAATGTGCAAAAATAACTAATCAAATGATAGAATCTGAAAATGAAACCATCATGGTTGGATTGGGCTCAGAAAGAGCTTTCCAATGATATATCACACTTAAACTTTTGATACCATTTGCAAAATTTCAAAAAAAATGGGCACCCGTTTTCCAGAGGCACGGATTTGAAAACGCTGAAAATTTTAGAAAATTTCAAAAAGATAGCTAAGAACCTGAAACTTGCAAGATAGATAAAATAGCCTAAAAATAGCTCACTGCCAGGTTCAAACACAGTATCGCGCGATACTTCGCCCGACACCAGGCGATACTTTTCAGTCCGTGCGATATTTCGCCCAACACCAGGCGATACTTCGCCCGAGACCAGGCGATATACCTCAATACTGCCGTGCGATTCTTCTCGGGCGCGAAGTATCGCACGCGTATAGTAAGGTATATCGCGCGATATACCTGAGAAGTATCGCGCGATATTCTGAGACAAAAAACCAGAGAACAAAAATTGCGCTAAAAACTTGCCGAAAAATTGACGAAAAATGACGAAAATGCAGAAAAAGAAGGGACAAAGCTAGTCTACTCGGCCCCACAGTGGGCGCCAAAAATGTGTGCTATAAATGTGACCACACTTCTATGAATCATTACATGCAAGGAAACTCAAGAATGAGCCCTCACAAATCGATCCATAGCTCCCTAGGCATGGAGTGCAAGGGTTTTAAGAATGCTCTCAGCTAGAGCTATTTAGCCTATAACCTTGCTAGTAAACCATGCAATGGGAGATTCAATGAAGACAAGGGCAAGAATGCCAATATCCCCAAGAATCAAGGATGAAATGCAATGCAAGCTAGTTTAAGAATGGAAATGCAAGCTAAACTATGGAAATGAAAGATGAAAGTATTACAAAGCCTCCTAGTTAAACTAGATGAATTAATCTAAAGCATAAAGGAAATCTAAGCTAAGAATGCCATGAAAATGAAGCTACTATGCAAGAAATGAAATCTAACTATGAAGCAAGAAAGCCATGATGATGCAAGAATGAAGACAAGAAGATAGAGTGTTGATGAAGATCCAAGATGAATGCCAACAATGCTCCAAATCTTCAAACCCTAGATGCAAGAATGTCTCCAAAAGCTCCAAGATGACCTAGAAAACCTGTAGCATAACAATAGCATAAAAAGTTGGGGATCTAGAATGAAGAAGAGAGCTCTTCTTTTATAGGGAATGAAAAAGGAATGGGCCATGGAGATTAAGAGGCAAAAGATTTAATCAACGGTGGAGCTTAAAAGAGGAGCAATCCATGTGCACAAGTATCCTCCAATAGGAAAATAAGAGTTGACTTTTGTGTCCATATGAGACAAAAAGTACTTTTCTCTTTTTATAAAATAAGAATAATGCTTTATTTGTGCAACTTAGGATAAGAGGAAAAGTGGGGCTTTTTATTTATTAAAAGGGGAGGGAATATTCCTTTTAATAAATAAAGACTTAGGATAAGATGGTTAGCCCATAGAAAATAATCGAATAAATGATAAAGCTAGGATTTGATCAAGAATAAGCAATTGATAATTTAGCAAAAGGGGCTAATAGTCTAGATGACCATTTTTAGGTGTATACAGTGCCAATCCAAATTGTTATGTGACAACATTTTCCTAAGTTAATTGCAAGTTTTGTGCTTTTGTTCAAGAGGTATTTGAACTCAATCTTGCAAACTTTGAGCTGCAAATTGCATTCAAAGTTATAATTTGGTTTCAGATGTGGTCTTGTAGACTTTGAGCTGCTTATCAAGTCTGAGATTAACATAGAACGCTTAGGCAAGGAAATAGCTTGCAAACTTTGTGCTACTTCATTTGTGCATGCAAGGTGAAATATGTGTTGGAGACTTTGAGCTGCACATGTGTTTCGTTCTTGTTCTCATAATCTTATAAGGGGTCACTGAAAGACTTTGAGCTTTTGTGAACTCCTAAGTTACTGAAAGTTGTTGATACGTTGAAGGTTATTGTTACATCTAATCTTTTGTTTATTAGGAATATTGCGCCACCGAATACTTTTTTAAGTGAAATAAACCATTGATTAAAGATCATATTGTAATGGTAACATCTATTCTAAAATAAGAGAATAGGATGAATGTCCTGCCCCAATTTAGCTTAGTGTAAATAGTAGTTAAGTGATTTGATGATTCTAGTAGCAATAAGAAGGGGGAGTCTTCCCTTATAATTAGTAGAGACTGTCTCACACACTATGGCTGAAACCACTGTTTTGCAATTAATCCTTAAAATTGTCAGTCGCAAAATATCTACCCAACATAATGTGAATGCAACCATAGAGTCATCCCCCAGAAATCTTCACCAAACAACAAACTAAGGAATCTCTTTCACCAAGACAAAAAAGATTAAAAAAAATATCATTGCTAAAGAAGGTAGGAAGTAAAAATTATATTAACCCAGGAATGACCGAACTACATGAATGGTCAAGGGTATCAAAAGCACCTCTAACAACTGAGAAAAATAGATACATAAATATTATTGTGAAACAAAATCATCAAACTGGGAATAAGTAAAACTAAATAAGAATGTGGTACTTAAACAGGCATATCGTACCAAATTGAAGATATAAAATCAATGTAATAAAATTATCTTGTATGGGAACTAGAAGAAAGGGCATCATCCATGTATAGCTTTGAAAGGCCAATGCAAAGTTTAAGGATGCCCTCAAACAATCATGTAATATTTCATTCCTGAGGGAGTGCTTAATACATTTGTTGCACATCATTAAAAGTGAAGTAAAACCTTACACAAATTAAAGGTACCCTCAATACATATCAGGAAAGAAATGCTTCTACAATTGGTCTAATTGTATTTTTATATGATAAAGAGGGTGCTCCTTGTGATTCCAGCTATTTGCTAACATGAACTTCTCACCAAAGCATCTATCAAAGAAAGATTACCTTGTACTATGTGTACAGGAATATGATAGGGCATCCGAGAAATTTCTCCTTTTTCTTGGTCATATTTGACAATAGCAACATTTCCTAGGTCATCCCCAAGATACCTATATTGAAAATCAATATTCAAACATCTATTTGAACATGGTTGCATTTTTCAAAGACAATGATAATACAATTCATACAAGAAAGTAATCATCTGACTAGATTGACAAAATTATAGATGCTAGTTTGGACATAATGATTCTAGAGGGTGTTGTCCAAACTTCAAAAGTATTCCACTTAGCCAGACTAGAAAATGTACTATACAGTATCAAGTGAACAAAAAGTTAAATACAATACCCAACGTGTAAAATAATTAAAAAGAAAAATTGAACCAAAACCGAGAATTATTTAAAAAGATAACCAATACACATCATACATGCAAGAAGTTCCCTGAATAACAGTAAACGCAGTGATGTTTGATTCCCACTGGATATAACATGCCAATGCTCGTCTATTCAAATCCCATACCTGCCAAAATCCACAAAACTGATGTTATTTAAACAAATGCCTTAGAAATCATAAACGTGCCGCAATCCTGCAAGAAACAAAATCAAAAGTAAAATAGGGGATTGTCATTATGATATAAAACATTTCATAGTTAGACAGAAGTAATAACTTCAAAAAAAATAATATACTAAGTTTCATCTGACATAAACATGTCATATTCTGAATTATCGACCTCTTTGATTTATTATTTTTGACCCTACTCGTGTAATTTGGATGCAGAGATTTTAGCTGTTGGATGGTCAATATTTTATGTTATAGATATTGTGTGGATTCAATGCTTATTTCTATGCTAGTATTTACTATTTAGTATGTGTGTTTTTAATGTGCAATGGATATTTGATTTGATTATTCATTGTTTACCTATGTTAATTTTATAAGGTGAAACAAGTGGTACTAATGCATAAATGTTTCATGTTTTTTCAGAAAAATGTTAAATGGGGGAGAGCGGATCTATGCATGGATTATTAAGGGGCAAACACAAGGTCCTAATTCATGACATAATTATCCATAACTTTAGAAATAATATTAAATCAGATTAATATAAATGTTTTTGAAAATTATAAATAAAAGAAGCTGAGGTAAAAGAGAATGTTGGATTTAAATAAAAAGAATTTGAAAGAATGTTAATTAATATATTAAAAAAATTATAGTAATGATTAATGGAATGTACAAGCAATTCTTTTTAAACGAATATAAAATATGTAATGTCCCCATAGGTGTTCAGAATGGACCCCTTAGCGTATTTTATTCATAGGCTGATTCTGGAGCATGGAGAGGGAATATTTAATTAAGTAAATTAAGATTGTCTATCATTGCTCTTTTTCAGACAACTTAGTTTAATTAATGATTTTATTTAAAGATGACCTTACGCGTTAAAAGGACTATCCAAGGCCCGAAGTAAACTAAAAATTAAAATGGGTCACTTTATGCAATTTATAAATAAAAGCTCTTGAAAGTTAACAAAAAAAGTATAAAAGGAAGAGCAGAAAGGAAATCAGAAATCTTAATCATTTTTTATTTCTCATTATGGAAAGTGGATTGTGTTCAACTTAAACTCTAGGACGAAAACCTAAGAGGTATTTAGCTTCAGAGATGCAATATTTCTTCTTAGTCATATCAATGGTGCATCATATTTTGAGAAAACCATAATAATTTGGTTAAACAAATTGGGCAATATACTATAGTGGTATCAAAGCAGTGTATCCTGCCAGCCAGTGGAAATTTGTGCCACTTTTTGCAAACAGAATTTTCTATCATCACAGATATTATTTTAGAAGGGCTAACAATCCACTAGAACAACCTGGAGATTGAAGAGGAAGCTCCTATTGCAGATTTGTTTGGTGAAGGTGTTCTAGGAAATATCGATGAAGCAGTGCAATGCAAATTTTGAATGATCTTGTTAAGGGACAGCAGTAGGTCGTGCAGTTGATGACACAAATGATGCAGAACATGAATGCAAATCAAAACAATGGGTGCAACAATGGTAATGATGGTTATAATGGAGAAGCTACTAACACAGATACACCCACTAATATAAATCCAAGACTAGTGGAGCCCCTTCTAGACCCTTGATGTCAATATTCTTGCAAAAAGGAGCACAAACAGGAGACAATCGGCAGAATATAGAAAAAGGATATGTGGATTGGTTACATGACTGTGAATCATTGGTGAGGAATTCCATGCAGCCATGTCTCTGCCATATTTTTGCCAGTTTAAGTTGAGAAATAGGCCCAGTAGAGATAGAGATCTCAAAGCCAGGACTTGTAGAGGAGTTTGGGTAGGTTGTCCATTCCCACTTTTGATGGTTCAATCAAATACATAGCTAGATGATGGATTCAGATGTTAGACACCTATTTGTCATTGAATCCCATGTTCAAGAATGAGGCCATCAATATGCCACCTTACATTTGGAGGGAGCGGCTCATGAGTGGCAGTACTACAGAATATTGACACTGAGGCACAACCTTATCACTTCCTAAGCTTACTTTAGTCAAAGGCTTATAGACAGTTTGATAAGGACAGAGAGTTGTACTTTCCAAAGCTACCACAGCTGAAATAAAGTGGAACTATTAATGCATATTTTGAAGTTCTAGAGACTAGTTGCTGTTATCCCCGATGTATCAAAGAGGAGGTTCCTGGTGGTCTTCATTGAGGGGTTATCAGAACCTCTTCGCGGATGAGTTACGGATATTGATCCTCCAACATTGCAAGAAGCTACTAAGTCAGCCCAAAACATGGATATTCTACCCCAAAACCTTAATTTTATTCTAATTTCCCTCCATTAAAGAAAGACAAAAACCTTTCCAAAAGGAGTAGCGTAAGAAGCCAAGTTTGTCAAATGAGGCCAAAAATGAGTTTGGGGGGAAGAAGCTATGTTTTTCCTATAAGGAACTATTGGTACCAAGACACAATGTCATGTCCCCATTTTGACTGACATCGTTTGGCATGACGGATTTGCCTATTATTGACTCTCGTAGGCAAATGGTTTGGAGAGAGGGTCATTATGTTGATCATTTGATTGCATATTGCTGACAGAGCCTACATTCGGTAGAGCCTACATCCAGTTTGGGCCTACATGCAGTTGTAGTGGAGCCTACATCCAGAGTGAGCCTACATCCAGTTTGAGCCTACATCCAGTTGTAGTAGAGCCTACGTTCAGTCTTGAGCCTACGTTCAATCGTAGTTGGGCCTACATTGTTATAATTTTGAGTTGAGAAATGTATTTTATTATTATAATGTTATTTTATTATAAAGTACATTATAATTGGATGTTTCTAGAAGTTCTAGCAACTTCTCAAGGAAAAGAATAAATAGAGGGCTTGGGCTTTCATTTGGACATGCTTGGATTTGGATTTTCTTCTACTTCTTCATTGTGAAGCAATTTGTAGTCTTTGGTCTGCAAATTCTATTCGATCTTTGGAAACGAATCACTCCCTTGGATTGGCATAACTGAGGTAGTGAAATATCTACTGAAAGGTTGCAAATTTGGAGTTGGTACTCAGCCATCTCATTGGTACTTCATTGAGAATTTGATGTAAGGGTTTGTTTGTGATTGAAACAGCATTTCAGGAGGCATTTTCAGTAGGGCCGAAATTATAGGCGGCCGAAAAAGCAGGTCCAAAAAAGCTGTCCGAAAAAGCAAATCCGAAAAAGCAGTCTGAAAAAGCAAACCCGAAAAAGCAGTCCGAAAAAGCAGACCTGAAAAATTGATATTGAGGGGTTGTAACTGGTTGAATAAGGGTTTGGAATTCATCACTTAATTGGTGAATCAGTTTGATAAGTGTTGGAGATCATTTTGTGCATTTTCAGTGAAGTTCATATCAAGGTCTGAGACTCAAGTTTTTGCTCATATCTCACACACCAGCTGGAGATTAATTTTATGCATTGGAGGGGATATATATTAACCCTAGGCGATTCTAAATACACCATTTTCGGCAGCCAAAGTCATTGCATTTATTTTCTGCAGGAGCCGTACATGTACAGCCTGGTACGGCAGGTTGCAGGTCTGGTATAGTCACTGCAAATCTGGGCTATAACAGGGTGCATTCAGAGGTCTTCATCAGCGTTGAATAGTAGACAATAAGGAGCATTATACCAGGTTCTTTCTAAGTGTTTTTGAATGCATTTGAAAGTCAAGAAATTATGTAAGGTTGTATGTGTTCAGACAATGTATTAACAGTCCTGATTTTGATAAGTGTTAGTCACTGTTCTACTATCATTTGTTATTGTAATCAGTCTCTATTATTCAACATTGCTATTGATAGTTAGATTGGGATAGTACCTTGTAAGGTCATTGATCAGTCCATACATCACTGTGTCACAAATCTGAAGTTGTTAACAGCCTACATTGTTATTTTGTAATTCAGTCTGTAGTCGTCATTAATCCAAGAGATATCTGGACCATTGCATTAACTTAGAGTGGCAATCGATCATTGCATTGAAGTCTGAATATTACTTGTCACAGCCATATTAATTCTGGAAAGTGCAATCAGAATTAGAGAAGTTCTTGATATATTAATAGTGAGCCTTTGCATTGTTTTGAGATTCATTGATTGCTCATTGTATGACATTCCTATATTGGTATTGTTATCTCAATTGCATTTGGTGCCCAAAACAACTATCACATTGGAACACAACATTACAAACAAACAATTCAGTTGCTTGCCAAGTGTTTGATTCTCAGTTCAGATTTGGGGGTTTTTAGTGGCTTTTATAGTAAGGGTAATGACACAAGTGCCTAGGAAAAGAAAAGTAGATAACGTTGAGGTGGTTTATGTTAGTGAGGAAGAGAAAGATGAAAATGGATCAAGCAATAAACAAAGTGACTCGAACGAAGAACAAGCTGATTCAAACAAGCACATTTCAAGGGAAGTTAAGAGAGCCTAATTGAAAACGCCATAGAAGGAATAGCTAACTTGGCCATCTCAGAGAAGGAAGGGGGGAACCCTGAAACCCCTACTTGGAGAGAGTACTGGGAGGTACACCATCCGGCCGTGACAGAGGAATCACAAAGAGAAGGAGAGAGCACTGCTTATGGCGAGACAGGAGGAAGTGCCCCAGCAGGAGGGAGCATCGCGGCAGGAGGGAGTGTCCCGGCAAGAGGGAGCCTCCCGGCAGGAGGGAGCATCCTGGCAGGAGGAAAAAGAATGGCAGTAGTTAAGCAAAAACTTCTTAGATTCACTGGAGATGGGTCCGAGGACCTTGCCCAGCATTGTAAAACATGCATCACCATATGGCAGGCCAATGGAGAAAATGATACAGATGAATGGTTACAAGCCTTTCCGGCCACTCTAAGAGGGATCGCTATTGATTGGTATACAGACTTGGACGCCGGCCAGAGAGCCACCTGGAAGGACCTCCGTACTGCCTTCAAGGAGGAATTCAGACTTCTATGTGATGATGACGAGATAGTCACAGAAATCTACAATACCAGACAAGGGAAAAAGGAGTCAGTTAAGGGCTATACAAGGAAACTCAAAGAATTGATAGGGAAGTTAGATAACAAACCTGCTGACGGATTAAAAAAAAGGTGGTTCATTGAAGGGTTAACCCCATCCCTAAAACGAAAAATGAAGATAGTGTCACCATCCTCCTTCAAAGAAGCATGCACCCGGGCAATGGACATAGAAAGCGAGAGTAAAACTTCCAAAGCCAAACTGCAAGAAAGCGGAAGTGAGAGTTCAAAAGAAAGTGGGGATGAGTCCAAGACCATCCAAGCCTTGAGAAAAGACATGATGAGACTGATGAAGGAAGTCACGAGAGGTAAGGAAGAAAAAAGAGAAGGGAGGGAACTCTGGTGTACAGATTGCAAAAAGGAGGGACATACAAAAGGAACATGCCCGCGCAAAGCCTTTTGTGACATCTGTCGGGTGTTAGGCCACGCAATCAAAGACTGCCCATACAATCTAAAGGCACGGAATGCTCAAGTATTCTTCACCCAAGGAGAACAATCCACACCACCCTCCACGCAACACAAATACAGAAGCATCACCAGGAGGGTATCGAAACAATAGATGGGGAAGCAACAACAACAGCAATAACAACACACCCTGGAGAGCAATCCAGTACGATTCTAAAGGAAGACCCATGATCCAGTGTAGGCGATGTAACGAATGGGGACAATTCGCGCGGGATTGCGGGAATGTGGGAGGACAGAATGAAGGGATGCTGTGTAAATGGTGTGGACCAGGTAATCATGAGGATGCCAATTACCCTAGACAAAAGGGGGTGAACAGGCTTGACTTTACAGAGCCTGAGAAGGAAGTTCTAGCCATCACAAGAATGCAAGCTAGACAACTTGCTTACCTGAACATAGCCACAAAGAGAGAAAGATTCCAAGAAGCCACTAAAGACATTTGGAATAGCATCATAGAAGGAGGGAGAAGTACCACAAAGTCCCCAAACAACCGGCCAGTACCTAGTATCATGAAACAAGTACTGGAAACCACCATCCCCGTGAAAATTGCGGATCTATTGGAAACATTACCTCAGCTTCAGGTAGCAATGGCACAAGGAATAAGAAACCAGGAGGAAACCCTTCAAGTGGAGGAGAAAGAAGAGGAAACAGTAGAGAAGACTAATACCATACTCACTATAGGGACAGGGAGGACACCTGCAGTAGTCGAAATGGAGATAATGGGATGCAAACTATCCAATACTATTGTGGATGGGGGGTCTGGTGTGAACGTCCTACCAGAGGAGACTTGGAAAGCTCTAGGGAAACCCACACTCTGGCCACCCACATTCCAATTGGTAGGAGAAAACCAGCATGGGATCAAGCCAATAGGAACCTTGATGGGACAAGAGGTAATAATTGGCACACAAGAGTTCCTCCTAGATTTTGTGGTGATTACTCTGGAAAAGAAAGGCTACGATGCCTTGTTGGGCAGAGGTTGGCTAATCACAGCAAAGGCCACACACAACTAGAAAAAGAATACTCTATCCATAGAGGTAGATGAAAAAAAATACATAATAGATTTGAGGAATCAGTGTGTAAGTCAGGACTAGAATCCGACTCAGAAGGAGAAGACCTGGAAGGAGTGGAACCAGATGAAGAGGGAGTGCTCCGACTGGGTGAATACTCCGAGGATGAAACTAGTTCCCTTAACGACCTATTCCACTGGCAGATGGGGGACTATGAGGTATCCCAACCAGAATGCAACATGTTGCAAATTCAAGAACGAGATGAAAGTTACCTAGAGCAGTACAAGGAATACAAAGAGAGCACCACAACCATCAATGACAAACCAGCACACATATTTGATGAAAAGGTAGAATACAAGGAGGCCAAATTACAAAAAGAGACACATCCCATATGTCACTTAGACATAAAAGAGGAAATAAAAGAAGAAGAAATAAAAGCTAAAGCGAAGGAGCACGCTAAGTGAGAAATAATAAGACCAAACCCTAACATCTACAAGCCTTATAAAAGAATTCGGGGCCATTTCACACTTCACAACACTCGGGAGAATAGGGTACATGTATACAAACCGTACAAGATCAAGCTAAGAGGAGGCGTACGGAAGAGCATACGTGGGAGCACAGCCAACCGATCAGACAAACAGCCCACGTACGGAGTACGAAAAGGCCGTACGGAAGGCAACAAACAGGAACGAGGGAAAAGAAACCTATACACGTACAGCGTACGGAAGGCAGCATGAAAGGGTGAAGGAAGAGCAGCCCGTACGGAGTACAAACAAGCCGTACGGAAGGCAGCGCGAAGGAACGAGAGAAAAGAAATGCTCACAAGGCTGTACGGACGGGTTGCGGCACGTATGGAAGGCAGCATGTACGGAAGGGTGCACGTACGGAAGTGGTCACAGGGTCGTACGGACCACATAGCTGTACGATGTATGAACTGCAGGACCGTACGGAAGAAGGGAAGAGGAATTACATAACCGTACGACGTACGAACGGCAAGGCCATACACGGAAGGTGGTTGCGTTATTGTACCAAGGCCATACGCCGTACTCAAGAAGGCCATACTCAAGTAAGCCATACAGCAGAAGGAGGCCATACGCAAAGTGGAGGAGACCGTACACTAGAAGTAGAAGGCCATACACAAAACGGTTGCGGCAAAACAATTAATAAAGGCACACGGCAGTTGGTGAGGAACCATATGATGGTGAAGATAAGTGTGGGAAACCCAAGCAAAGGGAAAATCATTGATTCCAAACAGAGAAATCAGGTCTTGCAGGTGAGAAAAGGGAAGAAGATGACAGGCCAAAAGAACAAAGGGAATGTTTCCAAAAAGACTACAGCTACCAATATCAGCTTTGAGAGTATAATAGGAAGTGAATGCCGCGCCTAGTGGGAGAATACAGAGGACAAGCACACTCTTAAAGAAGCACTACACAAGGCAAAGGTAGACAAAATCATTTTCATGCCCATTTTTTATTTAAAAGAATTTGAATCTATATTGCGGACTATGGTGGCTAGCTATGATAGGCAGGCCCACAAATCTGTTATTCAGTACTCCCATCAAACTATAACTATTTCCTACTCTGCCAAGGAAATAAACAAGGTATTTAGAATACCCAACCAGGGACAGGAAATCACGAAAACTCCAAAAACCCCAATGGCTATGGAGGAAAAGAAGAAGTGGCTGGAGTTAGTATGTAAAAAAAATCTCACCAATTAGGAATGGAATGACATTCTCAACAAAAGGAACAGTAGGGGCCTAAAGAGAATTTTCATAGCTAATGCAGAATGGAGATGCATTGTGGACTTAGGGAAAAGCAAACTCACTGCTGGAAGTTGCACATCGAACATAGCTATCTAGATGTTGCTAGTGGTTGATGGGTTAAACAGGGGACAGATATATAACTGGGCACAATTTCTTTCAGACAGGCTACGTGAATTCATAGAGTTAAAACATAAGGCATTTTATATGCCCCATCATGCCATAGCATTATTTCTGGAGGCAGCTCGCACTCAGGTGGCGGCAGAACATAGAGGACCTCTGGTTCTAGCTAACAGAGTGGAACCCTACGAGCAAGCCATAATGTACTGGATTCACTTGGACACTATGGGAGCAGGAGCAGGTGGGGGTGAACCACGGAAAAAGAGACTAAAACAGGCAGTAGAAAAAAATCTCTCTATTGAAGATTCCAGCCAGGAGGAGATGGGAGAAGACAGTGGGGAAGAGGGAGGGACAAGTAGCGACACATCTTCAAACGCCCAATGGAGGAAATCCGATTTGGCCACTTGAAGGGCACACCAGGAGATATTACTTTTTTACCATGAACGGAAGGGCCATTGCCATGAGGAGTACCTGAGTACCCAGAGATTCACAAGACCATCAACACCAAGGAAGAGGGAGTTGGTACCATGCCTAGTACGGAGGTCATCCGTACCACTCCTAGTACAGAAGACATCCGTACGAACGGAAGTGGAGATGCCTATGCTGAGGTGAACAGCCAAGAAAAAGGGAACCCTGGCACTGAGGAAGAAGGGAGTGGACAGCAGAAGATTCCTAGATGGGGAGCCACAAGACTGTCCTTGCCGGGCATAGCCAACCTCGTTCCTGCTGATCAACAGACTCATACCAAGCTCATAGACCTCAGAGGATGGCAAGCATGTGGACACAAGATAAGACTCCACACACCACAAGGTATCGAAGTGACCCACCTGGTTGCTTTGGTGGTACAGGCTAAGGAAAAAATGACCACTAAGAGTACGGAGAAACAGGATGATACACAAGGTGAGGATGCTAGAGAGGACAAAGTACTGGAAGAGGCAAATAGACTGCTGGAGGAAGTCGGAATGGTACTACCACCCTCGCCACCGCCCAGCGAAACAGGAGGAGAGGACATAACAGGAATCCAAAATCAAACAGGGACCGGTTCCCAAATGATTTCATTAGAAGATAAGGCAACAAGGATTCTCAAGGAGTTGTTATCCATGGAGCACACCACTAAGGAAATCATAGAGCAGGCCAAGAGTCAGAACGTGGAAGCCATAGTCAGAGGAACAGAATCCTTGGCAGCATTTATGAAAGAACATGCCATACAGAGTGGAGCCTATTCCAGCAGAGTGGGTACAAGGAGACAGAAATAGTTGAAAGTTGGACAACCCCAGGCATCAAACCGCAAGTACAAGAGCAGCCACCGCTCATGCACACCCTTGCAGAGATTGAGGAGGCTTTCAAAAGGACTTACTTGGAACTTCAACAAGAAATGGGTTTGACAAACCACATGAAAAAGGAATGGGCAAAAGAAAAAGCTATGTGGGAGGCTAAATGGCAGAAGGAACAAGCTAGCCTTGAAGAGAAAGTAGCACTAGCTGAAGCAAAAAAGATGGATGCTTGACGGGTCCTCCAAGGAGTTCGGGCCAAACAAAAGACTGCGGAATGAGACCTCTCACCCATTCGGGAACAAGCTCCAAATCCAGGGATGTCTTCACAACCCAGCTCTGAAGTCTAATTTTTGTTCCGTACTGTTGTCTAGAAGATGACTATTTTTTGGGGGGGGGATATATGTAGTACGAATAAAGCAATATTGTATTAGACTTAGTTATGTTATGTCGGGAGGGTAGTTAGGAGCGAGGAGGTGCGTCCGTTGGTTTCCCCAACCAACCGACTATTATATAAGCACATTGGGTTATTGTGTTGACCTGTTGGTTTTTGGTATCATAAAGAAAGAGCATTTCCTCGCCATCTTGGTATTCTGGTTGGTATGGTATTTCATATTCCATGTTAAGATTGGTATTAACTGCATTGTTGGTACTGTTGGTTATATGTTGTACTTCTCTATATATTATGCTTTGATTACCATTCTACAATTACCATCTTATTTTCATACACTTTGTTAGAATAGTTAGAAAATCTCTACTTCTAGAAGTCTGTGTGCCCCAATGGTAGAGGTGTTTCTTATAGAATAGATAAATAGGTCATAGAGCCAAGCCGGTACGCTTTTCAATCAGCCTGTGAGTTGGTGTTGGTTTATCGATATCACTGTTTCCAGCTTTTAGATAGAAGTGTAGTTTAGAGATTAAGGCTTTGCCCATTACTCGTTCTTCGGGTAAGTGGATTCTTTCTTGAAAGATAAGAGGAAGGAATATTTGTAACATCCTATTTGATAATCTCTTAACTTCTTGCTTACCTTGAGTTGATCCAAGGAATGGTGAGAAGGGGGAGCCTTCCCTTTACAATAGGAGAGACATTGTCTCATACATTGTGGCTGGTATCCCTATTTTGTAACTGGATTTTTCCCCAAAACTGTCAGTTGCAAAATATCCACCCAACAGTACAGACATGGGTCCACATAGGTCAGAGTGAACTAGTTCTAAAACATTACTCATTTTACAAGAACTACTTTGAAAAGAACCCTTAGTATTTTTGCCTAGAGCACACCCCTTACATGTTCCTGAATGATATTGTTTTAACTTAGGTAAGCCAGTGACTAATATTTCCATGGAGGATAGGGCACGAAAGTTTAAATGTCCTAATCTTCTATGCCATATCTCATTAGAGTCTACAATTCATGAATTAGAGAAAGATTAGGTTTAGTACATACCTCATACAAGTAAACATTTATGTGCTCTAGGGTTACAGCCTTCTTGATAGAAGAATTCTTTGGCCATGCCAACACCTTGCAATCCATGAAGGTTACTCTATACCCATTATCCTCTAGTGCAGATATGGAGACTAAGTTCCTCTTGATGCCTGGAACGAAAAGAACTCCGATGAGTTGGATAGACATTCCTGACTTCAACTTAATGGTGCAGGTCCCGACACCTTTTACTAGATGTGTTGAGTCATCTCCAATGGTTACCTCTTCATCAATTTCTTCTATCATAGAGTCCAATAGTTCTCTGTATCAAGTGATGTGTCTTGACGATCCACTGTCTATAATCCAAGTATTAGATTTGTCGGATACTTGATTAGAGAGGGCAGAGTAGAATGTGTTTATCTAAATCATGCTCTATTTTATTTCTTTTCACATTGACAAATGTAGCTTGTTGTTTAATTCTATCTGGGCATCTAGCTGCATAATGCCCATATTGATCACAACTGAAACATTGAACATGAGAAACGTCTCTCTTAGATGAACCCTTTTCATGATGATCCTTCCTTTCTTAAAGTGTTTCTTCTTTCCTCCCTTGTGAGAGTTTACGTTTAACACATGTAGATCCTCATCTATGTTCTTTTGTTTGATCCCTTTCTTGTTCTGTCTTGACTCTTCCTGAAGATAGTCAGACCTTAGTCGATCAAAGTTGGGATATTTAGATCTTGCACTAATGCTTTGAACAAAGGTTTCCCAGGCGTTTGGTAGGCCATCTAGTGCAATGAGAGTCAGTTCTTTGCTCTAAATTACATATCCAAGTGTTGTCAATTCATCCCTTAGAGCAGATATTCTCATAAAGTATGCATTAATGGATTCTCCTTTATTCAGACTTATATGATTAATCTCTCTTTTTAGAGCTAGGGTTCTGCTAGCATTGTTTCTTTCATATGTGCTTTCGAGTGATTTAAACATGCGATAGGCAGTCTCATATTTCATTAGGATTGGCACTTTATGGTCTCTAACACCATCAACAATGATCTTCATAGCCTTTTCATTTCCTTCAATCCAGGTGGATGTTTCGGGATCATTTTGTGCCTCTTCTTTCTCTTCCTTTATAAAAACCTCAATTTTATTTTCTTTTAGAATCATTCTGATTCGGAATTTTCATGATGAGAAGTTGTTTCATCCTTCAAGTCTATCCTCGAATCTGATAGCACTTGCCATAGAAATGTGATATAACTTAAATTTAATAATTGATGTTGATTTCTCAAGTTTGAGAGCTTCTTGGATCTGAAGAGCACACGATTATACTGAGAGGGGGGGGTGAATCAGTATAATAACAATTTTAACTTTTAAAAACTTTATTCAAAGATAACTTTAAATTCTCAAATAAACAATTATGCACATGGACACAATATTTACGTGGAAACCCAATATGAGAGAAAACCACAAAATAATTTGCTTTTATATATTATATTGTTCTTTTACAATGTTTTGTAGGCTCCAACCTACTAGAGGCTCCAACCCCTATGTTTATGAGCACTGACTCACTGGAAGCACCAACTCCCACACTTCGCAGGCACCGACCTACTGGAAGCACCAACTCCCCCTGTCCGGATTCTGAGCACCAACTCCCCTTGTCCGGATTCTGAGCACCAACTCACTGATTTTAATAACTTTCTTCCACCTTTATCCTGTTGCTTTCTTCAACTGATGATGGATGCAATTTGCTCTCTAAGTCAGCCAATATTTTCTTCTAATTTTTAATTAAATATATCCTCACAATGGTATATTCAAAAATCTGAACATATAATTTTTAACTCCTTTTTCTTTTCTTTATATTACTGCTGCTCTTCTTTTTATCTCCACATGCTGACTTCACATCATTTCAAAATAATAAACTGAATATATATATATTCAATTTTTAAAATGAAACATTATGTCTTTTGAAGTAATGACTTTTCAACATGAAAAGGTGTCTTTTCTAAAGTTAATATCTCTTTTTAATAATATACTTTTTATTAAACAGCTTTAACTAAACCTTCGATACTTTTGTCTTTGCTTTAAAGCTTTGATATCGATTATTATTTTCACATTAGAATATGCCGTCTTTGACCATTGTTTTAGCAATAAACTTTATTAACCTTCGATTAAAAAAAAAATGTCTCTACCGTTGTCAATCTTTGATAATAATATATCATAACTCTGCAAAAAATAAACTGCTGTTGTTCAACCTTTGAATATATACCATTGTCGATATATTATATCCATCCTTCAATTAGGTTCTATTTGTATTCAAACCTGTTGCCTTCGATACATCCTCTGTGTCTTGAATGCATGTATATTCAAAACGTTGTATATAGATTGTTTTAACCCATATCAAAAAGTTTCAAAAGCTAAAAGGATAAATACATATAACTGCTGTTGGAATGTTTGTTGTTGTGCCAAAAGCTCGAACTGTCAACGAACGTCACAAACACTAGATTTACCCAGATCCATGGTAACCCCAAAGGAGGTGCTGACCACCAAGTCAACAATCTCCCCCTCAGCACCGACTGAGGGTTCCGCACCAACGGAATGAAGGAGACTCTCTCCCCCTCAGCACCGACCGAGGGTTCCGCACCACCGGAATAAAGGAGACCTCTTGGGATTCGAACCCGTGACCCAAGGCTCTGATACCAATTGTTGGAATGTTTGCCGTTGCGCCAAAAGCTCGAACTGTCAACGAACGTCACAAACACTAGATTTACCCAGATCCATGGTAACCCCAAAGGAGGTGCTGACCACCAAGTCAACAGGATCTTCCTTTACCAGAGCTCTGATACATGTTAATTCTATGCAAACTTATTATTCAAGTTTCAATTTTATTTAAATATTCATTATTAATTATATATGTAAGTTGAATCTGACTGTGCTGATGTTTATTTGCAGAAGTCTAAGACTGGAATAAATTAAATGCAATACCTTGTATTTGCTATGCTTATTTTGGAAGAACTATATCCACCACTGTGTCGCTGTTTACAGTACTCTGCACTTATTGATTTCGGTGCATTGTAAAGAACAGTCATGCCAGTTATATAGGGCACGGTGACTATGATTAGTCACGTCTACGATAGACATGACTCCTTGAGGAGTCACGCCTATCATAGGCATGACTTTATAGTCACACCCTTTGGTAAGACATACCGATATGATTATCGGTCAGCATCAATTCAAAATGTCATTTCAATGCAAATCGGGTCGGTGCAGTTTCAATACCAATCACGATTTGTTTGGTCAATACCGATTAGTAATCGGGTCGATCAATTTATATGGCAATCTAGTTTATAAGAGAATAAAGCACGATAGGAATCATATATATTAATATATATATATGATGATAATAATAATAATAATTATCATATATATATATATATATAGATACATATTAATATATATATTAATATATACATATATATTAATATATATGTGTGTCTCTAATATAATTAGTGCTTAATCATTATTTATCTATTTATTTATGCATTAATGAATTTATCTAATCGAGGCTATAAGCAACAATAGGTTGGCATGCAATGTTTAAGTTTTGATTTTACTGAATGTATATGGTCTGCTTGTTTGTATTTATTTGATTTTGCAATTCCAAACATATACAATTGCATGAAATTCAAATTGCAATTCAACTTTGCATATCTAACTTCATTCACTTTAGTTTTACATACAAATGTTTACAATTCAAGAAATATTAAATTTGCAACACTTAGCTTAATCTTGGAATATATATATAAACCTGGAAGATATATGCAGCATGATAATGATCTTAAACATTGCATGAAGATGTAGAACTGTATGCAATTAGCTGTGACAATGACCAAATAATGTTTGCTTCTGGGAAGTAATGCTGACAACTTGTAACGCCAAATACCCTTGATGCAGTCCATAACCCTTGTAAGGTTATTGGTATATGTTGTGTTTCCTTAGTCATGAATTAAGGGTCAAGAAGGAGAAGTGCAAAGTGTAGATAAACATCCATGTCGAACTCCTATGGTGTGAGCTTTCTTGATATTTGAATTCTTGGGCCATGCTAGAACTTTTCCATTCATGAAGGTGATTCAGTATCCTTTGTCTTCAAGGGCTGATATGGAGACCAAGTCTCGCTTGATTCCTGGTACAAATAATACACCTGTTAATTGAAAGGAAATGTCTGATTTTAAGTGTATAGTACAAGTTCCGACTCCTTTCATAGGATAGTTTGTATCATCTCCAATGGTGACTTCCTTATCTGAACTTTCCACCAAGTTATCTAGGTGTTCTCTAAATCATGTGATGTGACGTGGTGCCCCACTATCAATTACCCCAAGTGTTAAGGCTGGTTGACACTTGACTCAATAGGGCTGAATAAAATACAAGTCTTTCTAAGTTCTTTCCGAAGCTTCCCTTACTAACTTCAGCAAATGAGGCTTGAGGCTTGTCTAGACACTTCATTGCATAGTGACCATATTTATCACATCTGAAGAAATATACTTTAAACATGTCCCTCCTTTTCTTGAATGGGCATTTTCCATCTTTGTCTTTCTTCCTTTCGAAGTTTCCTCTTTTACCC
Source organism: Chamaecyparis obtusa (assembly GCA_027943335.1). Lineage (NCBI taxonomy): Eukaryota > Viridiplantae > Streptophyta > Pinopsida > Cupressales > Cupressaceae > Chamaecyparis > Chamaecyparis obtusa. The sequence continues at coordinate 621,052 of BSBK01001637.1, read as the reverse complement.
TTCTTGTGAGAATGAGAATTTAGAACTTGAATATCTACCTTTGCAGAGTTTTGACCAATCCCTCTTGTGACTAGTCTTTACTCTTCTTGAATGCAATCAATTTTTCGACGATCAAACTTAGGAAGTTTAGATCGAGCACTTATCCCCTGGATGAAAGCTTCCCAAGATGTTGGAAGTCCATTTAGAGCCAACATGATTAACTCCTTGCTATCAATAGTGTGACCGTTGGTGGATAACTGATCGCTTAATTCTATTATCCTCATGAAGTAGGATGTGATGTATTCTCCTTTGTTCATTTTCACGTGGTGGAGTTGTTGCTTTAGTGTCAGAGCCCTGCTTGTGTTATTTATATCATACATGCTCTGTAACATTGTGAACATCTGATAGGTTGTATCTAATCTGGAGATTATTGGAACTATGTGATCTTTCACTGCATCCACCAGCATCTTCATGGCTTTGTTATTGTTTTTCGCCCACTAAAGTTTCTCACTATCTTCATTAGGAATAGGTACTGCCTTTTCCACATTCATTTAATTCATGATCTCTTAGGGCCAGCATGATCCTAAATTTCCATGATACAAAATTTGCAGCCCCTTCAAGTCGGTCCTCAAATCTAACAATATAGGGAGATCTATAAAATTTAATGGTGATTAGATTGATTGTGCTTATAAATCTGATCAGATCTTCCTTAGACTGGCTCTGATACCATGTTAAGTTTTGATCAGATTTATATTGATGATAATTTTAATTGTATTTCTGATGATTAAGAAGAGTTATTATAATTTGATTTATATCAAACTCCGCACAGTTTGATAATCTGAATATTATCACTGCCTTGTTCCAAAAGAAGTATCTCTTTACAATGAGAATCGATCTGCACAATATATTATTATATATCAATCTAAGTACATGAATATCATCAATATATATTATTGATCTTCAACTAATATATATTATCGATATATATATATATATATATATATATATATATATATATATATACCAATCTGCAAGTACTAACTGTTATTAAACTGTAGTATGTATTATCGACTTGTATGTGTTATGTGTTCAACTTGCCAAAGATATGGCTGCGAATGTGGTTATGTAGTCTCTCGTAGAGCTACGACTCTATGTGAGACCGAATGGTCATGTAGGGTTGTGCCTCTATGTGAGGCCACCCTTTCATAACAATGTTGAAAACAATGTAATGATAACAATGAAATAATAACAATGCAAAACGATAATAGTGGTATCATTAATGTCTTCAACTTGGTTGCATTATATTATCGATACTTATTTGGAACAATATAATTATTAAATACATTCATTAATAAATATATGAATATTCAGACTAAATATTCATATATTTAGTAATGTTTATTATTACTAAATAATTAACAGTGATGATATTAATAATATTATATTATGAGTGAAGCATGATCATAATATATTATTATTAATAATCAGATCTTCCATAGATAATGGATAGAGATCAAATTTTCAAGGCCGAAATTACGAAAAGTGTAGCAATGGAACCTCCCCTTTGCACAAGTGTGGCAATCCTCTCCGCATGATTGGTCTCTTCCTCTTGTGCTTTGGGTTCTTTTCTTTCTTCCACGTCCTTAGGTACCACCTCAATATAATGAATCTTCCCCTTGCCAAGACAATGGTGACCTGATTCTCAAGGCCCCTTGTAGGTGTAACAATGCTTCTTCCTCCAAAGCTCCTCACGAGTGGCTTCATCCATCAGAGGCTTCTTCCGAAATGTCTCCTTGTCTTTGTCCTCATGTGGGAAAGGTGGTTGGGAATGTGTGCGAGTTCTAGACGATGAGGTAGCCATGTTACGCACCTTCTTGTATGCATTCATGAGTATGTTGGGATTGAAACCATTGACCCAACCCTTGAGGGGTTCCATCAATCCGTCCATGAACTATACGACAAGTCTTCTCTCAACATTTCAGTAACCAACACTAACAGCCTCTGAAATTATGAAATGTAACCATCCACCGGTTTGGTCTATCTCAATTGTGCCAACTCCTTGAAGTTGAGCTCTGGATCCTTCCCATCAAAGCAATCAATGAGTCTATCTATGAAATCAGCGTATGAAGTAACTTCGTCGTGGCCGAGGGTGACCATCCCATGGTGCCACCATTCGTGAGCGACTCCCTCCAAGTGAAGTGCTACAAATTGATTGCCTCATCTTCAAGCATTGGGTTGAGCTAGAAGTAGGCATTTGCTTTCTGTACCCACGCTCGTGCTGATGTTTTCCCGGACCCATCAAAGGATGATAAATTTATCTTGCCAATCTTTTGTTTGATGTCATTGTTGTAATGGCCATGGCTCCTAGCATCCTATTTCATTCGTGATCCGCGTAATCCCTGAAGGATATCTATTTCTTAAGATTTGCGTCCCTCCAATCTTGTCTCAACTGCTCTTGCATCTCCAGGAAAGTGGGCTCTCGCTCTCTGTGAGGTGCTTCTATTCTTTGAGGAAATGTAAGCATCAACGGTCAAGAGTGTGAGCATTGTGTGTTTGGCATTCCAATGACCGAATTATCGCCATGTCATTTGTGATCTCCATTTGTTTTGCATTCCACCAATTGTTGCAGTGTCTCTTCCATGCGTTGTTAGCATTGTTCTCCCCTAGCCATGGTTTCATTGATTTGAGCTTGGCTTCTAGTTAGCTCCTTCAATAATGTCATGATTTCAACGTTGGGCTCCCCCATTCTGTCCACAGAATGGTACCTCCTAGTGTATACAATGAGCTCGTTCCACATCCACTACCCAACAAGCTAGCAAGATCACCAACTTTGATACCACTGCAATGTACCGTACGGCAAGTTTCCCTTCAATAGCTTCCTCTACGCCCTATGCAGTATGGTCCCTTTCGACACCCTTCGAAAGTCAAATAAAAATTGCTAAACCGTCATTCGTGCCTTGAAGTCTTCATTAATATCATATTTCCAGGTCTGCCTATTGTATTGCATTATTTTCAGAATCTTTGTATTGTGTTAAAGATATATGGTGAATGTGTTATTTAGGCATATTGTATTTAGTTATTTCTGCGCAAATGTGTTAAATGTATGGTCTTATTTGACAAATGAAATCTAAAAATAACAATCAGAAAACAGTTTACATTGGTTTCAAAACTTACAAACACTTTCACAAAACAATCAAGGCTGCATGCTACACACTTGTAAAATCACGAAACTGTTAATATTAATATATTATGTACATTAATGCAGATTGAAAGTTTCTGATTGATAAAATCTGACAAACACTTTCCATCCTCAAGAAGGCTGGTCCAACAGGGGCGATTTGATTTAAAGATTTCAAACTTCAGATTAATCTTCCAAAACTGACTTCTACTAATTGCTAACACTTCCTCAAAATTTTGGCATACAACTTGGAAAAGTTTCCATGCCCAAAACACCCTCAAAACTCTGAGCCAACTCCCAGATTACCCTCTTTCACTTGTACAGCCTACCAAAAGGGCAATCTGCTGTAGAAAATTAATGCAAGTTGAAAACCCATGAAAAGTACATGCCAAAGGGTTGCCTAGGATTAAGAAACACTCGGCAAAATACCCATCTTCACTTCTTTCCTAGATTTAACATGGCAACCAAAAATGTGAGGTTTGTCCCAACAAGGCTAAGTGTACAGCTCAGTCAACAAAATCTACAGCCAGCTTGAAACCCACACCAAAAATCCTTGCAAACACTCCAAAACAAAATTACTCCTGTATAAAGGGCACCTATTACTATTTAAGAAATTTAAATATATATGAAGTGCTGCTTGAAACTTTCCTAAACTAGAAAATATATGAACTGCTGTTATAGAATAATCTGAATCTTTCCTAAATTGGAATATATGTGAACTGCTTCTATAGAATAATCTGAAACTTTTCAAAAAGTTTAATACCATTGTAAAATCCCTTACAAAATTTTCACCCTCAAACTGTCTTCAAATGTAGCATCCAGCAAGAGTTCCCAATATTGCCCAACAAGGTTTTGAAGTGGTGCCAAGGAGAGATTGATTTATACACTCAGCTATAACACATTCCAGCACCACCATACAAGTTTAAGCGACCAGAAAAAAGCGTGATATTTCCTCTAACATAGTAATCAACCCTCACACCAAGTATGGTCAAAAGCCACGCCAAAAACCAGAATGTTTCCTCATGTCTAGCAAAAGTCTAATTGACCCCTTAATGAGGTCCTCACGCCTAATATTCAACATTCCACAACCTCCTCCAAGAATGGCATTTGGCAACATCTTTCATTCTGTTTGCCCAGAAAGAAAATAAATAAGAATGTCGTCCAAACTCTACAGGAAAACTCCACACAAAATCTTCAACTCCAAAATTTGTCTTGCAACAAGACTTCACAAATTTCTATGACATGCAATCATTGAATTCAAGCAATAAATGTGAGTTATTTCTCCTGCAACCAGCTAGAGAGGATGTCTCACCACCGAAACTGATCTTCTCCAAGAGTGTTTTTGTTCTCAAGAAGACTGAGATGAACCAAGTTCAATCCCACAGAACCACAAGGGTTTCACCAGAGGAAAATAGAATAAACTAGATAATAGAAATCAGTAATATTTGTGGTGTCAGAGCGATGTCATCCCTTTTGCTGGCTGCTTAAACTTGTATGATGGCATTAGAATGTGTATTACCGAGTGCATAAATCAGTCCCCCAGTGTCACATCAAAACCTTGCTGGGTATTATTGGGAATTCTTGCTGGATGCTACATATGAAGACAGTTTGAGGGCAGCTGTGATAGACAACTTGTTTCTGGTAGAAGTCGATGGGTGTGGGGGTTTCCAGGGATGTTCACAGTTGTATGGAGCCATTGGCATAAGAAATAGTGGCAAGCACAACTCAGGCGCAGACCCTCTTTAATTTTGTGGTGGTTCAGAGGTATTTACAAGCATTAAAGACTATTCTAAGTGTTCAACCTTCTGCTATAAAGGTCAGAGTCTGTATATTTGAAAATTGTAATGTTAACAGAAGATTATGCAATGATTCATAAATACAAGTCATTTTCTGTTTATGTAATCTGATTCATGCTGTGTAAACTGAGCATAAAATTTTATCTGATCGTCATTGCTTGAAAACGTCCTTAAACAATATGAATTAAACACTGGAAAAATAAGAAATCATTATATGTATGCAAATTGTAAACTGTTGTCCAAATGTTCAGGAGTGAATAAGCAATGTGCAAACATTTGCTGAAAACGTGTAAGGGTTTCTACACCTTCTTTTAAAGTACTTAAAAATTAATTTTCTGCCATTCAACTGACTTATGTCTTTAGGCTTACGTTTCCTCCATCACTTGCCATGAAACAGACATATTATAAGGAATTATAAAATGTATTTTAAGAAGTGTCCCTTCTATTAAAACATTTCAAAAAATAATTTTCTGCCATTCAACTAACTTATGTTTTCTTAGTTTTTATTTCTTCCATCACTTTGCCATGCAACAGGCATATGTACCAGCATTAAATAAAGCTAAAAAATGTCAAAAAGTATCTGCCAAATATGAGTTAAACAAAATTACCTATGAATCTGACATCTTGAATAATTAGACTAAGATTAGACATCAGAGAATTTTTCATTTATGATTAAAAGGTTTGATATCAAGTAGCACGTTAAGGAGCTTTCATCAGTAAAACAAGTTGCAAAACCAGAAACCTGTTTTACAGGTCATATAGTTTCAGTAGGACATGATGATCAGCAAGAAAAAAGTTGTAATTAAGATTAAAAAGGGTAATGTTCTTTGATATCAAAAAATTCACCATGTATCATTTTTTAGAAAACAATTTTTTACCTGAATATCATTTTGATTGGTAATGCTCACAAGATAACCTTCATTATTCATAAACTGCATGGACAAGAAATACCAACAGGAACATAAGTACGGAATGTGAAGCTTGTTTAGGAGCCAATTTATTCTACTTTGAGGGTGAATCCATAGCTGCTACACATTTAGTTTATTCTTCGATATATAGAGTAAGATAACAAAATCCTAATATTAAGAAGAAAATATGCACCTGTTTGCTACTTGTGTAATGTGGCACTCACTACTAAAGAAGAGTTCAAATAACAAGGTTCACCAAGAATTTAAACAAAAGATCTTAACATTGAGAGTATCTAAACTTCGCAATAATTCAACTAGTATGGCAGTTGTCCAAAGATTACTTAGATCCTATATCATCAATTTAGAAAACTGATTAAACACAATTTGTATAAACAAGTTATAGCTTGTTTATCTTCTGTGTGACAAGTCAGGAAGAAAGATTGCATTAGCCACAAACAGTTGGATTGCTGAATAAAAGCATTCAAATATCCTCTAGCATTTTTTGAAACCATATCATTAACATGCAAATGGAGGGATTCTGAGCAGTTAGCTTTCACAAAATGTAAACCAAGGCACTCCCAATGAGTATCCACCTAAAGCCAAGTATAAAAATGAGAACTAAGACACCCAAAGTTGTAATAATTCTCTTGAGATTTCCAAAAGACTACATATTGCAGTGAAGGCAATTTAAATTCATAATTAGTGATTCTCAGCTGTTCTCTCTTGATGTGTAGCATGAATCTAATCTCATACTTTAAGCAGTCTGCTTCAACAATACAGGTTTGGTTCAACTCCTTGAAGAGGAAACTTGTTCTGTTGCCCCTTGGCCACAAAACGACGATCCTTTCCCTTTTCTAGGACCATTCCGAAAACAGATTTGAGTATAAATAGAGACAATAAAGTTCAACAGTTCTCTACAGATTATCCTAGTAACAAATCTGTCATTTTGTGTAAGGAAGAACTGGTTTAGATGGGTTAGGAAACTCAAAACATCAAGGCAGTAATCTATTGTTTGTATGTTTGTATCTCATGGTTTGCAATGATATATATCTGTTTGCAAATGTGTATTAGATTCTGAACAAAATGGAAAAGACATGGTAAACTGACAGTGGTTGTTCGAGGCATATGACTAGAGAGAAAAGTTGACAATGTCTTATATGTAAAAGGTGTGAAACACAATCTTTTAAGTGTGAGTCAATTGTATGATCAAGGACACAATTTAATTTTCAGTTCATATTGTTGTGAGATTAGAAAAGATGGTAAACATATTATTGATGCTAGCGGGGCTGCTAACAATTTATACATTCTTGATGTTATCAAAAGGGAGAAGTTGGGAGTGTTTTCACTCCATCATTAAATTGTTGCTTGGACTCGGGGAGTTTTCTTTGTCATATTCTTTCAGCCCGATTTCAGTTATACCTAATGGTTTCAGTCATGTAGTTTGGTTTCAGTTAGGCAAGATGGTTTCAAGTATGCAGGTTGGTTTTGTCATTGATGTCAAAGGGGGAGAAAAAATTTAGAGGGAGCAGCTTTGTTTCAAAGTAAGTCAGTTTGTTTCAATTTATTTCAGAGCAGTTATTTGTTTCAAGTTGTTTCAGATGGGTTGCCATCAATGACAAGGGGGAAGATTGTTAAGTATGTTTTCGTTGATGTCAAAGGTTTATGATCAAGCTCGTCTAAATTTCAGAGGATTACGCAAAGTAATAGAAATTTGGTTGAGCTACTTGCTTGATTGATTGAGTTGCTTGACGTGCTTGATGTGCATGACGTGCTTCACGCGCTTGAGCTGCTCTAGCTACTTAAGCTTCTTGAGTTGCTTGGCGTGCTTGATGTGCATGACATGCTTCACACGCTTGAGCTGCTCTAGCTACTTAAGCTTCTTTAGTTGCTTGACGTGCTTGACATGCTTGAGCTGGTTGGCTGTCTGGTTGAGCTACCTGGCTGTCTAGTTAAGCTTCTTGGGTGCCAACTTGAGCTGACTACTTGCCCACTTCACTAGTGAGCTTGTCTACTTTTGAGAGACAAGGTCTTCTCCAATATGTCAAGTGATGAAGGGTTGGGTCCATTGAGAAGAATAAGGAAGCAGCGTTAATTGTGTATGAGGTTCTAAGAGTTGTGCGATGTTAATTTTTCAATTGTGTGGGTGAAGGCGACAAAAACAATTGTTGAGCGTTTCTTCTCTAATATTGCAAGAAACTTTTGCAAGGGTGCAATGGTGTATTGATAATTGTAGTCAGGTGTAGGAAGAATCAAGTAATGTCAACCACAATTGACTAGGCGTTCTAAAATTAAATATGTATGATTTTGGTTGGTAGATATAGCCCTCTTGAGTTGGGCTAAGCCGTTCAGTATGACAGAGTATGAGACAAAGCTGATTAAAACATTTTTTGGGGATTGTTGAGTTGTGTTAAGTTATTCGTGTGTGTGTTATGTTTAATAAAGATTGAAAGAACAGATACGCAGAGACAAGAAGATTATTGCAGACCAAGTTTGAAAAACAAATAGAGAGGATTTTGTGGTATGTCTTTTTGAATTGAAGAGAATTTAAGGAGTTGTATGTGTTCTAAATATTATATTGAGTTTTGTAGGTGAGCCGGTGCTCACTTATGTAAACTGGGGTTGGTGCCTAAATTGACTGAAGTTGTTGCTTCAGTATTTGGAGTTGGTGCTCTTTGTGGGCTTCTGCTCACTTTTGTAATCTGGGTTGGTGCCCATTTTTGTTAATGAAAGTTTTATATGTCGTGGGTTTTTACGCAAAGGGTTTTGAGTATCTGATGTTAATGTCTTTAAAGTTGCTCATTTTATGGTTTATGTGATTTCATGTAGTTAAAAGAATTGAAAGTTTTGAAATATTGATTCACACCCCCCTCCACCCCCTCTCAATATTTCTTGTCTGCTCTGCATAAGGCAATTGTACTTCTGACTAAACAATAATAAGATGTCCACAAATAAGAACAAAACTATGGACATGATCAATCATCAATACATCCACAAATACTACCTACTGTGGCAACTAAGGCACTATTGTGCTACTTCCTCATCTTGAGTGTCAATCATTGGGAGAGGCATTATGATGCCAATAAGACTGGCCAGAAAATTGATCATGATATTGAGAACATGCCTGCTTCCCAACAAAAGGGCTACAATGATCTTTATCTCCAAAGAGTAGAGTAAATGTAGATGATGGAGTAGTTAAGTCTATAAAGAGTAGTTCCTCATAAGTGGCAGAAGGATTGTCATCTTATGAGATAGAAAGCTAAGGAAATTGTCATACCGGTAAAAAAAATCATGTGTCTGTTGGGTGAATAATTTGTAAGTTTAGTACTCCATCTGTAGATGATGGAGTAGTAAACTCTATAAAGAGTATTTCCTCATAGGTGGCAGAAGGATTGTCATCTTATGAGATAGAAAGCTAAGGAAATTGTGGTACCGGTAAAAAAATCATGTCTGTTGGCTGAATATTTTGTAAGTTATCGTAGACACACTACTTACAAAATGGAGTATTTAGACACAGTGTGTGAGATATAATCTCTCCTAAAAAATAGGGGGAGGTGCCCTTCTTATTGCTGCTGACTCAACTAAACTTAACAAGAAATTCAAATTAATTTAAAAATGGGTGTTGCACATATCGCTTCCTCTTTCTTCAGGAAGGACTTGCACATAAATCTGCACTATTCAAATTTAAGACTTTTGACAACTTTAACTTCTAGGGACTAATTGGACCAATAATCCTAATAACCTTAAGACTAACCAAAAGATTGTCCTTAAGCGTACCAGTTTACTTATAGCTAAAGAGTTTATATTAGCTCAAAGACTCATGCACTATTCAACAATGATTAAAAGGATGAGGCAGCAGTATGTTTAGCAATAGCACAAAGACTTAATACATAAAACTTCCTTTCTAATTTCTAATTCTACGAAGAACCACAGCTCAAAGACTATGTATTCACTTGTAAGTATCTCAAACTGACAATTGCAGCACAAAGTCTGTACAAAATCAGATTTAAAGCTTACTTTACAACAACACAACCAACTCGTATACTTTCTCGATAAATTCAAAGTATTGTCACTATTGTGACATAGGAACACAACACTAATATAACAAACCCCTCCAACACAAAGATTGGAAAACACTTGCTTTTTATTTACTCAAAACTCAACTTGCACAAACTAAAACAAAGTCTGTTCTTGCACAATTTCTAAAATATGGAATAGATTATTTTGTATATTGAATGAATTTACAGAGAGCTGGACGAGCTCATATATACAAGACTAAAGAAACAAAGAATAGCAACTATCTAAGGATAGATTGCAAAAGAATCACTAGAGCATTAGAAAAGCTATCGAATATTAGAAACTTTCTAATACCCTCCCATAATGCTCAATCTGTCAATAACACCAATAGCCTCCCTGAATTTTACAAATTTATCACAACTGAGAGACTTGGTGAAGATATCAGCGGACTGCTCTAAGGTAGGAACATACAGCAGCTGAATAGATTTGTCTTTAACCAGCTGACGAATGTAATGACAATGTGTTTCGACATGCTTGGTTCGTTCACGGAAGACCGAATTCTTGGCCAGTTTGAGCACTCCCTGATTATCACAGAATAGAGGAGTCGGTCCTGACTAAGGAACAAGCATATCTACAAGCATCCGCCGAAGCCAAACGGCCTCACAAGCTGCTTTAACTGCTCCTCGATACTCTGCTTCAGTGGACGACAGAGCAACTGCCTGTTATTTCTTACTCATCAATGTGACAGCACCGGACCCCAAATTCAACACATATCCAGCGGTAGACTAACAATAATCAACAGAACCAGCCCAATCTGAATCTGTGTAGCCACATAGTGTAGGATCAGAACTCTCAGTGTACAAAAGACCATAGTCAAGAGTACCACTAACATAGCGCAGGACACACTTTGCAGCTGTCCAATGATCAGTCTTGGGTGCTGTCATAAAGCGGGATATGTAGCTTACCGCAAAACTAATGTCAGGTATCGTGGCAATAAGCAAAATGAGGCTGCCCACTAGTTGTCTAAACAAAGATTCATCGACGACAGATGAATCGGACAAAGCTGATAATTTGGGTCCGGGTTCCATAGGAGTGGGAGCAAGTTTGCAATCCTACATTCTGAACCTGTCCACAAGACTTCTAGCATACTTGGACTGAGAAAGAAGGATACTGTGCTCAGTCTGCCAAACCTCAACTCCTAGACAATAGTGCAAGAGTCCCAAATCTGTCATATCAAAGGTGCGACACAAATCTTGATTCATTTCAGTGATCAAATATGCTGAACTTCCAATGATGATCAAGTCATCCACATAGACAACTACACACAATACATCATCACCTACATGTTTGATATACAGGTTCGAATCTGATGGACTCCTCTGAAAATCATGATCAGTTAGATATTTATCAATTTTCATGTACCAAGCCCGAGGAGCTTGTTTCAGACCATAGAGAGCTTTGACAAGTTTACAAACTTTGTGTTCCTGACCAGCAACCTTAAATCCAGAAGGTTGCGTCATGTAAACCTCTTCCTATAAATCACCATTCAAAAAAGCACTCTTAACATCCATCTGATGAACTTTCCAACCAAACTGAGCTACTAAGGCAAGAATAAGGTGTATGGTACTCATTTTAGTTCTGGGAGCAAAGGTGTCCTCATAGTCAATACCTTCCCTTTGTAAGAACCCTCGAGCAACAAGACGAACCTTATACTTGTCTAAGGTTCCATCAGCTTTGTATTTTACCTTGTATACCCATTTGCAGCTAACGGGCTTCTTCCCTCCAGGAAGATCAGAAAGGACCCAAGTGTGTTTTTTCGAATACTCTAAAGTTAAGCTTCCATAGCCTGTTCCCACTTAGGGATACCTTTAGCCTCGGAATAAGTCTAGGGCTCATAAACACTATGAATGTTAGCCATAAGAGCAAAATTAACTGTAGGGTGTTATTTTCTCTTATTTCTAGAAACTCTACCCTCGATGAGCTCATCATCCCTGAGATCACTAATAGTTTTAATCCACCATTTGGGCCGGAGAGTAGACGAGCCAATCTCTAGAGGAGCTGGAGCAGGTTCACAAGAAACAATAGGATCATGTTCGGGGGCCTCAATAGGATCAGCGTCAGGTGCCCCAGGGCGAGCATTATCTGTATCATCCCTCCCATCAGGTGATGCTAAAGGAAGAGGAACACTGTGAGGCGGGTCCTCAGAACACTGCTCAAAAGAAGGAAAAGGTCCTCGCGTTTCATCAAAAACATCACGACTAAAGATAAGATGATCAGTGTCGATATCTATCAATTTGTAGGCCTTATCGTTGTCACTGTACCCTTTCATCATGAGTCTCTGACTCTTGAAATCTAATTTGGAACGCTTAGCTTCAGGAATCCAAACATAGGCAAGAGAGCCAAAAATCTTCAAGTGGTTGATCTTGGGCTTAAGACCAAACCACAATTCTTCGGGAGTTTTGTGCTTGACAGCCTGAGTAGGGGAACGATTAAGAAGGTAAACAGCAATAAACACTGCTTCTGCCCAATACTTATTAGGAACACTCCTCTATTGTAACATAGAACGAGCCATCTCAACAATCGTATGATTGCGACGCTCAACAACATTGTTTTGCTGAGGAGTGTAGGGTGTGGTGAATTGGCGTTTGATGCCATGTTCAGCACAAAAACTGGAGAATGTGTGAAGAACCGTAGTTGGTTCTTTTGTATGTTTTAAACAATTTTTGAAATAATTGCAAAGATATCTCAAAACCGTCAAACAAGAGCATAAGATAATTATATTTATTTATTCTCAAACTGAAATATTGAATTATAATTAAATCATTCTTCCTTGATATACCAAACTATAAACTTTCTTCACTAGCAAATCATATAACATCTCAATTTTCAACAAGAATTCAAGTAAGCACTTGAACCGTTATGTTTCTCTCAACACAAAATATGCTATGTGGTTGAAGACGCCACCTTGAGTGCAAAGCTCGCAACCATTATCAGACCAAATGTTTCCCCTGTGATCAATCACTTGTCTGCTGCATACATGCGTGATTGGGCTGGCGTTAAATCTCAGACCCCTCTCGTGAGTTCCTTATTCACGGTTGCCAATGGTGAAGCTGCTTGGCACGTGAAAACCCTATAGCCTGGCGTGAGACACACAGCAAACTAAGAATTACTCTCAGACAGCACCCAACAGGTTATTAAAAATTAATATCAAACCCGTACAGCTTGCAGAAATTCGTACAGCCCTGGTAATGTAAATGGTGACTGCGAAAATCAATTCTGGGCATTCTCTTCATAATTCAATGGCCCTTAGACCCATCTCACAGCGGAATCTTGGGAGAATAGAACGCTTTGCCACAGCTAGCTTCAAACCCTTACTCTTTCAGAAATTTCGAACCTCTCACTCCATTCTCAAATTCAGTAATCATACATTATATTCCAGAATTAATTGCACTCTCAATGTGCCAATTAATTATCAACAATCTCCTCAGAAAATAATCTCCAAAATAAATCCAACTCTCTCCTTAGCTACAGAAATACAGTAGAGAGAAGAAGAAAATATTTTCTTTAGCACATTTGCAAGAATGTAAAACTCAGAAACCCTTACACTTCAGCAAATTAAATTGAATGTTTCTCAATCCCGGCAGATTAAAACTTTCTCACACATCCAGTATACCTCA